>OX104128.1:68440301-68953336 GCA_944470555.2 Heterobilharzia americana | reverse complement strand
CAGCCACTTCTTGTATTACCTCGTCGTTGATTGAACTAAATAGAGACTGATCAATAATACAAGTATATGTTCAGTGAATCTTATTTTCAATGACCGATGCGCCTCTTTTGCTTTATTGATGGCAACGTTGACTGTCTGTCTGACTATCAGGTTACTCGCGTTACTAATGTATGCTAGCTTGATAAAAGTATCTTTCTTAGGGACAGAGTCGACAGTACTTCTCAATGTTCTGTTCACTTTATACCGACTTATAAACTTTGTTAGGTAGTTGTTCTCAATCAGTGTCTCCGTCAGTGACTTCGCTTCTTCTTTTAACGTATCGGGTATGCATATTTACTGACGTAAATAAACCTCAGTTGTATTGGACCGGATAGAAACAGCGATAGATTTTAAATACTATCCTGTCCAAGTAGCCTTTCTTTAAATAGATCACTTTATGGATCCATCTTGATATCGACTGATTAACATACCTAAGAAAGGTAGACAATTATCATTCTTACTGGATGATGATTGAAGGTAAAATGAAAGTTTAAACACGGTCGGATTCCAACCAGCGACCACCGGGTTACCGGCCCGGTGCTCTACCAACTGAGCTACGAGGTCCGACTCCTGACCAGGATTTTATCCAGATTTTCATCTTACCTTCAATCATCACCCAGTATAAATACTAGTCTGCCAAAACTACGGCTATCTTAGACAGTCAAATGATAATTATTATTCTTTTCTGTAGATATACTTATTCTACGCTTCATTTATTCGATTCAGAATTGAAGTAGTACAACATGGATTATTACTTCCGATTAAGATATCATTCACATATCTTCTATAAAATGAAACTTTTCCAATTGAATCCTCAAATAATTTTTCAACATACAACATTACACGCATGATTCATTGTTTTATCAAAATTTATAAAGGGAAATTAGGTGAGTGTCAAACAAATGTAATATCAGTGTTCTATAGGGCAGTAAACACATTGCAGAGCAACTTAGTCCATTTTGAGGACGACATCCCTTGGGACTCACAATTCACTTGTGCTTACAAAATAAAATGTTCAGACTATGATGCAGTATACACCATAGGAAAACTTCTCATGAAATCAAAAGTTAGAAAAAATGAACATCGAAAGGCTTCAACTAGATAACTTAGAAATTTAGTAGAGCTGATAAAACTTGAAAACACTTCAGCCATAGCTCAACAGGTTATAATTACAGGTCACAAGGTCGGTTTTGATAATACCAAAATTGATACTGGGTGATGATTGAAGGTGAAATGAAAATTTAGACTACGGCCAGGTTCGAACCAGCGACCATCGGGTCTCCGACTGTTGACCACATTTTTATTTCACTTCAGCCACCAAGGGTTTTGCCCGACTACCATATGAATTCTTGAAGCGTTACTACCACTTGATCGTATTTACCCTGGCTGCATAGTCAGGAGTTCTCATCCAAATTCAAATCTAACTGAATCAGAGAGGGGGAACATCATTTTGATTATCGTTTTGACTACTATTTGCCGTGGTTTGGCAGATTAGCACTGATACTGGGAGACGACTGAAGGTCATCAAGACCAACATGGGACCACGCGTTACTGTGTAACGGTCCAAGTTGTCACACCGCATATCAGTACACCAAGTAACAAGGCAGTGAAGTGAAGATGAAGAAGGAAAAAAGTCGGTCGAAGTAAGTAGAAGTAGTAGAAGAGAGGAAGGAAGAATGAGATGATGAGATTAGGTATAGCAGTTATGATGAGGATAATGTGTGTATGCATCTATGTCACTGACATCGGTTCTGAACCGTATCCCTTAGATTCTCCAACTACTGAACAAAGAGTAATTACACTTACCCTTAACATGTTCTTATACAATGAAATGATGCATAATGACCAGTCATCAGTAGTTGGTAGTGATCCAAAACCACAGGACGTATGTCTGACCACACCTTCCATAATACAGGCCAATTTTCGTAGCATCAAAAAGACCGTACGTGACTGATCTCCAGTAGATGTCCACCATCACCATTTTCCTCCTCCTTTTCTATCAGCTTCCATGTAGAGATCTGTTCCTTGTCTTTCCGCTTCTTCTTCCTTCCTAACACGGTTATGCAGGTTTCTTTCCACATAACCTTCAAAGGGTTCCAGTGTTCTTCCACGCAGGCTTCTTCGGGGATGTTGCCTAATGTCTCCCATTTTGTCCTGATGAAGATATCCCTTGTAGTTTCGTACTTCAGTTTCTGGTCTAGGTGCTGAACTTCAACTGTGGTCGTCTATCACCAACTTTTGTGAAGGCTTTCAACTTGATTTGGAAGGTTCCTTGCACTAGATAGTGAGCCGCGTAAACCTACACCTACTCCCTTTCTTGATCTTGTGTATAGTAGTCTGCATCTCCCTTTTTCTTCACATTGAGACGAAGTCGATCTGATTTTTAGTGTAGTGTGGCCATCTGATGAAATCAAATCCATGTCACTCGCTTTGTAATATCTTTGTGTTTGTACACACTGCCTCGCCTCCAATCACCAAATAGTTGAATGCGCAGGAGTCTGCAAACACTCCTCCATTCTCATTCATCATTTCACCGAGTGCTTCTCGACCCATGATATATGACTTCGCTTCACAGTTTGGCATTCATGTCACCCCACCCATTAGAATTTTAATGTCGCCAACTGAGGCAGAGTCTTGTACGTTGCCGATTGCAGTTGTCTGAAGAATTCCTCCCTCTTCTCTTCATCTGCATTATTTTAAGGTACGCAGCGTAGTGTAATATTGTATGACTGTGACTTTCCTTCCTTTTGAGTTGAATCTTGCTATCATGACGCTGATGCTGAAGGAGGAGATCGCTTCCCATTGCATGAGAGTGAGTCTGCGATGCTCTTGAAGGGGACGTCATGATAGCCACTCCAAAACTCAGTGTGCTCATGGTTGTCGTCTGGGTGACAATATCGGAGTAGATTATTGACTCTTCAGTTGACAGTTTGGAGATTTCATTTCCATTCTATCTTTTTTCGCAGATTCTCAACAGTTCCGTACCATACCTTCTCATCTTTTTGCAATCTGGACAGCCTTGCTAGGTTCATACATGTTGCAGACATTCTATCTCCCCATGCTTACTTTTGCTTTCATCGTGAGAATATACATCGGCCGATTTGCTTTCCGAAGACTTTCACCAACTGGAGTCATTTCGTCTCTCCGATTACAGCGAGGAATAAGTTTGTTTTTGTTTTTTATTATTTCTTTGTGCTTTGAAGTTTCTTTAGCGATTGGATTTGTTTTACGGGGTAGGGTTGTTGGCCCTGTGCCCAACCTTCCCTCTTTATCCGGGCTTAGGACTGGCTAGTAACTAGTGTACTAGTTACCCAGGCTCTGTGCTACTTACATATTAATGAGTAGTGTAACTCATATTCTCTCACAATTTTACCGTAACCGCAGTTTATATTGCTTATTAATCCTTTTTCATCATTTCAACGTCCTAAAATACTGATATCTTTCCCATTTCATAATAAGCCCACAGATACCTCATGATTAAAGTTTTCAGTTTGTTGGCCATTGTTTAAGATTAGTATAGTATTGTACTTCAAAAATTTCCATGTTTTTGGATTTTATACGTAACTTGGACGTTCGACTGATTTGAAGAAACAATTTTTTCGATTCGGTTTCGAATGTCTGGGAAGAAACTTGTGGTTGCAAAAAAGATTAGATAAGTTTCTGTGACAGATATGATTACAGTTTCTCCATGCATATGAGAAGAGATTCTGGGGTACAGAGAAGACGAAAACGCGCCATTTTCACCTGGTAGATGACTTTGAACGCCAAATAAGTTGTAGTGGTACGACCAGTGTTAACAAGGTGCTCTATTGTTACACTTCTGATGGGTTCATTCGCACATCTTTGCAACTATTCGGGATAATGTTCTTTAATTAATTTGGAAAGAACGAGTATTGAATAACCTACGTACCTGACTAAATCGCAGCAAATGAATTGATAAACACACAGAAGTAGTCAGATGCAGAAGGTTGTCTTTTAGGTTGGAAGGAATCCTTAAACGACGAGATAACAAAACCTCAAGGTTGATGCGAAAAAGGAAGTTTTCTTTAGTCAGTTTGAAATGATTTTGCTTTCAGGATATCATCTGCAAAGTTATCTTTGAAGTCAAGATTTATGGAAAGTGTCTTCTTTGAAGCTGAAATACGTATTGCTTTCTGTGGTTCAGGTTTTATGTTTCTGTCGAAAAATCATTCTGCATATCTGTTTGCAGTTAGAAATATCTGGAAGAACATGAATTCTTCATCGACTTGTAGGTATCCAACTGTAGAAATTCATCAGATAACCATTTCATGCACGTTTCTGATAAATAGATCTCAGTGTTTCATCTCATTTGAGTTCTACATCCAAAAACGGAATCCCAGATTCCCTTTCTACTTCAAGAGTGAATTTATTCCAGAAGTGCTAATTGCTGATAACTTGCAAATCATAATTATCATTGAAAAATGAAGATATCGTCAATATGCCTTCTGTACACTAAAAATTCGTCAATTGTTCGCTTTAGACTGGTGTTTTCCAAACTGGAAATAAAACAATTAGCTGGCCAAGAGGAGAACCCATAAAGATTTCACTTGTTTAACGGTAGATGATATCATTGAAAGAAAATTGAACGTTTGAATGTGCACCTGAGGAACAGTTCCTTCAGATATAAAGGAGATATTCCTATGTTAAAGTTGCTGTTATCTGTATATTTGTGCAAGAGACAGATCATCTCTTTGATCAGCACTTTGGTGAAGAAAGATTGTACTTCGAATGATAACACGCTTCAAATCTCTTAGGCAGTCGATGAATTCGAAAGTGTCGTGGAAAGAGTAATTGGATAGCTGTCGCCTGATAAATTTTAGAATTTCAGAAAGCCACTTTGAAAAAAAATGGGAAGGTGATCTTCACATATTTAAAAATGGATGAAGAGGTAAGCTAACCTTGTAAACTTCGGGTAAACAGTAAAGTCAAGGAGCAAATGATCCTATCGGTTCTGGTGGTTCAGTTTTATCGTCTGGAATTAAGGTCAACATCTTTTCAAAGTATACATTTCTGTCCATCAAAACCAAGACTGAACGCGTCATTCCTAAATTCTTGTTGCATCTTAGTTCTTTTTATCTTCTTTGATTAGAAGGTGTCGTACCTTTGTTTTGGTGACAGTAATCAAAAATAACTGATTTAAAGTGTTACAATTCTGTCTCAGACTGGAATAATATCACTTATTTGACTGATTCAATTTTCAAATAGCATTTTGCGTCTAGAATTTAAATTTATGTCGTCAGATGTGAGCTTTAGAGTCAAAGCTTTGAGTTATAGCGGAAACAAGGTTACTGATGAGTGAGTGAACACAGATCTAATAGGATCAATAAGTAATCTATATTGGAGTTTGATGGGCATTTTTTGATTAAACAGATCAAATTTGTTGATATAAGGTAGAAGACCTCTACGATATGCTTTGCTCTAAATTAAATACTTGTGAACAGTTGAATTCAATAATATTTCTAGTACAATGCTCAGGCGATTTCAAGTTGGCATATATACACAGAACGTCTACAGAGAGCTTTCCAAAAACAACCTTAGACACTCATGATTCGTAATAGAATCTTTGAGGAAAACAGACTTTCGCATTTATTTCAGCAAGTTTCACAGAGTAATATGGGAACTTATCGAACTACTTCACTGTTGAAGAGTCTTTGGTATTCTTCTTCTTCTTACTCAAGACCGTTAGGTTTCGTGGCCAGCACGTTACAATTGAGCCACTGGATCGGAATACAATGGTCCGTATTTACTACTTTTCATAAATGGTACATTTTTACCATCTTTGTACTACAGATTTTTTCATATGCATAAGTTGGCTTTTGCCAACTTACGCCACCAGTGCCGACGCCGTTATATCCGATTGTCTATTAAGGGTCGCGTGTACTGCATCTGCACAGCAGTTCACTCTGTTCTACTCTATGGCTGTGAAACATGCCCATTGAAGGCGAAAGACCTGAGAATGCTTCAGGTGTTTAACTACCGTTGCCTTCGAAGTATAGGCCGTATTCCGTGGTGTCATCACGTGAGTAAGGCAGAAGTCAGGCGTAGAGTTTTAGGGAGAAGAGTTAAGTCAGTTGACACGGTTGTGAACCTTCATAGACTGAGATAGTTGGCTGGGACATGTGTTACTTATGCCTAGTCGCCGATTGCCTCATCACACAATGTTGGTCAAAGTACAGGCAGGAAAAAGGCTCGAGGTGGCCAGACTAAAACATGGCATGAATGTATGGAGTCTTTGGCTGTTTGTTTGAGTCATGTGAGGTGATGCAGACAAGGTGGTTGGGGTCCGCGGGACAAGAGGAACCAGTGGTTGGAGACTGTAGGTGATGTGGGTGAGAACCGATGTCAGTGATGCAGATGTATACGCACATTATTCTCATCTTAACGACGCTATACCGAATCTCACCATTTTCTCATTCCTTCTTTCGTTCTTTCAGTACTGACTGAACCTTCTTTTCTTTATCTTCCATTGCCTTCATTGCCTTTTTACTTGATGTAGTGATATGAGGTGTGGCAAATCGGCCCGTTACGCAGTAATGCCTGATCCTATGTTGATTTGGATGGATGGATACATCATATGCATAGAGAGACGGTGATTACGTTTACAGAATAAATAAGTTTAAGCTTTGTTATTACCTCAGGTTTAATCAACAGCTAAAAATATTAACCCTTTCTTTCTTTCTTTCTTTCAATTTCTTCTAATATTCCAAATTTCGTTATACCTTGTTTTAATAACCTAAGTGCCTTCATTTTGTTCCCATGATCCTTATTCAACTTGATCTCTATGTTACTAGGTTGCTGGTAAGAATCTTATCGTGGTACAGATTTACATTTCACCTCCAATCATCACCCACTAAAGAATAGGTAATGGAAAAGATAAGATGTGGTTGCAGCAAAGAAACTTTTTCTTTTCGACGAAGTTATTTACTACTAAGCTGGACATTCGTGAATATATGTTACAATGGGCTGAATAGTCCAGAATTATTTCCGGTTAGGGGGTAAAATATAATGAATAACTAAAGGAAGTTAATTAATATACATTTCGGTTAAGGGTGGGATAATATATGTGGAAATACATGTATATTTACCTAATACAAGATGAATCTGTGAGAGTCAAGGTTTTATGATGGCCATGGCAAAGATAAAGGTTGGATGTACCTTTTTTTGGACGCATAACGCTAATATGAAACTCTGGATGGCTAGTGCTGCAGCTATAGGCAAATACCTTGATCTTACTCCCTTCGAGTGGTTTGATTGAACCCTGTAGAGGAACTAAGTGGCCTGAGTTCACAAGGTTTCCTGTTACTGAAGTGAAAACACATTTGCGTTCTCCCTTTGCCATGCACGCTGGGTAGTATTCGCAGGCACGTTTTACAATCGGAAACATGGTACGGGCGATGCAATCAGCTCTACAAGAGCAAGCAAACACACACTGGTGTGTTCCTACTCTGACATTCATTCATCCTGTATTGTATAATTACATTTAGTTTCATAATCTCTTGTCTATTTTCGTACTCGAAACCTAAATGTGTATTAACTTCTTTTAGTTATTCAATATATTTTGCCCTCCAGGCGGAAATAATTCTGGAACGTTCTGCTCATTGTAACATATATTCACGAATGTACAGCTTAGTAGTAAATGACTTCGTCAAAAAGAGAAAAAGATTCTTCGCTGCAACCACGTCTTGTCAGTTCCTATGATCAAATCGGTGTATTCCGGTGAATAAGTAATGCTTGTAACTATCCAATGTAGCGTAACAGCAATACACAAAATTGTGATTGTACAGCTGTAGAGAAAAATATCCTTCGAAATAAAAACTTCATAGTTATCAAAGTGACCAGGAAAGTGGTATACTTCTAACCCTAAAATTGCAACGAACTGTGAAAATAACAAACAAAGCGTTCTGGGTGTTCACTTGATACAGTAAAATAAAACCAACAAAATTTAGGCACTGACGCCGAAGAATGCAAATATGTGCCCCACAGTTGTAATATTCAATAAACATTATCAATCTTTGATGTGAACTGGTGTCAGAATGCGTGGGATTTATAGATCTACACTCACTATAGAACAATAAATAACGAACGATACTTGCAAGTTCATTCAGCATTTTTAACAACTAATTTAAAGCAAAACATAAGACGCATAACCATGAGAACATCAGCTTCAAGATTTATTTTTCTCACGGCAAAAATGTAATACATAACCGCAAAACGTTAGTTTCTCTTAAAGGCAAACAAATACACAATTTGAAGTATCCTTGACTTCAAAGGGATGCACCTACCCTTGGAGGTCACTTCCTTGACAAGTATGTCCAGCCAGGTTAAGATGACAAAAAGCAGCCTTTTCCGAACGTGTTGAACATATCTTACGCAATCATCAAAAATAAGGTGATGAGACAAGTTTACTTTGCTTCAAGTGACGAAATATGTCCACTGCTCCACTTAATTCAGGAGTTGCATCAGCTCGAACTGGCTGGTTCCTGACGAAATCTCAGCATGAACACAAAGTGCGTTTGGCATTTACCAACTGGCGTCATCTGTGGCACTGACTAGAGAGATATCCAACTACCTGTTAAACGATGAGTATACTGCACCGTAGTTCATTCTGTCCTATTATCCGCCTGTGAGACATATCCACTAAAGGTAGAAGATATGAAACAGTTACAGGTTTTCGATCATAGATATCTTGTTAGTATTGCTTACGTATGGTGGATTCACAACATCATATGAGGAATGTTGACGTCAGGCGAAGGGTATTAGGCAAGATAGGCTAGTCGATTGATGAGGATGTGAAACTTCATCGACTGACATGGCTTAGTCGTATGTTGCATATGCTGATTCATCGCCTCCCTCGACGTGCCTTGCTGAGAGAAGTTGGAAGAGGGTTCAGAGTGACTAGACCAAGACCTGGCACCAATGCATACATACAGTCTGTGACTGTTGTTCTCAACTGTGTAAAGAGATTTAGACTACATGGTTGGCGTCCTCGAGGTGGCAGGAATCAGTGGTTGGTGACGTGGCTGAAAATTGGTCACAATGGTACGGATATATTCATGTTTTCACTTCTGGAGCTTGAATGTTTTGACTCACCTTAATTTTTAAATTCCCTCTTCTCCTATTCACTTTTGCATACATTGATATCACTCCTTTTTCTATCCACTCGCTCTTCGTCTACTACTGTGAAGTATGGCCACTTGAACGGTTCAAGGTTCTACGTTTATTTTGTTTGCTTATCTGCTTTGGCTAATGAAGCGATGGGTACTAGGTCCAAGTTACAATGGGAATTTCATCACTCACTGGCGTGCAGGGAGATCTATTCGACGATTCCCGAATAGGAAGAAACGTACATCCTGTATTCCACTTCTAGCCAACGAGTTGACTAGAATACAATTGACTTTAGCCTTTCATCATAACTAATCAGCACTATAAAACTCCTTCCTTGTCGTTCGTAATCATTTACTCTCGTAGATATCTGATTTTAGCCATATGGGAAGATGTAGACCGTTTTGTTGGAGTCTCCGAGATAAAAGGAATCAGTAGTTGAGGCCACTTAGTGACATGGCTGAAAATCGGTCACGATGGTGCATATGTATTCACGCCTTGGTATCTTGTAAAGTTTGAATATTCGCACTAACCTTTATCTTCAGATTGTTTATTCTCTTACACTACTTTACGTACTTTAATATCACTCCTTTCCTATCCACCTATTCTTTGTGTACTTCTGTGAAGTGTGACAACTTGAGCCGATGCAGTTGTGTGCGAGGTTCTACGTTGATTATGTCAGTCATCTAGTATTATAGAAGATATAGTATCACCTGCATAATTTTTAACTATAATAACGATTGACTGTCAGACGAGCTCAATGGTAATGTGCTATCCGCGAAACCTGAAGGTCGTGGATCCGATCCCTGACAGAGTCATGAGTGTGTACTGCTAAGAAGTCATTCTAGGGGAGGGGGGACAGCTGTCCATTGGTACCACCAGTCTTTCAATGGTTCTCAAACTAATGTCAGTTCATGATGAATGCCTCCTTGGAGTCACATTCCCGTTTACTACTGTTAGCTACAAATTCTGTGATGGTCAGTTCCCGACAAATTGCTACTACCTTGACGTGGTGGTAATGAATGCATATCGCAATGAGCAAAAGCGCCCTGCTGGTGAAACGCTTGTGCTTTTAAGGTCCTACAATCCTACAAAGGTCTGTTAGATAGTGATAAGATGAAAAGCAGTTACTGTTATAGCGTTAATTTTTACCCTTTGATGAAGGGTTCGAGGCGTCAATAAGAACCAGTCTTATACGGTGTGGGCAGCAGCCAGGGACCGTCGACCAACCTCATACCTGTCAGCATTGAAGTTCCCTTAGATCACCATTTATCTTTGACATCCCCAACTTCTAGTCTTCCTTCATCTCTCTCGGTCAATAATCCTACATTATCTTTGATTTGTTTTAGCTCTGCAGCTCTTGACAGCTTTTCACGTTGTCGAAGAAAACTAGATGACGATATGAAATTCTTATAGTATTTTTGTTTGAAACTAGAATCGTAGTTTGATAAAAGTCGTATGCATTAATGATTGTAGTAAAAAAATCTACTGGAATTAGACAGTACAATACATTTGAAAAAGAGATAAAAAGTCTTTGGTATATGTATTTAAAGATAGGTTTAAAATTTATTAGGGCTTACTTTAACAAAACTCAGACGTTTGCTAGTTACTAAAGGTCTTTTTGGTCTGCCAGAGAACGGATACGTCGTCGTCGTTCGACTCGCTTCAAAGTCAATCACCTCACCGACAACATAATTGACGCCCATAAAATGACACTTTGTTTTCAATGCTCTAAGTAGACTCAAAGGATCAAACCATCCTTCATTTTCATAGCCTGAAAAAAAGTGATCAACAATTGCTTTTATTAAAAATAGCTTTGCCTTATTCATGATGATACAGATATTTTCTCATTTTATTGTTGGTCAAAGTTTCATTTTAGCATGAGTCAATGGAAAGCTTAGTGATGCCTTTGAAGTGAAGACAGGTTGACGTGTAAGACAAGGTTGTCGCCTACTATCACCTATCATCTTCCTGATTGTAGTCAACTCGACTCGACTCGACTCGACTGAACTGGATCATGCAACAAACTGTGAAGAGCTGTGAGAAGATGGGCATATACTAGCTGGAGTGATGGAAAGATTCCAGAAGAAGATTTGGATTTCGCCAACGATGATCATTTATATCACATATCTTGTCGCACAAACTCGAAGATGTACACAGGTGGAAACTAACAAAAGTTGGCAGAAGAGGCGATGTGAGGTGAGGCAGTGAAGACGCCACCTCCTTCACGTGAACGTAGAGAAGACACAGGTGATGAAGATACCCAACCAACCGACAACAACAAGCACCAATCATCATCAATGGGAGAAATCTAAAGTAAGTTCTCTCTTTCACCTACCTACCTACCTATCTAGGCAGCATCGTTTCAACTACAGGCGGCGGCACACATGATGATGTCAAAGCCAGCATCGGAAAGACAACAAGACAAGCCTTCCTGCATTAATCTGAAATAATCAGTGTGGAGATCTACTGCACTCACCATAAAGCGTGAACAAGATCCGGAGTTTCAACACTAAGTCAGTCAAGTAAGTCAGCGATTCTATGTATGTGATGGTTGAGAGACTTGGCGCCTTACGAAAAGCATTTCCAACAAACTGCAGACGTACATCATCAACAACTGCCGCCTACGCCCGCTCGCTGGATACTGAAGATTAGATCAGATGACCAGAATATTAAGAATGAGCAACAAGGAACTCACCGTGGCTGTCTGTCAACGAACCAACCGACCAAGAACCTATCGCCAAACAAATATACAGAAGAATAAAGTAGAGATGGATTGGATTTGACATACACTGAGGAGACCGATTGGGGACATGACGCATCAGGCCAGACCCTCAAGTGGAACCCAAATTGGAAACGACGAGTTGGGCGTCTGATGGTGACATGGAGGAGATGGTGTGGGGAAGAAATGATAGCTTATGGGCAGTGGTGGAGCAAGGTTAAAACGACTGCAGAGAAGAGAGTAGGATGGTGACGCGCTACTGAAGTTATATGCTCCACTAGGAATCCAAGGGACAATTAATAACACGTTTATGAAATAAAAGTAGCTGGTTACATGTCCTCTTCATCTGCTGAAGTTTGGGTATCCAGATGGTTTAGTTAACCATTACACTACCAATAATAACACAGGATCAGGGATTAGTGCATAGCAGTCTAAGCTGCCACACTTCATATCAGCGCATCAAGTGAGAAAGGGTTAAGATGAAAGACAAGGAAGTAAAGAAGAAGAAAGAGGTCAACAGTGACACAAAATAGCAAAAAAAAGAGGAAGTAGAAATACGGAAATACTGGATTCAGTATGATGATTAAGATACGAAGAATAATGTATGGATATACCTGAGCCATTGAGATCGATTCCGAGTCACATATCACTTAGATTCAGTCTCCAACCACTGGTTTCTCTTGTCACAGCGATCTCAACCGTGAAGTCTGCATTTCTTTACACGACCCAGACCAACAATCAAAGGCCTTGTGGACTGGCCACGGCTAATCCTTTTTTAGCCTAAACATAATTCAGCCAACATTGTGCGACGAGGCAGCCACCTGAATTGATGAATGTTCATAAGCTTATTAACTGACTTCGCTCTTCTCTCTCAAATTCTACATCTGAATTCTGGCTTACTGACATAGTAACACCATAATAGTGGATCTATGGTACTGAGGCAACGGTGGTCGAACACTTGAAGCCATGTTTCATATTTATACAACAGAACAGAGTAAATTGAGTGCACTGCACTCAACCCTTAATAACAGAAAATCGGATATCTGCGCAGAGATTTAATCGACTACTGACACACTAGGGATGACTCTACTTCTCAGGTAAGTTAAGTGATCACTGAGTTCAGTCGCTTCCCTTTCTGTTTTTTAACAGAGTAGCACTGAAAACTAGTCTTGGAGCGACAATTTGCATTTCGGTGACGAGAAACGCATCCTAAACATCCATATATATTGCCACCCAAGGTGCCCATAAGGCTGCATGTTGTCAACGTCTTTATCTAACAAGACTATCATTTGTGTACTCTAGATCTAGCAAGGATTCTCCTGTGATTAGATTAATCGCTATGAAGTTAGACGATGAGAGGGAAACATCCACAAGTATGTCTATGAAAAAATGGGACAAGAATATAGACAGTGAACATCCTTGGCAGATACAACTCGACGTACACAACTTACCTAATAACTTACCATCGGCTCTAACACGCCCATGGTTGTTCAAGTACAAAGCCTTCAACAGAGTTGTGTATTTACTCGACACTCCCTTGAGTGAGAGACACTGCCATAAGACCTTTCGGTCGACAAAGTATAATATCGCCTTCAGGTCGAGAAATACAACCACTTTAGGATGTCGGTAAGTGCGCCTTTGCTCCAGAACCTGGGAGAGTGTGAATATCTGGTCAATACATCCACAGCCAGGGTTGAATCCTAGTTAGTCTTCTCGGGTTCTCAATTCTCGAGCTCCACTCAGACGTCTAATGATAGTTGGATCTACAATCTTAGACATTACGTTCGTCAAACTGACTCCCCTGTGGTTATCACAAGAGGACTTCTCGCATTTCTTGAAGACCGGGACAATCAGTAATTGAAACCAGTCAGAGAGGATCATATCTAACTTCCACACGCTAGCTAACACTTCAGCTAACTTGAACAACAATCTGCTGCTACCATCCATAAATACCTCTAGTGCTACTTCAGCTGGCCCTAATGCTTTTCCTCGTTTCAGGTTACCTACACCTTTCCCGACTTCTGTAAGTATCGGGAGGCCCATCTCAATGTTATATTCAGGATCCAACTGAACAGAGGGCGATGCGATAGTAGCTAAAAGTCAATTGAACTGTCCGTCGAAGTGTTCTGCCCATCGTTTCAGTAATCTCCCCTGAAAGTGAATCACAGACCTTCTTTGTCACAGTCTCATTAACCACTGGCCTTTTCGTCCCATTTTCCTTAATAGGTCTAAATAACTGTCTATCGTTACCTGTCAGCACTGCCTTTTCCATCTTCTTAGTCTTCGCTAACCGCCCCTGTTCGTCGTCATTGCGTAGACTTTTTGTCAGTCTACATTTGAGTTAGTCCCGCTACTTATTGTAATGGAAGCCTTCAGGGATGTGTTCGTGTGAATCCACTAGTTTCGAAGAAGCTGCTGAGATCCATTGGTTGTTTTTAACCACTCTCTGAGAGTCGGATATAGTCTTCAACGCTTCTTTAACAGCAGACTAAAGATGGCGCCAGGCTTTTGGATTAGTGATGATAACTGTTAAGTCAGCTTCTCACTGAAAGAGGCCTTAGTGTTCTCATTGTTGAGCTGAACTCGTAATGGCTTTGTTATCATAGTTTTTATACATCCATTTACAGGCAGATATATGCGAGCTCGGAACAATACACGGTTGCTGTCTAAACACGTGCTCCAAAAACAGCGGCAATCTTACAACGACCCTATTCAGCGACAAGCGATAGCAATACTGTCTACCCGTGTCCAACTCTGGCTTACGCTTGTTGGACGCCACGTCAGACAATGTCTCTCTTTATGTCCAAAGTTCGTGCTGGCTAGAAATAAATGACTGTTTGAGCACAGTTGTGGAAGGCGATTGCCGTTATCTGTTAGTTCGGTTGGGATTCTAAAAGTGCCACCTAAGTGCCTTTCTATCTGAATTGGCCTACACCCGCAACAATAACCGCATTCGAAAGTCTGGCTTTCATCAGTAGGCTAGATAGTTTTCGGTATAACTTATCCTTCATTTCATCCAAATTGAAGTTTGTGGGTACGTAAGCAGACGTTACAAAAAGACAACGGTGAGTTTCACTATTCTTTTTATACTTTAATGTACCGTTCAGTGAAAAAGCACGAGCACGACTGTCAACCGAGCAGTTCACTTTCTGCCCCTCGTACCAAAACCTACAAGACCACAAGAAGTAGGCATTAGATTTTCAGAAACTAGAAGAGCAAATTTCGCCTATTCGCCATATTGACCAGGTAAGGTAAAGTGAATAGGTACACCTGGGACACGTATTTGTGTTTCATCCCCAACGCAGCAAACATCAATGACCGGAGATGCCAGTTTCCGTTGGCGACACTAGGCCGATTTGACCGCGGGTGTAGACGTTGAAAGCCCCAACGCGCAGTTTCAGGACACCAAAGATGCTATCACATGAACTCAGATAATTTTCAAGAGCTGCAGAGCTAAAACAAATCAAAGATAATGTAGGATTATTGACCGAGAGAGATGAAGGAAGACTAGAAGTTGGGGATGTCAAAGATAAATGGTGATCTAAGGGAACTTCAATGCTGACAGGTATGAGGTTGGTCGACGGTCCCTGGCTGCTGCCCACACCGTATAAGACTGGTTCTTATTGACGCCTCGAACCCTTCATCAAAGGGTAAAAATTAACGCTATAACAGTAACTGCTTTTCATCTTATCACTATCTAACAGACCTTTGTAGGATTGTAGGACCTTAAAAGCACAAGCGTTTCACCAGCAGGGCGCTTTTGCTCATTGCGATATGCATTCATTACCACCACGTCAAGGTAGTAGCAATTTGTCGGGAACTGACCATCACAGAATTTGTAGCTAACAGTAGTAAACGGGAATGTGACTCCAAGGAGGCATTCATCATGAACTGACATTAGTTTGAGAACCATTGAAAGACTGGTGGTACCAATGGACAGCTGTCCCCCCTCCCCTAGAATGACTTCTTAGCAGTACACACTCATGACTCTGTCAGGGATCGGATCCACGACCTTCAGGTTTCGCGGATAGCACATTACCATTGAGCTCGTCTGACAGTCAATCGTTATTATAGTTAAAAATTATGCAGGTGATACTATATCTTCTATAATACTAGATGACTGACATAATCAACGTAGAACCTCGCACACAACTGCATCGGCTCAAGTTGTCACACTTCACAGAAGTACACAAAGAATAGGTGGATAGGAAAGGAGTGATATTAAAGTACGTAAAGTAGTGTAAGAGAATAAACAATCTGAAGATAAAGGTTAGTGCGAATATTCAAACTTTACAAGATACCAAGGCGTGAATACATATGCACCATCGTGACCGATTTTCAGCCATGTCACTAAGTGGCCTCAACTACTGATTCCTTTTATCTCGGAGACTCCAACAAAACGGTCTACATCTTCCCATATGGCTAAAATCAGATATCTACGAGAGTAAATGATTACGAACGACAAGGAAGGAGTTTTATAGTGCTGATTAGTTATGATGAAAGGCTAAAGTCAATTGTATTCTAGTCAACTCGTTGGCTAGAAGTGGAATACAGGATGTACGTTTCTTCCTATTCGGGAATCGTCGAATAGATCTCCCTGCACGCCAGTGAGTGATGAAATTCCCATTGTAACTTGGACCTAGTACCCATCGCTTCATTAGCCAAAGCAGATAAGCAAACAAAATAAACGTAGAACCTTGAACCGTTCAAGTGGCCATACTTCACAGTAGTAGACGAAGAGCGAGTGGATAGAAAAAGGAGTGATATCAATGTATGCAAAAGTGAATAGGAGAAGAGGGAATTTAAAAATTAAGGTGAGTCAAAACATTCAAGCTCCAGAAGTGAAAACATGAATATATCCGTACCATTGTGACCAATTTTCAGCCACGTCACCAACCACTGATTCCTGCCACCTCGAGGACGCCAACCATGTAGTCTAAATCTCTTTACACAGTTGAGAACAACAGTCACAGACTGTATGTATGCATTGGTGCCAGGTCTTGGTCTAGTCACTCTGAACCCTCTTCCAACTTCTCTCAGCAAGGCACGTCGAGGGAGGCGATGAATCAGCATATGCAACATACGACTAAGCCATGTCAGTCGATGAAGTTTCACATCCTCATCAATCGACTAGCCTATCTTGCCTAATACCCTTCGCCTGACGTCAACATTCCTCATATGATGTTGTGAATCCACCATACGTAAGCAATACTAACAAGATATCTATGATCGAAAACCTGTAACTGTTTCATATCTTCTACCTTTAGTGGATATGTCTCACAGGCGGATAATAGGACAGAATGAACTACGGTGCAGTATACTCATCGTTTAACAGGTAGTTGGATATCTCTCTAGTCAGTGCCACAGATGACGCCAGTTGGTAAATGCCAAACGCACTTTGTGTTCATGCTGAGATTTCGTCAGGAACCAGCCAGTTCGAGCTGATGCAACTCCTGAATTAAGTGGAGCAGTGGACATATTTCGTCACTTGAAGCAAAGTAAACTTGTCTCATCACCTTATTTTTGATGATTGCGTAAGATATGTTCAACACGTTCGGAAAAGGCTGCTTTTTGTCATCTTAACCTGGCTGGACATACTTGTCAAGGAAGTGACCTCCAAGGGTAGGTGCATCCCTTTGAAGTCAAGGATACTTCAAATTGTGTATTTGTTTGCCTTTAAGAGAAACTAACGTTTTGCGGTTATGTATTACATTTTTGCCGTGAGAAAAATAAATCTTGAAGCTGATGTTCTCATGGTTATGCGTCTTATGTTTTGCTTTAAATTAGTTGTTAAAAATGCTGAATGAACTTGCAAGTATCGTTCGTTATTTATTGTTCTATAGTGAGTGTAGATCTATAAATCCCACGCATTCTGACACCAGTTCACATCAAAGATTGATAATGTTTATTGAATATTACAACTGTGGGGCACATATTTGCATTCTTCGGCGTCAGTGCCTAAATTTTGTTGGTTTTATTTTACTGTATCAAGTGAACACCCAGAACGCTTTGTTTGTTATTTTCACAGTTCGTTGCAATTTTAGGGTTAGAAGTATACCACTTTCCTGGTCACTTTGATAACTATGAAGTTTTTATTTCGAAGGATATTTTTCTCTACAGCTGTACAATCACAATTTTGTGTATTGCTGTTACGCTACATTGGATAGTTACAAGCATTACTTATTCACCGGAATACACCGATTTGATCATAGGAACTGACAAGACGTGGTTGCAGCGAAGAATCTTTTTCTCTTTTTGACGAAGTCATTTACTACTAAGCTGTACATTCGTGAATATATGTTACAATGAGCAGAACGTTCCAGAATTATTTCCGCCTGGAGGGCAAAATATATTGAATAACTAAAAGAAGTTAATACACATTTAGGTTTCGAGTACGAAAATAGACAAGAGATTATGAAACTAAATGTAATTATACAATACAGGATGAATGAATGTCAGAGTAGGAACACACCAGTGTGTGTTTGCTTGCTCTTGTAGAGCTGATTGCATCGCCCGTACCATGTTTCCGATTGTAAAACGTGCCTGCGAATACTACCCAGCGTGCATGGCAAAGGGAGAACGCAAATGTGTTTTCACTTCAGTAACAGGAAACCTTGTGAACTCAGGCCACTTAGTTCCTCTACAGGGTTCAATCAAACCACTCGAAGGGAGTAAGATCAAGGTATTTGCCTATAGCTGCAGCACTAGCCATCCAGAGTTTCATATTAGCGTTATGCGTCCAAAAAAAGGTACATCCAACCTTTATCTTTGCCATGGCCATCATAAAACCTTGACTCTCACAGATTCATCTTGTATTAGGTAAATATACATGTATTTCCACATATATTATCCCACCCTTAACCGAAATGTATATTAATTAACTTCCTTTAGTTATTCATTATATTTTACCCCCTAACCGGAAATAATTCTGGACTATTCAGCCCATTGTAACATATATTCACGAATGTCCAGCTTAGTAGTAAATAACTTCGTCGAAAAGAAAAAGTTTCTTTGCTGCAACCACATCTTATCTTTTCCATTACCTATTCTTTAGTGGGTGATGATTGGAGGTGAAATGTAAATCTGTACCACGATAAGATTCTTACCAGCAACCTAGTAACATAGAGATCAAGTTGAATAAGGATCATGGGAACAAAATGAAGGCACTTAGGTTATTAAAACAAGGTATAACGAAATTTGGAATATTAGAAGAAATTGAAAGAAAGAAAGAAAGAAAGGGTTAATATTTTTAGCTGTTGATTAAACCTGAGGTAATAACAAAGCTTAAACTTATTTATTCTGTAAACGTAATCACCGTCTCTCTATGCATATGATGTATCCATCCATCCAAATCAACATAGGATCAGGCATTACTGCGTAACGGGCCGATTTGCCACACCTCATATCACTACATCAAGTAAAAAGGCAATGAAGGCAATGGAAGATAAAGAAAAGAAGGTTCAGTCAGTACTGAAAGAACGAAAGAAGGAATGAGAAAATGGTGAGATTCGGTATAGCGTCGTTAAGATGAGAATAATGTGCGTATACATCTGCATCACTGACATCGGTTCTCACCCACATCACCTACAGTCTCCAACCACTGGTTCCTCTTGTCCCGCGGACCCCAACCACCTTGTCTGCATCACCTCACATGACTCAAACAAACAGCCAAAGACTCCATACATTCATGCCATGTTTTAGTCTGGCCACCTCGAGCCTTTTTCCTGCCTGTACTTTGACCAACATTGTGTGATGAGGCAATCGGCGACTAGGCATAAGTAACACATGTCCCAGCCAACTATCTCAGTCTATGAAGGTTCACAACCGTGTCAACTGACTTAACTCTTCTCCCTAAAACTCTACGCCTGACTTCTGCCTTACTCACGTGATGACACCACGGAATACGGCCTATACTTCGAAGGCAACGGTAGTTAAACACCTGAAGCATTCTCAGGTCTTTCGCCTTCAATGGGCATGTTTCACAGCCATAGAGTAGAACAGAGTGAACTGCTGTGCAGATGCAGTACACGCGACCCTTAATAGACAATCGGATATAACGGCGTCGGCACTGGTGGCGTAAGTTGGCAAAAGCCAACTTATGCATATGAAAAAATCTGTAGTACAAAGATGGTAAAAATGTACCATTTATGAAAAGTAGTAAATACGGACCATTGTATTCCGATCCAGTGGCTCAATTGTAACGTGCTGGCCACGAAACCTAACGGTCTTGAGTAAGAAGAAGAAGAATACCAAAGACTCTTCAACAGTGAAGTAGTTCGATAAGTTCCCATATTACTCTGTGAAACTTGCTGAAATAAATGCGAAAGTCTGTTTTCCTCAAAGATTCTATTACGAATCATGAGTGTCTAAGGTTGTTTTTGGAAAGCTCTCTGTAGACGTTCTGTGTATATATGCCAACTTGAAATCGCCTGAGCATTGTACTAGAAATATTATTGAATTCAACTGTTCACAAGTATTTAATTTAGAGCAAAGCATATCGTAGAGGTCTTCTACCTTATATCAACAAATTTGATCTGTTTAATCAAAAAATGCCCATCAAACTCCAATATAGATTACTTATTGATCCTATTAGATCTGTGTTCACTCACTCATCAGTAACCTTGTTTCCGCTATAACTCAAAGCTTTGACTCTAAAGCTCACATCTGACGACATAAATTTAAATTCTAGACGCAAAATGCTATTTGAAAATTGAATCAGTCAAATAAGTGATATTATTCCAGTCTGAGACAGAATTGTAACACTTTAAATCAGTTATTTTTGATTACTGTCACCAAAACAAAGGTACGACACCTTCTAATCAAAGAAGATAAAAAGAACTAAGATGCAACAAGAATTTAGGAATGACGCGTTCAGTCTTGGTTTTGATGGTTTGGTATTTGTCAACTTGCATCATTTCGAGTACCGACTGGCGAGATATCCGACTATCTATCAAAGGATAAGTATACTTCGTTGCAGTCCGTTCTGTCTTGTTGTGGCCCTTAAGAGTAGAAGATATGAAGCGTTTACAGGTCTTTGACTATAAGTGACTTCGTAGCATTGCTTGCGTATGGTGGTATGGTAGTAATGTCGAGGTTAGGAGGGTACTTGTCCAGGAAGGTAAATCAGTCAATGAGATTGTGAACTTTCACCAACCAAGGTGGCTTGGCCATGTACCGCGTATGCTAAGTCACTGCCTACCTCGACATGGAATGTTAGAAGTTGATTCCGGTTAAAAGAGGATTCAGGATATCCAGATAAAGATGTGGCACCACTCGATGAAATCTCTTGCTGTTAGCTTGAGCCGTGTATGGAGGTGTAGACTACCTGACTGGGGTTCCCGAGACGATAGGAAGCAGTGGTTGAAGGCTCTCAACGACGTGGCTGAAAATCAATGACAATAGTGCAGATGTATCTCCACCTTGACGGTTACTATACATTTCTAAAACATGTATTCTGATGACAACATTGAATAAATAAAATAATCCAAGATAGACTAACCATAGCAGCCTAACTCGACATCTTCAGTGTTTATCCACGGCCAACGCGTAGAGATTTCTTTTTTACTTAGCAATTCAACTTTTGCTTCTAAATCTCTATAATAACAAACCACCAATAATTTAGGTGATAATGAAAAGAAGCATACATTTGCAGTATATAATTCTCCTCAAACGAAGCAGCATTTTTGACATCTGATAACATTAGGCAACCTTGTGGATTGAAACCAATGTCTATATCATTTATCTCATCTAAATTAAAGGATTTAACAAATCACTTATGCCAAACCATTGACTAATAAATAATCTTTAATATTCCTTAAGAAATTGCTTGAAAATAATGACATTTGTATATTCTCCGGTTCTGAAAACTGTTGTCGTATAGATCCTAAGCCAAGAACTGTTGCCGAGTTAGCATATGTTGGATCTTTTTCAACAACAGTCACAGAATACTTTGAATCTCGACGAATCCAAAACGCTGTGGCCCAACCAATAATACCTCCACCGATAACCAACACTTCTGTATTCCTTGGGACTTGATCTTCTCGATCTGAATACATAATTGATTAAAAGCAGTACACTTCTGACATACATACAATTTCTGAATTAGACCATTTTGGAGCCAGTCTAGTGTATCCACTTATTTTTCGACTTTTAATTACATTATAAAGTAAAGTGTTGTTCCAACGATTCAATCCAGCCTTCAACATTTGCATCCCTAAAAATAGAATTTCTATGTTATTCTTGTAACAAAGAGAAAGGCATATCATTCACAAACATATAAAATTAACATAGTACAACAAATTTGTAACAGTAGTCACCTTTTTCAGTTCCTATTCAAAGTTCATCTTGTATATAATTTTATGTCTTGAATTAGTGCAAGGATTTTGTTTTAGCTCAAGAAGATAATACCTGTAATGTCAGTGTATCTTAGTTGAATGGCTTAATGATGTCTTGGTTGTCAAACACCGTAGGACTGTAGTTTGCATAATGTTGACAATTATCAATCGCCAGTAATTTTTGTTTATGCCACACACACACACACCACACACACACACACACACACACACACACACACACACAAAGAAAGAAAAACAATGTAGAAATACATATAATCGCGTATCGATCAAAATTGTCTCAATTTTTGAGACCGCAAGGTGAAGGGATCGAGTAGAGCAAAACAAAATTACCTAGTATCTTGACTTGACACATCATACGAAATATTATTATTATTATTAAAACACAAACGTGGTACAACAGGGTCACCAAAAAAGGTGCCACACTAAATAATATCACAACATTATGAAGACATAAAGCGAAGGGAAGTGGATAAGTTAAGAGAAACACAATAAGAATAGGATGATTAAAAGGGTAGTCCAGTAAGATACATTTAAAAACAAAACATTCGTTACTCTTCAGCAGCAGTAGAAGATAAAACGAAGCTACAGGATGACTACCACCCGTTTCGATTCTGAGTCATATCTGATAACGTCTCAAGCCATTGAGTTGCATGATCTCTCCGACCCCACCCCGGGTGTCGTGATGTGCCAACAGATGCTAACCTAATACAACTATCCTTCATCCAACGACCTATGTCATACACTGACTACCCCTCCGCTTCTTCCATCCAGTTCAAGGTTTAGAAAACAATGAACGGTGTGGAAGCTATTGGGATAACATGCGTAGCACATGTACAAGCCAGAGAAGCCATTGTTTTCAGATGACTTCACTTATTGAATGATGACCTCCATCATACCCAAACACACGCTGTCGTACTTCAGGACTACTTAAATGGCGTTACCACCGGATACGAGTAATCCTAAGGAGACAACGACGATCTAACAAGCATATCCTTAGGTCGAAGAAGCTAGATTTCGCAGGTGTAGAGCAGAACTGCTTGTACTGAAGAGTTGTAAACCCGACCTTTTATAGTCAGACTAACGTTGCGACGGCGTCAAAGGTGGCCTAGATTGACATGAGTCACTCTGGTTTTCGATATGCGGTTGAAAATCTTACACCACCAGCACTCACACAACTACCCAGATACACGAACTTTTCGACGATTTTCAACGGCTCACTATTGAGTGTGAGCGTACGCACAGGATCCTGCCAATCTTGCAAGAGTACTTTGCACTTTATTGGTGCAAAGCACATACCATACTTACAGACACTAATAAGTACAGATACACTGGTTGGAACGCTTTTTTGTGAGGTTTTGCTGTATCGGCAAAGTAAAATGGTGAAAGCAAGAAGAAAGTCAGCTAATACCATGGTATGTAAGATCTGATGGTGAGTCCTGCAACTAGT
Source organism: Heterobilharzia americana (assembly GCA_944470555.2). Lineage (NCBI taxonomy): Eukaryota > Metazoa > Platyhelminthes > Trematoda > Strigeidida > Schistosomatidae > Heterobilharzia > Heterobilharzia americana. The sequence continues at coordinate 68,929,650 of OX104128.1, read as the reverse complement.
TGTAACATAAGTGACATGTTCTCTGCAAATGTCTAGCATTATCAGAGGTCGCTTACCCATGGTCAAGAGGATTTAGAAAGTCGGTTTTAAAAGGTAGTACTCTGAATTACTCGATTTTCGGTGCCAGCGGCAAGGCTTTACAAGTTAAAATATTTTCCCAGAAGACTATGCATAATTGGTCGGATGAGAGTCTCTCGATATTTAGGATCAAGTACTTGAATCAATTAAGCAGTCTTTACATCCTCATTTTCTTTTCCAGTTATCTAAGTGAAACACCTTTCCCAATGAAGGCAACCAGTAAGTGTATTTCTGTGTGCCCATTATGTTTTCCTATTTAGCATCATTCTATAAATGGAGTGAACTAAAATCATAATTTAGCGCCTACCTTGACTAAGAAAGTGATGGAGACTTACCAACGGTGAGTTAATCCAGATGGGAATACAATATATTGCATATAATTATGTCCCCGGCCGATAGCTGCTATCTTGACGTGGTGGTCGGGCTTGCATATCACAATGACCCAACGAGCTATGCTGGTGGAACGCTTGTTCCCTCGAGGTCCTACCATACCAGAAAGGTCTGTTGGGTAGTGGTTAGACGAAAAGCAGTTACCGTTATAGTGTAAATTGCTACACTATGATGGGGGTCTGAGGGCGAAGTCGTACTGCTGCTAGCTGGATGGGGTGTGACAGCAGTAAGGTGTTTCCCTTGGATGACCAGCAGTGCCAAGCTGATGCTGCCTTCTCAGTGGAAGGGGGGGTTAGAAAAGGTCGGCCCCAAAAATAACACACTCCACCACGCCCCACGGTCTGCCGGGCCGGCGGTGTTGGTTCACTTGTCGTTTCCTTTCGACCATCCGGCCCCAAAAATACAAAAATTCAAAATAATCATACTCAAAAGGCTGGGTGTGACAGGCCTCAAGCAGATGTCCGATGGGCTCTGCGGTCACACAAATCTCTTTCAGGTACCTTAAGAAGAAATAGCCTTCCACGGTGTGGGCAGCCGGGAAGTGTCAACCGCCCTCACAACTCTGTCAGCACCCAAGTTTCTTCTGACTGCTATCCTCCTCCTCCATCATTACCTTCTAATCTTCCTTCACGTCTCTTAATTAATGATGCTGCATCATCTTCAATTTCTCCTACCTCTGCAGCCTTCGACAACGATCTGAGTCCACAGAACAGCATCCCTGGTCTCCTTAAACCACGCTCCAAATTACATATTGGAGCCTTCAATGTCCGCACCCTCCGTCAAATTGGCCAACAGGCTTCGTTGGCAAAGACTCTAGCAACTCGGGCATGGATGTGTGCTGTGTTTGTGAGACACGCATACAGGACCCAAGTGTGGTTATTCACCTGACCTCTCCTGACCAATCTGGTGAATCTGCAAAATTCACCCTTCGAGTTTCTGGAGATTCGATAGCTAGCTCTCGTGGTCTTGCAGGTGTAGGTATAGCATTAAGCACCAGGGCAGAAAACTCACTACTAGACTGGATCCCAGTTGATAGTCGCCTCTGCGCTATGAGGCTGAACGGCACAGTGAGAACTAAAAGGAATAGTGAGACTCGCCGTTGTCTCTTTGTAATCTCTGCTTACGCACCCACTGACTGTAGTTCGGATGAAGTGAAGGACGAGTTCTACCATAAACTGTCTAACCTCCTCTCGAAAGCCAAACGTTCGGACGTAGTGGTTGTTGCAGGTGACCTCAACGCACAGGTGGGTAGACTGAGTGAGGCAGAAAGGCACTTAGGTGGCACTTTCGGAATCCCAGCTGAACGTACAGATAACGGTGATCGCCTATTACAACTATGCTCAGATAACCGCCTATTTTTAGCCAGCACAAATTTCAGACATAAAGAAAGGCACTGTCTGACCTGGCGTCCACCGAGCTCGACTCAGCGATGGACACAGATAGACCACATTGCTATTAGTCATCGCTGGAGAGGATCGGTGGAAGACTGCCGCTCCTTCTGGAGTACGTGTTTGGACAGCGATCATGCGTTGGTCCGAGCACGTATATGCCTGCGTCTCAATGGACGTAGAAAAAATTTGGCAACAAAACCACTACGAGTTCTGCTGGACAACGAAAACACCAAAGCCGTGTTCAGTGAGAAGTTGGCTAGGCAGTTATCGGAACAAAAGACTGTCACTCATCCAGAAGAAGCTTGGTGCCATCTTCAGTCTACTGTAAAAGCAGCACTGGAGACTGTAGCCGACTCCAAGATAATGGCTAAAAAGAGCCAGTGGATATCAGCAGCTTCTTCCAAACTAATGGATGCACGTGAATGCATCCCTGCAGGCTCTGAGTACAATGAAGAGCGAGCGCAACTTAAAAATAAACTGACGAAAAGTCTGCGCAACGATCGTGAACAGTGGTGGGCAGCAAAGGCTAAAGAGATGGAAAAGGCAGCGGCGATCGGTAACAGTAGACAGTTATTTAGACTTATTAAGGAGACTGGGGGGAAATGGTCAACAACAGTTAGTGAGGTTATAGCGGAGAAGGACGGATCTGCGATTCACTCGCAGGGAAGGCGACTGGGACGATGGGCAGAACACTTTGAGGAACAGTTTAACTGGCCTCCAGCCACCATTGCGCTGCCCGCTATCCAGTCGGACCCTGAATGGGACATAGAGACAGGTCCCCCAACACTAGAAGAAGTTGAGAAAGCGGTAGGTAGCCTGAAACGGGAAGGGCAGCAGGACCAGACGGACTACCTGCTGAGGTATACAAGAATGGTGGTAGAGTTCTCTTAGTCAGGCTAACGGAAGTGTTAGCCAGTATATGGGAATCAAATACGATCCCCTCCGACTGGTCTAAGTCACTCATCATCCCAGTCTTCAAGAAAGGCGAGAAGTCCTCTTGTGATAACCACAGAGGAATCAGCCTGACAAACATAGTGTCTAAGATCCTAAGTTCTATAATTCTCCGACGCCTGAGTGGAGCTCGGGAACAGCAAGCCCGAGAAAACCAGGCAGGCTTTAGACCTGGCCGTGGATGTATCGACCAAATATTCACACTGCGCCAGGTCCTGGAACATAGGCATGCTTACAGACGCCCGACAATAGCTGTATTTCTCGACCTGAAGGCGGCATTTGACTCCGTTGATCGAGAAGTCTTATGGCAGTGTCTGTCACTGAAAGGCGTGCCTAGTAAGTACATCACCTTATTGAAAGCTCTCTACTCGAACACTTGTGGGCATGTTAGAGCCTATGGTGAGTTGTCCAGGGAGCTATACTCATCAAGTGGTGTCCGTCAAGGATGCCCACTATCCCCATTCTTATTTAATTTTATCATAGATATTCTTATGGAGGTTTCCCTCTCGTCACCTAATTACAAAGACGTTGACCCGATCACAGGTGAATTTTCCTTAGATCTAGAATATGCAGATGACATAGTCCTGTTAGGTGAAGACGCTGACAAGATGCAGAGTCTTCTGAACACTTTGAGTGGGAATTTGAGAATGTTTGGGATGCGATTTTCACCACCCAAATGCAAATTTTTGCTCCAGGACTGGTCTTCAGCGGTACCGCGGTTAACAATAGAGAGTGAAGTGGTTGAGTGTGTTGACCACTTCACTTACCTGGGAAGTAGGATCAACCCGGTGGGTTAGTTGCCGATGAGATTTCTGCACGGATACAAAAGGCTCGATTGGCTTTTGCCAATTTGCGCCACCTATGGCGCCGCCGTGATATTCGTTTGTCTATTAAGGGTCGCGTGTACTGCACAGCAGTCCGCTCTGTTCTACTGTATGGCTGTGAAACATGGCCATTGAAAGTGGAGAGACAAAAAGGGTTCAGGTGTTTGACCACCGTTGCCTTCGTAGTATAGGACGTATTCCGTGGTGTCACCATGTGAGTAATGCAGAAGTTAGGTGTAGAGTTTTAGGGAGAAGAGGTAAGTCAGTCGACGAGGTTGTGAACCTTCATCGACTGAGATGGTTGGGACACGTACTACGTATGCCTAGTCACCGATTGCCTCGTCACACAATGTTGGCTGAGGTGGGTTCAGGCTGGAAAAAGGCCCGAGGTGGCCAGACTAAAACATGGCACCAATGTATGAAGTCTCTGACTGTTGGTTTAAGCCATGTAGGACGATGCAGACTAGGTGGTTGGGGTCCACGGGACAAGAGGAACCAGTGGTTGGAGACCCTAGGTGATATGGCTCAGAACCGAAGTCAGTGGCGCAGATGTATACACACATTATCCTCATCTTAACAACGCTATACCGAATCTCACTATTTTGTCACTCCTCTTTCCTTTCTTCTTGTACTTTATATTTCTTTTGACTGCATTCACTTATCTTCATCCTTCACCTCACTACCTTTTTACTTGATGTGCTGATATGAGGTGTGGCAACTCGGACCGTTACGCAGTAATGCCTGGTCATATTGTGATATTGATTGATATAATTGTGTCCACTGATGAGAAGGGAGCTTAAAGTTAGGGTAGCACACCAAACAAAGTACAGCATTTATCTGTATGGAGTGGGACAGGAAATATTGATGGGTGTGGGATCTAATCTAATGAAACCCTATTTTTCACTTCACTTGATGTTAACTCGGCGTAACAAGCGCAACCTAACATCTATTTTGAGGTTTATCAATATAAATTAACCAATATCAGATGATAACCTTGAGTTCATTTGATGGTCGAAAATTATGCAATATAATGACTTTTTTGAGATAACAATCTGGACTCAAACCAGGGGCGAAACAATATTAAGAAAGAAAATAGATCATAAGAGGGTATCTAATTATTAGGATAGAACAAACAGCAAGTGCAGCTTCGACAGCATGCTGCGTTGTACAGCAATGCATTGGTCAAGTTTTCCTGCTAAATATGCTGACAATCAATGCTGCTGGAATGCATGAAACGTTTGAAGTTATTGACTACTTCAATGACATTCATATCAAAGATAAGACAATGTATCCTTCTGATGTAACCTCGCCTAGTTAACTAGTTACTAGCCGGTCCTAAGCTCGGATAAAGAGGGAAGGTTGGGCACAGGGCTAGCAACCCTACCCCGTAAAACAAATCCAATGTCTAAAGAAACTTTAAAGCATACAAAAAATATAAAAAATGAAAACAAACTTATTCTTCGCTGGATTTGGAGAGGCGAAATAACACCAGTTGCCGAAAGTCTTTGGGAAGCCAATTGGCCGATAGCTCTTCTCTTCTCTCGATGAAAGAGAAAGTAATAATTGGGACATGGAATGTCCGAAAAATGTTTGAAGCTGACTAACAAAGCTGCCAGATTGCAAAAAGATGAGAAGGTATGGTACGGAACTGTTGAGAATCTGCGAAAAAAGATAGAATGGAAATGAAATCTCCAAACTGTCAACTGAAGAGTCAATAATCTACTCCGATATTGTCACCCAGACGACAACCATGAGCACACTGAGTTTTGGAGTGGCTATCATGACGTCCCCTTCAAGAGCATCGCAGACTCACTCTCATGCAATGGGAAGCGATCTCCTCCTTCAGCATCAGCGTCATGATAGCAAGATTCAACTCAAAAGGAAGGAAAGTCACAGTCATACAATATTACACTACGCTGCGTACCTTAAAATAATGCAGATGAAGAGAAGAGGGAGGAATTCTTCAGACAACTGCAATCGGCAACGTACAAGACTCTGCCTCAGTTGGCGACATTAAAATTCTAATGGGTGGGGTGACATGAATGCCAAACTGTGAAGCGAAGTCATATATCATGGGTCGAGAAGCACTCGGTGAAATGATGAATGAGAATGGAGGAGTGTTTGCAGACTCCTGCGCATTCAACTATTTGGTGATTGGAGGCGAGGCAGTGTGTACAAACACAAAGATATTACAAAGCGAGTGACATGGATTTGATTTCATCAGATGGCCACACTACACTAAAAATCAGATCGACTTCGTCTCAATGTGAAGAAAAAGGGAGATGCAGACTACTATACACAAGATCAAGAAAGGGAGTAGGTGTAGGTTTACGCGGCTCACTATCTAGTGCAAGGAACCTTCCAAATCAAGTTGAAAGCCTTCACAAAAGTTGGTGATAGACGACCACAGTTGAAGTTCAGCACCTAGACCAGAAACTGAAGTACGAAACTACAAGGGATATCTTCATCAGGACAAAATGGGAGACATTAGGCAACATCCCCGAAGAAGCCTGCGTGGAAGAACACTGGAACCCTTTGAAGGTTATGTGGAAAGAAACCTGCATAACCGTGTTAGGAAGGAAGAAGAAGCGGAAAGACAAGGAACAGATCTCTACATGGAAGCTGATAGAAAAGGAGGAGGAAAATGGTGATGGTGAAGCAGAAGATGAACCAGTGCAGTGCACTGCAGTGCATGGATGAACAATGAAAAGAGGAACTGCACACAGTCTATAAAACACTACACTGGACATAGAAGTGGAGAAGAGTGAGCGGAAAGACAAAAGACACTTCTACGACATTCTTGCAATTGAGCAGAAAAAGTTGCAGGCAAGAGAGACAGAGACATGACGACATTATATCAAATAACCAGGTTTCTATCTGGGATGGAAGAGATCAACACAGACGAAGCCATTGAAAGATAGTGAAGATAATGTAGATAGCAAAGAGGAGAAATAAAGGAAACAATGGGCTGACCATTTCAGAAAACTCTTCAACCGACCACCACCATCATCTGCAACTCGTCCAGAAATACCGCCAGCAACCGCAGAACTACCAATTTCAGCGGTCCTAATCACTGCATTAACCTTCATTATTTCCGCATTCGCACAAATTACTTCAGCATTGGTGTTTGACTTCGAAGTTAAAGGTATACCTTTCTTATTGCATGGCCTAATTTGGCAAGGCATGAAAACAGCTTAATCAACCATTATGCAAATGAATGTGTCAGCCAGAATGTACACTCCTAGAAGAGGACACGCGACATTAATATGTAAATATATATATTAGGCCATGAAATAAGAAAGCTTTTACAATGTGTTGTAGTTACACTAACCACGAAATTAACTTATCGTAACGCGAAATTTGGAATAATATCCAATATTCAATATTGATAGTGCGAGCGTAGAAAACTGATAGCTTTTGATCTCTCGCGTCTGTTACATATCCAATATCATTTTACGAGCTAGTGTAGACGAACTGATTTCTTCGTGCTCGCTTCTAGGTCTTGCGAAATGGTTCCAGGTCTTTGGTGGATTCCAATGAAGTAGGTCTACTCGATCGACTCCTGTAGCTCTGGTTAGCCCTACGGGCGGTTAGGTGTTGGTTAAATTTGTAGGGAGTTTTGTTTGTTTTGTTTTTTTCTCCAAGGACAGTGGTTCAGATGGGTTTCCCAAGCGTTGTGCCAGCAGACAATTGGTCGGAATGCTTGTAAAGTGGAGATGACAGATATATGCAGAGGAAACAATGGAGAGAAAGCTCAAAGAAATACAAATAGGAAAGAAAAGAAAAAAGAAAAAAGACGATTAGGAATAAGCTGACGGCACATAAGAAGAAACGCTAGTAGATTTATGGGGAAGGGGTGATAGGGAGAGCTTTTGCTAAAGCTTGAGAACGTGAAGTTAGAAGGAAGAAGAATAAATAACATTATAGGAGGAATGGGAATATAGTAATTCTTTTAGTAGGAGCCAGTAACTGGAGAGGACGTCTGTAGGCAGGCATAAGACTGAGCCAAGTTGCCAGTGATAGTGGTGTTACAGTGTTCAGTGACGGTTGGCCGTACCGAGTCAGTGAGTCGTGTCAGTCTAGCCCACATTCCGGTTGGATGAGCGTAAACCCTTAGTCGCTACCTAACTGTCCAACCTCTTCTTGAAGCTATCAACGGACGGAGCAGTAGCAATCTCGGCAGGTAATGCGTTCCAGTGGCCGCAAACTAGCAGGGAGAAGAGGTGTGGTGGCACACGCGTTTTCCCTCTTTTATGGGTGATTCTCCTCGGTTATTCTGAGGATCGCCACGGTGGCCGCTCTGTAGGATTCCACTGTTCGGATGACTTGGGTTACTTAGCATTTTGTAAGCCGTTATCAAGTCACCATGCAATTTACGGTAGCTTAGAGAGTAGAGTCCTAGATCTTTCGGCCTGTCCTGATATGGTTTTCGCTTCATTCTCACGACACTCTCTGTAGCTCGCCTTTGGACTTTCTCTAGGAGGTTCACATCTCTTTTCAGATATGGTGATGCAGTGACGTTGTGGACCTCCAAGTGAAACCGTATGAGGGTCGTGTACAGCTTCAAAAGGAGTTCCGAGGTCAGGGAACCCAGTTTTCTGCCCATGAGGTTCAGTACTGCGTAGGCTCTGTAGGCATCTCTTGGATAACTGGAGCTAGTGTCTAGTTTGTCAGTCAGCATTAGTCCTACGTCTTTCTCTGTGGTGGTATGGGAGAGTTGTGTTCCACAGACAGAATAGGGTACCTTCTGATAATCTGTGGTGCGAAGAAACATGGCTCGGCACTCATCCAGATTAAATGCTAGTCCACTGATATCCACCCACTCTACAAGTAACTGAGGTCACTTTGCAGTGGACTTGATTCTGTATCTGACGTCACAGCTCTCCATAACTTAACATCAGCAGCGTAGAGTAGAATTGGAGAGCTGAGATTCAGTGTGGGTAATTCACAAAAAGAAGGAATGACAGTGGACCCAGAATTGCCCCCTTGTGATGCACCAGATGATGATGTCCTTCAAGTCGAGCAAACTGTTGGCTTTTGTGCAGAATTGTCTACCGTCTGGATAGTGCTTCAACCATGAAAGCACTTGTTTCTTGATGCCCAAACTTGCTATTCTGTGAATAAAAACGCTGTGCGAACTGTGTCGAAGACCTTAGCTAACCCCAGGAAAATAACATGGACAGGAATTTGGAGGACCAAGAATGCTGTCCACTTATCACCTGCAGCCAGAATGTTTGTGGCGCTATGATCAGTCGTATATAGCTAACCATCCACCACATCATTCTCTACTGCTACCATCTGTTGGTGATTCAAATCAAAAGTTATCTGGGCATAATACACTTCCACTGACAAAGTTTTGTAGTGGTATTTTACCAGATGGACAAAGTTATTTACGACGGCATTAATCATTTGGTTTGTACTATTTTGGTAGCCGACAACCACCGGATAGAAATGTGATTAGTCCGTCGAATGCTATTGAAATGACTGAACTTTATCATCATCACCAACACCAACAACAAAATGAATATGCTTATCAGCAGCCACAGCTCCCGCCGATTCCGCATCCGCAGTCATCATCATCATCTGATCTACCACCGCCCTACCCAGCGCCAAGTAACAATGGGACTATGAATCGACAAATGATAGCAAACCGATAACAGGTTTATTATCCATCTTCAGTAACAACTTGTGGTACCTCTTTAAAACGTGGACCTCCAACTGATGGTGGCGGCGACAGCTGTAGCAGTGTTGGTTCCTTACAAGACGGTTATGGTTACGGAATGCTACGTCAACGTGGTGGCCCACTAACTGCCTCAGTGATGACTGGCCCATCACCTGGTGGTGGTGATAGTGTACCGATGAGCGATGTCTACTACCGAGGCAGTCGACAAGCATTGCGTATGTATCCGAACGGGATGAGTACTCCACAATTGCAACACCATCCAGCAGGACGTTATCAAACACATCACCGCCGGCAACAACATCAACAACGAGCACCGCTGAATATGTTTTCATTTCTTGTAATGCATTCAAAACATTGGCCGCTCATTTTGTCTAACTTCATTCAATTTGCTTGTATTTAACCACTTGTTCCGACTGGTGTTACCACTGTATCTCGTTTTGGATAGAAACTGCAGTAGCCATTAAAATTGGGGGTTCGTAATTAGGTGCCGTACGTGTATTTTGCTGCAAAGAACAATTTTCGCAGGCTTCACTTACTGCTTGAATACACACTCGCTTTTTGACAACCGATTGTTTTGGATTTGGTCGGTCTCGCTTTCGGTTTTGGGAACTCCGAAGATTCGTATCTTCGTTACGTGCTACTCATTGGATTTGAAGCAACATATGTTCTTCAGTTTGGCTCTGCTCATTTGGCTGAATATTTGGTTCGCTCCCGTTTAAAAACGAGTTTCATTATTTGGAATTTTCTGCTCCTTCAAATATGTCTGCGAATAGCGGAAATCGATCTGCTAAACGGGTTCATAATGCTGGATCTAGACACAGGAGAAAAACTCTACCTGTGGACAATAATCTGGAATTTTCTATTGATTTGTGTGATGATAAAGAAGAGAAAGTGAGTATGGATGGTATTCGCATGCCTGGTTCATGTAGCATGCCTAATTCTATTAATTACCAAATACCTAAGTCTTTGTCGAACAATAAAAGGTTGAACAAGGAATCACGATCACTAGTAGCCGCAAGGCACGTAAAACCGCCATTGTTCTATACTTTGACGCATCAAAGACATGTGATAAGGTATCACATGGTATTCTCCTTAATAAGCTACAATCGGTTGGCATTCATGACTCTCTACTTCATTGGCTAAAATCATTTCTTAGTGATCGTAACCAAATCGTCAAAGCAAATTCTATGCAGTCTCAACCTAGACATATACCTATTGGAGTTGTACAGGGTAGTGTCCTTGGATCTTTGTTGTTCATAACCTGTATCAACGGTGTGTGCAAGCGCTTCGCTGTAGGGGAGACACTCCCATACGCTGAAGACCTTAAGGTTGTATACCCATGTCACACCCATGAACTAGGTAACACGCTATCTACTGCTCTACAATAACTAGGTGAAGTTGCTAAATGGTGTGACGAGTCATACCTCCAGTTCAACGTTGATAAATGTGGTTGGCTTAGCATAGGCAGCGATAACCCAGGTATGTCTCTCGGAGTATGTGGGCAAAGCTACCTAGACGTTCTTCAGTGCTAGATCTTGTTCTTAGATATTCCAGTGACTTAACATTCTCTGAGCAGACGGCTTGTATCACATCTAAGTCATGTAGACTCCTTGGATGCGCCGTCCGTAACTTTTATATCACTGAATCAAGGGTCCTACTCTACAGAGCGAGTATCCGTCACATTTAAGAGTACTGCCCGTTCATCTCAAGTGGCCTAATAAGCGACAAAGGAAAAATTGAAGGACTACAACGCCACTTTACGCTAAGAGCACCAGGAGCTGACCGCAGCCTAGACCACATCTCGAGATGCAACATGCTGGGACTGGAACCTCTCTCGAAGAGGCGACCTAAAACGAGTCTTACATTTCACTATAAATTACTTCGTAAGCAAGTGCACTCATGTGGCCCGGAAATTGAAACAGTTATAACATCTACTCACTGTTTGCGTGATCACAACCTATTGGCGGAAAATGAGTGTTGTAAGACCAAATTGCGAAGAAACTTCTTCACCAATAAGTTCTCTCACATCTGGAATAGACTTCCTGAGGAAACACGTATCGCAGGCACGTTATCTGCCTTTTGTTCTGCACTTTATATGCTCCTAACAGATGATCAGTCTGTCACTCGCCTAGGCACTATCTATACGTTCTAGGCTAATGAAAGCAAACTAGTACCTCTAAACGTATAGAGTAAAACTACCACAAATCTCGAGTACTTTTTACCTCAATGGACTCATAAAGGGTGTCTGATCGCCGGTCCATCTGGTCGGATTGTGCATTACAAATACATAACCAGTGTTCCCTTTAGGCTAACTGACAAACTGCCTATCTAATAACCCGCGTGAACTCTACGTAAGAAAAAAAGGAAGATTCATTCTCACATGAATAAATTAAAGTTTACATATAGTTCGAATGGGTTTAAAAAGACAAGAACTTCCCCACTTCCAGTTTGTTTTATGTGGTATTCCATTGTCTTATTTCTTCCTGCGCCTTTCTCTTCTCTTTCCAGTATCAGCTTGACGAGAAAGTCCTAAGCATTAATCTGATCGAAAAGTATCGACTTGCAGTAGATCTTACTTCGTACGTATTACTGGAAACTCATGTTAGAAGTGTTCAGCTGACTCTCCCCCGATTTTCTGTTTCTTGAACAGCTTCACAAGCAACGCGGTAACGTTGAAACTGTGCGCTACTTTTACACAGGATTCTCGATTATATCTTTTGTCGACTTCTTGTTGTGATTAGCTCATTGTTACTGTATATATATAGTAATGTAACGATATGCTCTATCTGGATAATTTAAGGCTACATTGTTATATATATATATATATATATATATATATATATATACTGCACACATTACCATCAACTGCACATCTCACTTAAAACCTGTTATAAGAATGGGACGGTCGAAAGCAAAGCGTTCAAAGATAGGTAGCTCTAGCGGCAAGAATAAAAGAGCCGGTTCCGCTAATATTTCAGGTTGTGACCGAAACTCTATCAGGTCATATAATGCAGATCCCGACTAACTTACATGCCTTACACCCCTCGTCAGGGCTGAAGACATTATGTCGGTCATGAATAATAACATCAAGGAAAATAGAAGAGAAACTGACAGTATTAAGTCCATGATAGATGGAATCAAGAAAGTAGTTGAGGACGTCCAACTCTTGGCACATAGTTTTGGGAAACACAACAACCTAGTCCCAAAGCATATTGAAGAAGCTGAAACGCTAATAGATTACTTGGCAACTGAAGTAATGAAGAGGCTGGCATCTTCTCAACAGGCGACAGTACATAATGTTACAGATACCATTCTTTAGATGTTGTCAAGAAAAGGCTATTAAACTCATGTGGCGCGACGCCTGTGCACTGTGACTGTAAACGCCTCTGCAAGAAAGTAGCACAGCTAAGTTGCCCTATTCTTTTCAAGTTCACCACCTCATATGGTGCTAAGGTGTTCATTAACTATCAGGATCATATAAGACCGAACAGTAATTTTAAAACTATCTTAATTGTACAGGACAAAACTCCTTGTTAGCTCAGAAAAGTACCTACCACTCCAACGAATGCAAACGGCGATGTACTGGATGCCCTGAGAAACATTCGGATAGTGCTGCTATGACTAGTAATCCCATTGCGCCAACCACTCTGGTGGTAAAGCAGTCCCAAGTGGACTTGGACCTAAGTAACCCGGATTGTTTAATTCTTCGTGAAACCTCCCTAAAACAGTTGTGGGTAAAAAGCCTTTGGCTGATAGCAGTGTCATTAAATACAGACTTGCAGGTAAAACCATGTACTTTAGACCTACAAAGCTCCCGGAGAAAGCCATTCTAAACGCATTTTGTCTAACGACGGCGAAGAAGACTTCGTAGCTAACATAGTTGCCGCAGACAAAACCGCTATTGGCATCTTGAAAAGAAAACTCACCGAGGGGGCACGTTACACACCTAATCTCAACCGTTAGAAAGACACACTTCAATAACTTGAAGGCATCTGACATCAGACAGTACCCTAGATCACGTTTACCCAGCCATTAGGGCTCCAACAGGATGCCATGTGGCATACCAAATACGTTCATATCATACGAGTCACATGTACCCTACCTAAACCTACATCGGCACCCGGATGACCCTAGCCGGTACTTTGGGAATGTATAAAATAACTCCCCTAATACAAATCCTACTTTTGAGCCTTATCAAAATTTTTTTGGGACCCCGGACAATATGTACGACCCATGGTACATAGGATCGTTTTACCCTCCAGAAACACGAGCCTGGAGCTACCATCCTCGGTTTTCACCGATCATGAACTGCACTGTACGTCACCAGTAAGAATGAACAGCGCGTCAACTACGTACACGCACCCTCAAAAAGCAAGTGATCATCAATCATTGCACAATAAAACTTCACTGGTCATATTGCCATTCACCACCACTGAGTCTCATGTCCGTAACGCAAGCGGCACACCGTCTAGTGAGTTAAGTATGGGAAATTTCTCCAACCAACTAGACGTACAAGATATTGTAAAACACTTCACAAGTCGTAGTAACCTTTTCACACTTCCGCTCATCAATGCACGGTCGTTGCCGAGGAAAATTTCTGACTTGAGAACGATAGTCTTGCTAACTAAACTTACAGTGATATTAGTCACTGAATCATGGTGCACCGCATCAGCCCTTGATGTAGTCTTTTGCACAGATGGTTATAACCTTTATCGCACTAACCGAGATCATAAGTGTAAAGGATTTATATATGTAGCCTTGTCACAGCTAATAAGATTGAAGATGGTACGTTGAATGCTCTGCCTGACTCAGTATGGATTACTACAAAACGGTACTAGCTGTGAAATCCTCGTAGTCTGTGTTTATAAAACACCATGTCCATCAAGGGAAGCTGATGAGCTTATCGCTCAGCCATTTCGCCATGCTACATCCCTCAACGCTGACCTCAAACTGATTGCACAACACTTTAACCTGCCTGAAGTTAACTGTGAAACCAGTTGTGGCCCACAACGCTATGATGAAATACTTACTGTCTTAGATTTCCATGGATGGAAACAATATGTCCATTCACCCAAAAGTGGGAGCAGTACGATGGATCTAGTCTTTTGCCGTGACATCGTCCTGGTCACCACGTACTCTGGTGGTGGTCACAGAATGGTTTTCTGTTGCCTACCAATCTCCCCTCTTCGTGAGGAAAGCAAGTAACCTATGAGAAATATCTTGTATCGTAGCTGCAAAAGTAAGAACTTGGAGGTAAACATCGAGCTCCTCAGGTGCAGCCCATGGGATGAGTACTTCATGACAGCCTCATTAACAGAGTCACTTTCGTCTTTCTATAGAAATATAATGCTTTGTCCAGATATCGTTGCTGCTATGAGAGCAGCTAAGGTGAAGAAGAATGAGGGCCAGTACATCCCTTGAATACTTACGAACAAATTACACAAATTATCCAGGCTATATCGTTCCTCTAACGACTTTCTGGTGCTGCACTCAATCTACGAAACTTATCAAACAATTAAATCTTTACGTGCACAAGACTCAATAAGTGAAGAGCATACATAGTCTGACCCCCTTTTGAATAAACGTTTGCAGCCATCGAGAGACATAGCTTGTTTATTACACAACGGGATGGTCTACAAAGATCCCTCGAAATTCGTGAACTATTTAGCGAATCCTTCACATAATTCAGTCTTAACACACTTGACCCCATCACTTTTTCACTGCTCACTACAGGTTCATGAGCCAATGTGAATTTTACTGTCAAAAGTATCACAGAGGCTATCATGAACTTGCGACTATCAACAGGTATGGGAATCGACAACCTAAACTCAACTGTTATCCGGAACAGCGGTGACAGTATGTCCCTGTTCCTGCTTAAGATATTCACCCTATCAATGAAAAGTGGCGTATACCCCACTGAATGGAAAACTAGCTACATAACGCCTTGTTATTCACTTTTCAGATTTACTTAACCAGTCCTGCATTCAAATGGAATCCTACAAATCGCATTCGTCAGTGGGAAATATTGGCACCGAAACCTGATGACGAACGCGCACACCCCAAGGTCATGAATGTGATGCGGCCTCACCTTCAAGAATATTGGAAGATTCAAACGACGACCGGATAATCTTCAAATTCGAACTGAGCCTGCTTCAACATGCCTCCTATATGCCATAAATCACAGCATCTAATGTATAGCATAACATTGCACATAATAGTCATCTCTCATTACCAAAGTGATCAAACCTGTAAACTGGTTTGTATTCATGTAACCTTTGTTGCATGAAATATATTATTATTATTATTAGTCCGGAGACAAATCGAACGCCAATAATTACAGAAGCATTAGCATAACACCAGTCCTCTCTAGAATTATGGAAAAAGTAATTAAAAGCAGCGTCTCTGATTACCCATTAACAGAAAATCTAATCACAGAGTCTCAGCATGGTTTCATAAAGAATAGGTCCTGCGTTACTTGCCACTTTGATTTCTTGAACTTCATCACTAGTAACCGTGAGGCACGAAAAACCGTCATTGTTCTGTGCTTTGATGTATCAAAGGCATTTGATAAGGTGTCTCATAACGTACTCTTTAATAAGCTACAATCAGTTGGTATTTGCAACCTCGCCTGGTTAACTAGTTTACTAGTTACTAGCCGGTCCTAAGCCCGGGTAAAGAGGGAAGGTTGGGCATAGGGCTAGCAACCCTACCCCGTAAAACAAATCTAACCGCTAAAGAAACTTCAAAGCACAAACAAAATATAAAAAATGAAAACAAACTTATTCCCCGCTGGAATCGGAGAGGCGAAATGACGCCGGTTGGTGAAAGCCTTCTGGAAGCCAATTGGCCGATGTGTCTTCTCTCGATGAAAGCGAAAGTAAACGTGGGGACATGGAATGTCCGCACGATGTTTGAACCCAGTAAGGCAGCCCAGATTGCAAAGGAGATGAGAAGGTATAACATCGAAGTGCTTGGGATTTGCGAAAGCAGATGGAATGGGGGTGGACTCTCCAAACTGTCAACTGGAGAATCAATAATCTACTCCGGTCACCCAGACGCCAACCACGAGCACACTGAGTTATGGAGTGGCTATCATGATGTCCTCAAGAGCATCGAAGGCTCTCATGCAGTGGGAACCAATCTCCTCCTGCAGGATCATGACAGCAAGATTCAACTCAAAAGGAAGAAAGGTCACAATCATACAATGTTATGCACCTACAAATAATGCAGAGCAAGAGAAAAAGGAGGAATTCTACAGACAACTTCAATCAACACTGGACAAGACGTCAGTTGGCGATATCAAAATTCTAATGGGCGACATGAATGCAAACTGGGAGGGGACAACACGGGAAGAGAACTAACCATGGGTCGAGAGGCACTAGGTGAAATGAATGAGAATGGAGAATTGTTTGCAGAATTCTGTGCATTCAACGATTTGGTGATTGGAGGCAGTGTGTTCAGGCACAAGGATATCCACAAAGCGACATGGACTTCACTAGATGGACACACTAAAAATCAAATCGACTTTATCTCAATCTCAAGAAAATGGAGACGCAGTCTACTTAACACAAGGTCAAGAAGAGGAGCAGATGTAGGCTCACACCACCCACTATCTAGTGCAAGGAACCTTCCAAATCAAGTTAAAAGCCTTCAAGGAAGCTGGTGATAGACCTCAATTCAAGTACAACACTCGGAAACTGAAGGATGAAACTACAAAGGAGATCTTCAAGGCAGCCATCAAGACAAAATGGGAGACATCAAGCAACATCCCTGAAGAAACCTGTGTGGAAGAACACTGGAAGTCTTTGAAAGCTATGTGGAAAGAAACCTGCACAACAGTATTAAAAAGGAAGAAGAAAGAAGACAAGGAATGGATCTCGATGGATACCTGGAAGCTGATAGAGGAGAGAGATGAGGATGGTGAAACAGAAGATAAACCAGTGCATGGATGCTCAACGACAAGAGGAACTGAGCACAATGTATAAAACACTGGACAAAGAAGTGAAGAAGAGTGCACGCAAAGACAAAAGACACTTCTACGAAACACTGGCAAGTGAAGCAGAACAGGCTGCAGGTAAGAGAGACCTGACGACATTGTATCAAATAACCAGGTTGCTATCAGGGAAGAGACCAACACAGATGAAACCAATAAAAGATGAAGAAGGAAATTTAATTACAAAAGAAGAGAAACAGAGGAAACGATGGGCCGACCACTTCAAGAAGCTCTTGAATCGACCACCACCTGCACTTCGTCAAGAAATACCACCTGCAGCCGCTGAACTACAAGTGAACATTAATCCCCCAACGAAAATGGAAGTCCTGAACGCCATAAAGCTACTGAAATGCGGGAAAGCAGCAGGACCAGATGGAATACCGCCAGAAGCACTGAAAACAGATGCAGAGACAACAGCGGACATGCTCACACCACTATTGCAGAAGGTGTGGAAGGAAGAGAAGGTACCTGCCGGTTGATTGGAAGAAGGGTTACCTTGTCAAACTGCCGAAGAAGGGAGACCTCAGTGCGTGCAAGAACTGGTGCGGAATCACTCTCCTGTCCACCCCAAGTAAAATATTAAGCCACATCATCCTGGAGAGGCTTAAAGATGCACTGGATTCAAAACTGCGACCGGAACAGGCAGGCTTCAGAAAGTACAAATCATGTGCTGACCAAATTGCAACGCTTCGTATCATCATAGAACAGAGCGTAGGATGGCAATCAGCTCTATACCTCAACTTCATCGACTTTGAGAAGGCCTTTGACAGCGTCGACCGAGAAGTAATTTGGAAACTGCTTCAATACTACGGAGTACCGCAAACCTTTATCCGCCTCATTCAACAACTATATGAAGATGCTACATGCCAAGTAATCCACAATGGGAAGCTCAGTGATGCCTTTGAAGTAAAGACAGGAGTGAAACAAGGTTGCTTACTATCCCCCATGATATTCCTGATTGTGGTCGACTGGACTGGATCATGCAGCAAACAGTAGGCAGCGAGAAGAGGGTGATACACTGGACGACGGAAAAGAACCTAGAAGACTTGGATTTCGCCGATGACTTATGCCTAATGTCACATAAACTTGAAGATCTGCAGGCAAAAACTGACAAGTTGATAGAAGAGGCAGGGCAGCTAAGACGGGACTTCAGGTGAATATAGAGAAGACAGAAGTGATGAAGATACCGCACCACCACCATCAACAACAACAAACTCCAATCACCGTCAACGGGAGAAACTTGAAGGAAGTAACCTCCTTCACTTATCTAGGAAGCACTGTTTCAACTACAGGCGGGACGGACGAGGACGTCAAAGTCAGAATCGGAAAAGCAAGACAGGCGTTCATTAGCCTGAAACCAGTGTGGAGATCTTCTGCACTCAGCATGCGGAACAAGATACGGATTTTCAACACCAACGTCAGGTCAGTGCTCTTGTATGGTTCAGAGACTTGGCGCGTCACGAAAGGCATTTCCAATAAACTACAGACATTCATAAACAACTGCTTACGCTCGCTGCTGAAGATCAGATGGCCAGAAAAAATAAGCAACAAGGAACTCTGGGAACGAACCAACCAAGAACCTATCACGCAGCAAATATGCAGGAGGAAGTGGAGATGGATTGGCTATGCACTGAGAAGGCCGACTGAGGACATCACGCGTCAGGCCAGTTACTCGAGTGGAATCCCCATGGGAAGCGACGAGTTGGACGTCCGAGGGTGACATGGAGGAGGTCGTGCGAGGAGGAAATGAGAGCTTCTGGGCTGTCGTGGGACCAGGTTCAAAAGATCTCAGAGAACAGAGGTCACTGGAGGCGTGCTACTGAAGCCCTATGTTCCACTAGGAACCCAAGGGACTAATAATAATAATAATAGTTGGTATTTGCGACCCTTTACCTAGTTGGATAAGATCATTTCTTAGTGGTCGTGCCCAAATCGTGAAAGCAAGCTCCGTGCAGTCAAAACCTAGACATATAACTAGCGGAGTTATACGAGGTAGTGTCCTTGTGCCTTTGTTGTTCATAATATACATCAACAGTGTGTGCTAGTACTTCGCTGTAGGGGAAACATTCCTATACGCCGATGACTTGAAGTTGTGTACACTTGTCACTCTCATGAACTACGTAATACCCTGGATACTGCTCAACAAGAACTAGGCAAACTTGCATCATGGTGTTCTGAGTCACACCTTGATTTCAGTAGTGACAAATGCGGTTGGCTTACCATACGCGACGATAACCATGACTTGACCTTCGAGATACGCGGAAAACAGCTACCTAGACGAGCTTCTGCGCTAGATCTTGGCATCAGGTATTCCAGAGACTTGACATTCTCGGAACAGACAGCACCTATCGAATCTAAGTCACGCCAACTCTTGAGATGTATCATTCGTGACTTCTATAGCAGTGAATCACGGGTTCCACTCTGTAAAGTGTGTATTCGCCCACTTTTAGAATATTGATCGTTTATTCTCAGTGGCCTCCGTAGAAGTGACAGACTGAAAGTTGAAGGGGTACAACGTTACTTCGCCTTCAGAACATTAGGAACCGACTGTAGTCTAGACCACACATCCAGATGTAACATGTTGGGGTGAGAACCACTCTGGAAGAGGAGACTTAAACTGAATCTTATATTTTATTATAAGCTACTTCATCAGCATCTGCACTCTTATGGTCCGCAAATCAAGCGAATTTTATCGTCTACGTACGATATGCGCAACCACAAAGTATTGGTTGAAACTGAATGTTGTACGACGAGGTTACGAGATAATTTCTTCCTCAATAAATTCTCACACACTTGGACCAGGCTTCCAGAAGAATCTCGTACGGCAAGCTCGTTGACACTTTTCCGCTCTTCACTTAGTAGGCTGCTAATAAACGACAAGTCTGTAGCTCGACTATTCACCATCAATGAGGATATACTTGGACCTCTGAATGTATGAAACAGAGCCATTACAGCCCTCGTGTTCCCCATACATTTATGGGTTGGCGATTGCTTACAAGGGTGTGAGCAGTGGTTCCCCTCCTCACTATAATAAACTTACGTACACTGGTTCCCTCTCAAAGCTGCTACGATACATCCCAGGTATAGAAAAATTTTAGGAATCTTATAACGGAAAAACTATGTGGCTAATCACACATACATACATGAAAATGTACATAAAGTTCGGACAGGTCTTAAAGTATAGGAACTTCTCTCTTTTCCAAGCTAGTCTGCGTGGTAATTCCCTTTCCCACATCTGCTCGCGCTTCTTCTGTGTTTTTTTATTTTACAGCAACAGCTCGATGGCGACATTCGATGCTGAATTTTAATCTGGACATATCTTCTAAGTGGAAATAATACCTACTGTTTAACTCCATGAATTACTGGACTGCTTCCAATCTTTTGCGGTCTCTGGAACATCTTCGCAATCAACTCATCAGCTGGTCAGGATTCTTCTTGCCATGAACCGTCTGAAGTTTCCCAACGGCCACAATGGCACAAATATTCTGAACAGATGATCAAACGAGAGACCAATATACTTTTTGGCTCGGAATATGACTTACCCACAGTAATTCCATACTACATGTTCTAATAATAATAATAATAATAATATATTTCATGCAACAAAGGTTACATGAATACAAACCAGTTTACAGGTTTGATCACTTTGGTAATGAGAGATGACTATTATGTACAATGTTATGCTATACATTAGATGCTGTGATTTATGGCATATAGGAGGCATGTTGAAGCAGGCTCAGTTCGAATTTGAAGATTATCCGGTCATCGTTTGAATCATCCAATATTCTTGAAGGTGAGGCCGCATCACATTCATGACCTTGGGGTGTGCGCGTTCGTCATCAGGTTTCGGTGCCAATATTTCCCGCTGACGAATGCGATTTGTAGGATTCCATTTGAATGCAGGACTGGTTAAGTAAATCTGAAAAGTGAATAACAAAAGCGAGCAGCAGGCGAAATTTGTAACAGGAGCACAAAAATACGCAGGAGTAGATCGACCATGATACATCTGGGTGAGTTTGTACTGACTATTAAACTTACTTGAGGAAGTGTCCAGAACCAACTGTTTAGAGGTAAGCTTAGGTGGAAGAAGATGAAGGTGCGCACGACAGTAATGAAAGTCAGTCTGAAGCTGAAGATATCACTACGAAATAGAAAGATTAGAGGATATTTGACCAGGTATTAACTTGTTATATACCTATGTACAAGCGTATGATGAAGTTATAAACATTTAGGTGAAATTCGTGGTTTTTTTTGTTCTTAGGACCACCACCCTTTATCTGGTCACGAGGGGATGATCATGGTGTTGCCTGTTGAGCATTACCATATCGGGTCTACCGAAACTATGTTGGTGCAGAGTACTTAGATGTAAGTACTGATGACAAAGGGCAAATAATAAAGAGTTGCATGCTATGAAAATGCACCGACAGACAGTTCTTTTATCTTTTCGGAGTGGAGAGATTACTTTAAGGGGCGATTTTTAGGAAATAGGTGTTAAGTCGTGAGATCGGTTAGGTTGTGAAGAAAAGTAGGTTACATTTGAGTATCTAATAAGTTCACTGTAGCATATCGTGTCGCACTCCGCTTCCTGTTCACTCTTGGTCATTTTTTTTCTAAGAAATTAGATTTTAACTTAACTATTGCGTTTAGTTTTCGGCATTGTATACTTATGTCATTGCTGTTAGTCTCCCTTGAGTCTAGGTACCAGTAGTACCTTAGTGCATGGCATTACCGTTTGTGGTTTGGCCGTCAACGAATTGATGAGATTCGTTAGATAGGAGGAATTTACTAAGTAGTCGTTGAAACTGGCCGAGCGAACGGCATGCTCGTATAGGAGCGGGAAGTTTGTTCCACAGCATACTGTATTGCGTTATGAAAAACCTACATCGAAGTTTTGAGCGATACTTATTTATTGGGATGATGTTCTCGCTATTACGCAGATTATATGCCTGTGTTGTTTTAAAAGTGACAGCACATTTCGTTTTAGGGTTTGTAAATAAAAGACGAAAAAGAAGTGTTAAGTTGAGCTTCAGGCGTCTCAGCCAGAGTGATTCTAGTCCTAGTTTTTTGCATCTTGCTTCGTAAGGAAGTCCTTCGTTATGTATTAGTAGGCGCCGAGTAAAGTTCCGTTGAATGTTCTCTACTCGAATTCTGTCCGACACATTCATGCTACCATAGATAACGGTGCAGTACTCTAATATTGGGCGAACCATAGCCTTGTACAGTATAAGTTTTGCCTCAGGTATGAGTATGTTTCTGTGTAGAAGACCGATGAGTCTTCTGCCCTTGGAAACTACTGAGTCTGCATACTCCGTAAAAGTCAAACTTCTGGAGTAAGTGATTCCGAGGTCTTTCACAGTGTTGTATACCTGCAGTGCAATATCACCCAAGTGTAGCGTTACTTCTGGGTGGGATTTATTGAAATGGAGGATGCCACTTTTATTTGGGTTTAGAGGGAGCTGCCAGGTCTCGCTCCATATGAATATCCTCTTCAGATCTTCTTGTATTTGAGAGAAACCCTGTGTTAGTGCTGCAGGAGAAAAGCTGTAGACTATCTTCAAGTCGTCAGCGAAAAGGTAGGGTATGCCATTTCGGATAACACTGCAGATATCGTTTACATAGATTAGGAAAAGTATCGGTCCTAGCACACTACCCTGGACGACACCACTTTGTATAAGTCTAGGGGTGGAGTAGCAATTACTGAATTTTACTACTTGGAAGCGACCCTCTAAAGATGTTCTGAGCCAGGACAGTAACGGGTCTCGGAAACCATATGATTGCAACTTAGTGACCAGGCGTTTGTGAGGCACCTTATCGAATGCTTGCTTGAAGTCTAAGAAAAGGGTAGTTACAAATAGGCCTTGGTCACGCTTGCTTGTAACGTTGTCTAGATAGTCAAGATAGCTTGTAGTGCATGACCGGCCTTTCAAGAATCCATGTTGTGCTGGTGAGAGTAATTGGTTAGTCGTCATATAGTCGACAACTGCTTTCACAATCACCTTTTCCATAGTCCTGGATACTACTGACGTGATGTTTATAGGTCGGTAGTTTTCTATATTAGATGTTGGTCCACATTTATGCTTAGGACATATGTATGATAGTTTCCAGTTCTCAGGGTAATTGC
Source organism: Heterobilharzia americana (assembly GCA_944470555.2). Classification (NCBI taxonomy): domain Eukaryota; kingdom Metazoa; phylum Platyhelminthes; class Trematoda; order Strigeidida; family Schistosomatidae; genus Heterobilharzia; species Heterobilharzia americana. Next base: position 68,906,219 of record OX104128.1, on the reverse strand, counting down.
CACTGGAGAGGGACGTATTAAAGAGCTTCAAGAGAATCAGCGGTATATCTTCGCCACCTCTTTTTAACAAGATGGTTGGAATTCCATCAGGCCCCGCACTGTATGAGGTTCGAAGTGATGCTATAGCTAGAGAAATGTTTTGTTTAGAGAAGAGCACTGTACTTATGGAGTGAGTTGGTGTTGACGGTGCACCAATGACTTTTATTTCGTCCTCTTGTGTAAAGCAGCTAGCAAACTGGTAACCGAACAGCTCGCTGATTTGTAGTGGGTTATCGTAGAGGATGCCGTTGTCCATGATTAAACTAGGGGTACTATTTCTGGAGCTACTTATCCGGGTTTTCATCAGTCTCACTAGTGCTTCTGTATTACTAGTTTTACTACATTGGATGCGTTCTTGTTTAACGGCTTCTATTACTCTTTCTGCCTTGAATGTGTCGTATGTGTCTTTGAGTGTGACAAGCGACGAAAAGTCATTCGACTTATAGTACTCTCTGACATGGTTTCGCATGCGGATGCGTACTTTCTTTGGTATATAGTCAGCTCTGTTTTTCTTAATTTCTCTTCGGAGCGGTGGAGCAACATAGTCTTGAGCTGTGCCTATATATTCATAGAATAGATCACAGAGTTCTTTGGCTGAACTGTTGGTAAAGTAGGGGCTCCAATCTAGGCAGCGCAGAAACGATTGTAGTTCGTCCCATTTGGCATACTTGTAATTTCTAGTTAGTACTGTTCCTGACTTTTGGGCCACTTTTGTGCTGGTTATATTGAAGTATCCATATACAACCTTGTGATCGCTACCTGGAAGTTGTGTACCCACTTGGAGTTTTGTGGGTGTGGTTCCGTTTGTGAAGACTAGGTCCAGGACACTATTGTACCTGGTAGGGTGTTCCACATGTTGTTGCCAACCCTCTGTTTCAAGAATGCTTATGAATTTATCAAAGCGCTCTGGATAGCTAATTGGTCGCCACTTTATATCTGGCATGTTAAAGTCACCACATATAATTTTCGCTGTGTGTGGTAGTGTTGCCACACGGGCGAACACGCTTGTTAGCTTGTCGTCGTATTCGACTGAGGAGGAAGGGGGCCGGTAAATGCATCCTATTAGGAGGGAAGTGGAGCGAGTAAGTTTTGCGATAATCCATACTGAGTCGTCAATCTCGTTTAGCTCAGATGTAGGGCACTGCGTAGCAGTGATGTCAGACTTTACATAGATAATGCACCCTCCTCCCCTACCATGCAGTCTATCCTTCCTGAACAAGGAATAGTTGTCAATGGAGATCTCTGCGTCGCAAATATCATTGGTACACCAAGTTTCTGTAACCATTATCACGGACGGACCACTTATCAGAGATAGCAGCATAATCTCTTTCATTTTGTTGCGTATAGAGCGGGCGTTAATCAGGCAAAACGAGAGCGAGTTAATAGTACAAAAGTGTTTAGATATATCTCGGAGAAAGTCAGCACTTTGGTACGTTTCTTGGGCGTCCTTTGCGTACATCGTGCTAGCGATGTCATGACCTTTTGTACAGGGTGACGATTCGGTACTGTTTACCTCGGAAGGAGCGAGGTATTCACTACATTGTGATTGGTATAGAGACTGTTGGTCAGGGTAGAGAGCAGATGATCCGACAGCATCCGAATCACCTGCATTACTGGTGGCGTTGCAGCCGTAGGCTGTCCGAAAAAACCCTGTTCATAAGAAGTAACGGGGATTGATAAGTTGTATGGCACACCTGTCCGCTGGTTGCCGTATGCATTTTGGTCATAGACAGATTCATATTCCCCTTGATTTTCTTTAGGGGATCTGTTGTAAGTTTGTCCTTGTGAAGCGTATGACCCACGTCTTTCGGCGTATGGGTGAGGCGGAAAGCATAGTCTGTGACTACCATTTTGCTCCCTATCCAATAACTGTGATCGTTGAGGGGTCCGGCGGTGATGTGTATCTGCTAGTGACCGCGGAAGTGTTAAGAAGTGTGGGTCGCCTGGAGAGTAGTTATTTGACTTGGTCATAGGATGACCTGAGAAATAACGTTTGGCATTTTCCCTAGTGTGACTTTGCGAGGGTGCAATGGTCTTTTGACTATTTGTATTGTTTTTTCGTCTATTGGTGAGACTGCTTGATTGCCTTTTCGGCAGTTTATTTAACCTGGGTAGGTGCATAGTGGGGTTTGTATAAGAGTGTCTAGTGCTATCTGTACTCTTTATCATCTGCCTATTTGGTGCATATAAGTTTTGCACTGGCTGAGGTGGGATAGATTTGACTGTTTACGCGCTAAGCTTGGGGGCGGTCCTATGATAACAGGGTGCTTGTGGCTGGTGCTGGGTATGTTTATAGGCTGAGTGACACCTGGTGATGACATAATAACGTTTTCAGTAATTTGTTGGGTCGATAGCGTAGCACTTGGTTTGGGGGTGACCTGTGTGACGGGGTAAGACGGGGACTGGCTTTCCACTTCTGTAGACAGTGAGACCACCTTTAGGAGATCGTGTGCCTGTTTTTGAGTGTAGTTCATCGATTTGTCCAAGCCTACCGTCGTGTCATCGGCTCTACGTCTGTGTGTGAGTGGGCTAGTTTGTGGGCTTTGGTATTCCTCATTCCATTGTGTTTGTACAGTAGCCAGTTCGCTAATAGATTGTGTTGCTGTTTTGGGTACCAGAGCTTGACTAGAATTAGCAGTTTTTGGTATTTTTGTGCGACTACGTCTCTGACAAGGTGTTAAGTCTTGCGAAAGTTTGACATTTTTATATGGTGTGGATACACTAATAAGTTGCTTGGATGATAGGAAGTGTCTGGCGTGGTAAGAGCCACTAAATTTGAACAGCAAGGGGCAGGTATATTTCCCCAACTTCTTGCGGAGACGGGTAACTTGGCATTCTGTAGAAGACATGTTACAAGCCTGCAGACATAAGGCTTTTGCTTGCTTGATCGGTTCGTGGTCGGGTATGTTGTATACTAATACATTATGTGAGGACATAATCCTTTTATTAACCTCTGTAGCAATGAAATCTAGGACACTTTCTGTTTTTAATAAGGTTTCTGTACTGGCTTCTAGATTAGGCTGACAAAGATGGAGCAGTGGTAGAACAACTTCAAGCTTAGCGTTCATGTCTTGTAGTTGCTTCTGGAGGGTTATCAAGTCTTCCTTGTTTTTACGCGAAGTGTTATATAGCTCCGGTATGAGATCGACTACCTTAACTTCAGGACCTCTTTTATGGCTTGATGTCGAACCACTTAGTGAACGTGCTCTTTTAGTTGAGGCGCTAGGGTTAGGTTTAGGTGTATATATAGCACATATACGTTTGTTAGGGTGGACCATGGTGTGGCAGTAGTAGTTACTCGTTTATTGGGTTCGTCAATACCGAAGAACAAGTGAAGTAACCAGAAGTCACAGAAGGTTTAGCAACGACTTATGTATCAAATATGACAGTTGCTAGCGAGTGTTTCTTTACACTTCAGGCAACGTATATTGCGGAACTATTGTGTCTCGAAGCTAACAGCGTTGGTTCGTAATTAAACTGAGTGTTACAGACAAATAACTTTTCTTCAAGTTAGTCCTTGTTTTGACTTCCCTGTTTTCTCAGTAATTTCTTGGGTTCCGCTGTGTATATCAAAGTGGGTGTCTCTTTAACGTTCCAGAATAGGCGTATGATGCTCAGAAAGTTGAGTTTCTGAGAATAAGAAGCTATATATGCTCCGTGTCTTTCTTTTATACAGACAGATCTACTGTACGGCGGAAATTGCCGATATAGAATACCACGTTGTGCAGGAACAACGAAACGTAACTTTTGGTGCTCAAAAGTACTATATCAAACGGCTGGTAACGTTAAAGTTATAGTATAACAGATCACGTGCAAATGTAGTACTGTATCAATTGATCTTCTTAAGTAAAAGTTACCATGCATCAAATACACATCTCGGATAATGCTGCTTACGCTAATATGATTGATGCCTGAAGTCCATGTGTAACCGCTGCTGTTTGGACTATTAACCGTCTCAATGTCTACCTTCATCTGCTACTAGAAGTACTCTCAGTGGAATTAATATATAATACCTTTAAACCACGTGAGCTGGAAATGCATGGATTTAGACACTCACCTTGGTTATATAACTGTGGATACTTACTGATACTCCGGATCGTGTGAACAGACTTTTTGTGGTTAACGGAGCTAAAAACTGAAGAACTTTCTGGTGAATGGATGTTTATGTTACCAAATAAGAAAGTATACAAATGGACCAACACGGTCGTCTAGTTATAAAGCAAGCTTCGAACATTGCTCGCTTTTGTCGTTGATATTGGAACCCATCTGTGTAATGACAGATGGAAATCCATACCTGCCTCTTGATTTGCAGCAAGTTTTAATAAGTTAATGCATACCAATAACTTGCTATGTGAGTCATATAATTCCCGGCATTATTCTGTAAACTTTCAAAATCATCATTTTGATGCTGCTTGTGAACTGGTATCTGTCATGTTAAATCCCTTACATGGGAAAGGGAATTTTTATTATCTTAACTTTGACGCACTGCATACGCTGAAAATGGTATTTTCTTTGTCCCGTAACCGCCATCTGATGTTTTTGATGGAGTTAAACGACCTCCCCTTTGTACTATTCAGGACCCGTAAAATCATGCAGATTTTTCGACATATATCAATTTGATGATGCGTGTAAACTGGCTTCTCTCATGTTAAATTACTAATGTGAGAGTAAAACTGTTTGTTTATTTAACTCACCTCCCTACTAGTACCCTAAATGCCACAACATACGAAACCTCAAGTACGATAAATGGTCTCCGATTTCTGGTCCGTAACAAGTGTAGCTGAAATCTGGATAAACAGACAAACTTGACAGATCACCTTACCTAACGGCAACACATCCATAACAGTGCTATGCAACAGATCTCTCTAGCACTTTGTCTTGTATCAATCCATCTCATAGAAGTCAATTAACAGCCAATGTATCTCCTTGACAATGTTGCATGCCTTAGTGTGAAGTCTACGAAGTTTTACACATGTGTAATATTCACCACTGTTGGACGACGATTCTTCCAGTCTTTAGTTACCTGCACCACAACAAGTGTTTTCAGTACTACCAACCTGAATTGCTGGAAAAGGTAACACTTGGAGAGTGAGAAAAGCCTGAACTTAGACATTCACCTGGATTAAATGATCGTGTGGATGCTTACTTATTCCTGAAATCATTGAAGTAAGTTACTGTTGGTCAATAAATCTAGGAACATAAAAATAACTGTTAAAGTGGACGTTTATCTGACGAAACACTGGGTCTTGCAGACGGGTCAATCATGCCGACTACTCACAACGCAAACACCAAATATTGCACCGTTTGGCGTGAAGAAGGAATTGTGAGCAGGAATGACTTAAACTCAGAACGGCGTGTGTACTGTTAAGTGATATTTTCCTGTTATTTTCATAGCATTTAGACACCCGGTATCATGATAGGGTGTGATGTCCCCCCTCTGTATTATTCAATACTGCTAAAACCTTTCGTGTTTCTCTTCAGTTATCAATTTGATGAGGCCTGTAAACTGGCTTCTCTCATGTGAACTTCATAACTTGAGAACAAAGATATTTATTGTTATTATTTATTAGGTATGTGGCGCTTAGTTGCAAATATAAGGGGAAAACTGACAATGTACTGAGTACATTTGTACTCTCCCAACTTGTACTTTACTAACTGCACAATGTGAGCAGATGAACTAGCGATCGAACTCTCTTTGTGAAAATTCATGGGTCCTCTGGGGGCGGAGGTAAACGTTTAGAGGTCCTGGAATATTTTCATTAGCCCGAGACTCACAGACAGTGGCTAGGTGAGTGACAGACCCATCAGTTGTGAGGAGCTTATTTAGTGATAGACGAAAAACAGTCATGAATTTGTAGCAGGTATTGCCTCGGGAAGCATATTCCAGGTATCGGAAAACCCATTCGGGGGAAACCACCTAGCAACCTGGTCCTGCAACACGCATTCTCAGCTAATAGCTTATGAGTACGCATAACCTAAGTAGCTGTCACGACTGTTTTTAATTTACAGACAGCATGAGTGCTGTGCTCGCAAAGTAACTCATAGTAAAATATAAGGTTCAGTTAAAATCAACTTTTCCGGTGGGGTTGTAAGCTTAGCATGTTGCATCTGAAGATATAGTGTAGACTGCAGTCATCTCCTAGTGTTATTGATGTGAAGTGGCCCTGAACTCTTTCGATTTTAGTTTTTCGCTTATGCGGAGGCCACTCGTAAAAAGCGGGTAGTGTTGAACGAACTCGTAGTTCGTAGAGCAGAACCCTTGACTCAGCATTATAGCGATTATGAATGACACATATTGGGAGTTTACGTGATGGTCCTGTCATACGCCGCTTGTCCAGAGGAATTCACGCCGCCGGAATATCTTGAATTTTCATGATTACGACGATAATCATTCCGTCGGCCTTGAGAACACTGGCTCACGAGCACAGTCCGTCAGTTTTTCCAGCTTCTGGACACTCAGTCTGCATACTCAAGGCTAGCCTGCTCACCACACAATCTAGTGGTTACAGAGGGCTGGAGTCAGCTGAGTCGTCCGTTTGTTCTAATGCTGTGGTACACTTCTCCGTTTTGAAGCTGGCTGCTATAACCCTTCGGCATCACCGGGCTTTATGACGGGACTCTCATTTAGATCTTTTAACAAAGCATGGACCGTCCCACAAGGCTGATTATATTAGCGTCTGAATATCTCGCAAGGGTTCCTGTAGCCCGAAGGTGACAGCAAGATAATGCGTCCCTCTATGTCCCCCAAGTTTTCCCCGTACGGTCGTGTAACAGGTGCAACAAACGTTGACCATCACCTTCAGTCTTCGATTCAACGTCCAAATGGAACTTTGTAGTAAACTTTCAGTAGGCGGCTAGCTGTTCGCTAAACGTGCACGGCTATACTCTGGGGAGTTCGAGACTTACTTCAATTGAAGACAATGCCGCATCTGTTTCTCCTGGTTTGAAACTCTTCACTTTACAAGGGTACGCAAAACTTACGGAGTCTTCTCGTTGCTTTTCACCCACATTCCACGAGAATTGCGCCTTGTAACTTGAATTCTGTCTCACTTCTAACAACCTTGGATCTCGCTGTAGCCCAAGCGCTTGTCTCTTTTGCTTTTCCTGTAGTTGAAGAGGCTCAAACTCTGTCCCTTCTTGCAACTCGGTAGGCGCAGTTCTAGGGTTAGTCTGCCATCCTAGCCACGAAGCGAAAACACATCAATATGGACTTGGAGATTTACGAGGGGATCGCCCGCTTCACCAAGGTTTTGTTCTTACACTGTGGAATCCATGACTGTCTTACTGCCCTGAGTAACAGGCTTTATCCGAAAATCCTCAGTTGTTGTGTACCGTAACTACCGAAATAAGATTATTCTGGTCAGAACCCGGTGCCCAGTTCACAGCAGGTTTGGAATCGACCAAAAGTATTTGACTGCGTCCTTTCTATATGCTGCATTTCATCTACTGTTGCGCGTAGCCAAAATATATCCCAAGGATAGGAGAACACAACTGATCTGGTTATGTATACGTTAAATCTACAAGAAATCTACGCGAAACCCACACAACTATTTAATCATTACATAACACATAACGAAAGGGTACTTCAGCAATACCACCTTGAGACTACACATTCATTCATAAATTTCTTGGTCCAAAATACCAACCTGTACTATAAAAGGAATCAGTTAGGGGCGAAGACCACATGCTCACAACAAAATGAAGATATTCCCGACAAAAGAGACCGAAAATATCCGTCTGATGGAGTCAGATCAAACGCCAGAAATGTTTCAAGCAAACCGATGAACCAAAACCAAAATAGTAATGGCCTCCTTTAGCATTTTGAGCAAGGCAAAGCAGCAGTAAAAGTAAAATAAAACTTTGAAAGTAGCAAATCACAGTTGAATAAAATGGCTCACAAGGGACGGATGCAAATATAGTTTTACCAGAGTTAGGAAACTCATATTGTGATTACTGCTGTGAGCTTAAGCAACACTGACAGCAAAGAAGCAGAGCAGTAAAGACATGTTCTAATACAGAAAAAACGGAACAGTAAGGGCGAACATAACTTCAGAGGTCCTGTAGGATTGATTTCCCTATTACTTTCCGCTATATTCATTGTTCCAACACACATGGCGGTTTTGCGCAAGATTCATTGGATGGCGTCTACTCTCTTGAAGAGTTTCTCCTGCTCATGAAGAGTTGAATAACCGTCGCCAACCACTCAAATTTTCTCAGCAACATCCTTGCAACAGGCCATAGTAGTTCTATCAACTTTAAAAACTTTGATCAGCTACCATCTTTCGGCCTCCTAATTGTTGTTGCTAACTCAATCTGTGACATCGAAAGAAGGTTTCATCAATGCTTGTAGATAGCTGACTCACGTTCTATCGATTATTTTGGTGAAAACCGGTCCCACCACCCTCGAAGTTTCATATTCCTACCATGACACTTACTATTCATCTATTCTTTATGACTGGCTGTTGGTCATAACTAACTTGTGCCAAACGAACAGAAACCCTATACCTACCAATGCAAAACGCCCAGATAGGGCGTTCAGGCACCGCCTTGCGTGGTAAACAACTCAGGTTCGACAGTGTGCTTTCATAATTGTTACACAGGGGCATTATTTCGTTCACTGTTGCGTACTCTGTAGCTTGACTGTTTTCCAAATAAATGAGGCTTCGTAACTTTGCATCACTGCTCCATGAAAGAGTTAAGATCGGCATGGTCTACTTTCCTGTGACACTGCAAGAGTTTCAATTTTGACGACGCGCATGATCGAGTTCTATCATCATTACAATTCTCGTTTAAACCCTCACCCAATCCATGCAGTGGAGACTGACACTTTATTCCCTCCAGATAAAACATCAAAGTATTTTATCAGTCCTTCAGTGATGAAAGGATGATCACAGCATGATACATTACTCTGCTGACCTCCCAAGAGTCTTCATAACCAATTCTTGCCTATAAGGCTGTCGTGTAATTTATGATAGTCCCCTCCAGACCGATCCCTAAGCTGAACTAAGTTTGTTCATTTGCAGACAAAAGCTCATCAGGTGTGGAGAAACCGACGAACAGCTTCTCGGAGCTTCTCAGAATATGTAATGATGGGCCCTCCCGTATGCATACCTAACCGTCATTACAGATTCCCCACCTTTGCCACGGATATGACTTGGCTACCAGAGATAATGGTAACCATATCTTATCATGCCCAATTTCCCAGAGTAGACTGCATGTTCATTTCTTTGCTCCGTCTCACAGTTATATTTCATACTTCAGTTTTGATGATGTACGGTGCGTATGCCCTCGAGCCAAGTTTGTTTGCACCGCTTTAGGCTTGGTTAACAAAACTCAAAGTCGTAGCATGAGGACGTCGTCGTAAAGGAATAAATGGTTTGAAACTCTCTCCCGAGAGCTCTTTTTGGCAGTATTGACTTTTATTTCGGTACCTCCTTGTGGATATCATCCTATGCTACTGACCGGTGTAATATTATTCTGTCATTTATCCGCCTTACCTAACTCGGCGCACTGCTTGTCCGTGTTTTGATCGAGACTTAATACCCTACTTCGCGACCGTGTGGTGCCGGACTGCTGGCAGTATAGTGTCGTTTTGCTATTCCCGACATTTTGTTTGGGTCGACTCAAGGTTGGGGTGTGGAGTGGCTGCTTGCCCTCTGATAGCCTACTGGAAATGTTTGTTGCCTGATATGATTTTTGTGGGCAGAATCTTGATCCCATTTTGTTAAGAATGTTCTTGTTGACCCTCGGTAGGTATTCTGTGCGAGAGAAACCTCCGAACTGCGTAGTTGCTCAGCGGCACTGTTGAATGCCGCAGATTTACCACGCAAAATCGTGTTTCGGTATTCCTGAAATCTGATTTTTGGCTGTGGGTGACTCGGGAAAATTTGGGAAACTATGCGGCAGAATAAGGTAGCTTGTCTGGATCGTGTTAATTTGGTTCTGTTGAATTTTTTTAGATGTTCAGACTGAAATATTCCGACTTAAGTCACAAGAAACATGGTGACAGCTGATTGACTATCTTCCAAAAAACACCTGCTTGTTCACCTTGGTTCTTGCGTATAGTCATCTGATTCCTTACTTCCAGCGCGTATCTGTTAATTCTTTGATGCTTCATAATCATATTTTGCTCACCGCTTTTGCTTCGTATTTCATTGCTTTTATACCAGTAAATCCATCTTCTGTGTGGTAGTTAATCTGCAGTTTTGGGGACTTCGTCATGCGATTCATCGTTGTTTAATATCATGCAGACGTGATCACCTCAGTCCGTGTTGTGATGTCATCGTGGCGTAACTTGGGCCACATGTTACTCGAACAGGCGTTAACTAGTATATGAGTAAGTGTTTAGTTATGGTTCATGAAGTGCAAATCTGTACGTGGAATGTAGGCGGCGTTTGGACCAAAACACTCGGATTTTCAGGGAACGTTACCATCTAAAATTAATAATGTTGCATCACCAGCATTTGCTCTTAGTCCTTCCAGTGTTTTACATCCTACTGTGGGCTGATTACTCGAACCTATATCTTGAAAGTGTCTTTCTTCTAACTCACGTTTTTTCCTTAGCTGATATCTTTGAATTTCACTAAAGTTACTGTAAAGTCCTGGCTACATCGCCTTCGCTGATTACAGAACAATAACATCGAGTCACATCCAAATTGCTTTGCCGAATAACTGAGGGTATGCCCGATCGATCTAAACAAAGTGTGATATAAAATTCGTAACAAACTTCTTGTTACCCTTCACGGGTACAGACCTTAAGGCCCTCAAACTATTGAGCACTACAACGGCCGAAATTTAGTTATTCCACCCGACAGTATCCGCCGGCCCTGTGATACTTCTCTTGTACGTCACCAAACCGTTCAGTAGTGAAGTCATATGATTTTTCGCTCCTACGGTGTCAACTTCGGTGGGACTTTAAGGATGACGGTGATACACGCATACTTCAGGCAGGCTTTGGAAGATCTGAACTCGCCTTGAGGAATAACTGATGCCTATTAACTGAGACAAGTCGTAAGCTGTACACATGGGGCAACATTTACCACAACTAACGATCTGCAACAACTCAGGACCTGTACAAAGTAACGATTCGGATACCATGTTTTCGCCTGAGTTTTAGAACACTTTTATCAGTCCGCGGAACCTTCTCTAGGATAAATAGCTACGTGTTCACAACATCATACGAGGCCTTTTCTAGATAAACACTAAAGAACTGTATAGAGGCTGGAACCTATTTCCCTAAATGTGACCCAAATCTTTTGTAAGCAGCTCGCAAGATTATCTCCTACATGATTCCTGTGATAGTCTGTTCGATGAAAAGTGACACAAACTATTCAAAACGATCTCCTGACCTCATCATGGGCAGAGGTAAAAGCTACGCATGCTGTAGCAAATGGCTGGCCACACAACTGTTTTTCATTTTTATTTCACTTCCAGTGAGTGGAGAACATAACAGAAGAGTTAAAAGAAGGGGACAGATGTCATGAACGCTGGGAACTGGTTTTTACACCAAGTAACGGGATGTAATTGCCTGCCTCCGAGAGAAGTACTTTCTTAGTTGTTGGCCAATTCATTCACAGGAAAATTGACGAGTCAAAGGTTTGTTACAAAACGGCAACCACTGGTTCAAAGCCCTGAATACGTAAACCAAAAATATGAGAATAGCGCGTTGTTCGTTTTGAGGGCTGGCCACGAAAAGCCGTCTAATGCAGCTACGTCACGGTCACCGACTGCCTGGTCTGTTCCTAAGGGGTGTGTTGCAAATTCAAGTACTTCCAAATCTTCGTCCTCGTCAAGGCGAAAAAAATCCGCATGAACACCGACATGACGGGACAATCAAATCCTTAACGCCCACAGAGCTCTGAAACGTTTTCTGCCTTGACATAAGAGCAAAACTTGGGCACTGCGGTCGACTGTAATTCCATTTTAATCTGTTTATCTGAAATATCACACAGTGAAAAGGCAACATCCACTGGATAACGTTTCGGAGACAATTTATCGTCCGTATCTATATCAGGCAACTCCACAACTTCGAGACAGACTTTATGTATTCTCAGTTTTCTCTCCCTCTCTGTGATGACAAGGGTAGTGGAACTTTCCGTAAATCTGGGACAGGTGAGAACCATTCCGGTTGCATGTGTTTAGTGCTGATTCGATAAACAAGGATTCGGTTTCCAATATCTCTTGCCACACATCTGAGTCAGTTTTCAACGCTGTCGCCGTATCTCAACCTACTGTATGGTTGTGTGTCGTCCCATGCAGAGTTATAGCCGGGCTTTTCTCTAGATTTCCAATCTTATTAAGATCTACTAATCTTGGTTTAGCTAAGTTTTTGTGCTCTCTTATTCGAATCGACCCTGGTAGACTGCTTTGACCTATGTACTTGACTTCGCAATCATTGCAAGGAATCCGGTAAACTAGGTTATTTTGCTGAACTACTTAACCGCGAAATGCAAGCGTCGCTGGCGAATCTAGCCTAAGCCACAGACTACCTGTAAAGGCTGACGGGGGAAAACAAGCCAAAATGAGCGGAAGGCCCCTGGAAAAACCTACGGCTAGAGTGAAGATCGCCACGAATATGACATCACTGTAGCCAGGGGCGATACAGTTGCCATGCACGACTTCCGCATTGGGTGTGCACGTTGTCCATGCGATTGGGGTTTATCGGGTGAGCACTTCACTTTGCCATGTGTCATCATGTATGCAATTTTGAAATTTTTATCAGCGGTGTTGCATGAGCCCTGTTTTACCCTGGACTTGTCTAGGGCGATAGCAGAAGATTCTCTAATGGGTTTTACCTGGGCGTAAGGGTCAGCCGTCACCAATGATGTAGAAAAGTCATACTGTGAAAACGAGTGGTGACATTCCGCGCAGGATCAAAGAAATGAGTGATCTAAAGACAATCAAGTGACTGTCAATCACCAGACCAACCGTTTCAACCTTGAGCTGAGAAACCAGTTAGGCGAAAACTGCTTCTGCAGATCGTGGAGTTTGGGTAGGAATAGAGGGGAAATCACTGCTTATCAGTCAGCAGGCTTCCGTGGCATACGATGGTAAGAATGATGATTGTTGATCAACCTCTGTCATTCTATTCATCACTCTTATACGCAAGCACCCTATCCATAAGCAGACCGAAGTGTCTGACACTTCAGTGGGACACCATTTGCTGAATATTGGGATCAGAAAACCTCCGGGCGGAACTGCGACGGCTTCAAGTAAACGGCCACTCGCCTCCGCGGAGGCCCGGCCGATAAGGTTGACTTTTGGCCCGGTGAAAGAGCCCGGAAGATTTCTTCAGGACTCTCTTACACCTGCCATCAGCCCCTTGCCCAGAACAAAAGGTGGACCGGTTTGGAATAGGTCGGCGAAGAGGCATCTTAAGAAGCACTGAGTGACCCTAATGGTCTCTCAGCTTTAAGTTTCCGCCCACTGTTTTGGAAGTTACCGCGTTTGGCCCGTCCACGGGCTTCAAAAGGTTATTCGACGCAAGTGAGATTAGTTTTCTGTCTTCTCATTCAGCTTCGCGCCAAAGTCTTTTGGCTATGCATGTGCTTGTGCTTCTTTCGTGGATGTGATGCATTTTTCATGTCACCCGTGCAGCGTTTGTGTGTCTGTGTTAAATGTGAAGTCTGTGGTTCGTCTCCGTTTCTTGGTTTCTTGCCTTTTCATGTGATGGTTCCATTGCTGCTTCAGTTTCACACCACTGCGGATCGTGAAACTCTGGGAGAAGTGGTACGCCTTCATTCATGGTCTATGCCTCCTTCTTGGGCAGACACCCTTAGTGTAGGGCAGAGAATCAATGATCCACGGTCCCAGTGCACGTGGACACCTGCCGGGTATTAAGGGGGTTCATTATACCCTCAGCGCACTGGAGCTGGGTTCAAATCTCTGATTCGTTGAAGAAAGCATGTTTTAGCGTGTACTGCATTCTTGTAGTAGACGTAACCGAATCATGTCGCTACATATTGCGAAAGGAATCATAGCGCTCCACATTTACGATGTTTCTTCGACACTTTCAGTCGCCAGATGGACCTAAGGTAGGGTTAAGAGGTAAGTGTTCACGAGCTCGCCAGTAAGGTGAATGGGCATTCATCTTTGTAACTACTAATACACGGGTTGTAAATCTGGTTTTCGATTTCACTATGATAGCCCAAAGATTGTTTTTCGTAAAGAAAACACTGTGCGCAACCATTGGTGTGATCTGGGGTTTGTGAAGAGCCACCCGGTTTTTGAAGGGTGAGCGTTGAGGAGAAGGAAAACCTGCATCTTTTGGTACAATGCTCGACCGAAGTGGAGTAGGCAATTGAATATGCAGGGGATGGATTTTGAAAAGTCGTCTCTAGCAGTAGTGTCCACAACCTGGGGAGCCCTATAGTTCTAGGCAGGTCATAATCAAAAATCTTGTGTACTGCAGGAACAACCACATCTAGCTTACCAGTTCACTGGCTTTTCCTAAGCCTGAATAGAGAGGGAAGGTTCGGCATAGGGTTGGAAACCCTACCCCGTAAAAACGGTTCGATCACTAAAAAAACTTCAAAGCATAGACGAAATGCAAAGGATAAAAATAGACCAATTCCCCTCTGGAATCGGGTAGACAAAATGATGCCGGTTGCTGAAAGCCTTTGAGAAGCCAGTTGGCCAGTAGCTTTGCTCTTCCCGCGATGAAAGCAAGAGTAGGTATGGGGAAATGGAGTGTCCGAACAATGTCTGAGGCTGACTAACAAGGCTGCCCAGATTGCAAAAGAGACGAGAAGACACATCGGGCAGTGGTACGTCTGAGAGTGGGTTACATTCTGAGGTGGCTTTATAACTGTATCATAACTTCGTTATTAACATTGTCATAAAGCTATTTTAGTTTTTAAATGACTAGTCACATATCGGGTGTGCGTTTAGATATGAATAACGAATGTAAAAAGACATGGACACAGTTACCGGTGGAACAGTCCATCAACAGTACCCAAATGTTGGTGGCACCAAAAGCAGGTTCGCCTTGAAACAGCACAAATGAATTGGCTCGTACTCCAGTCATGCCCAAGAGAAAAAACATTGTGTTAGATAAGCCGGTCAACGTTAATAACAATAGGAGCAAGTCTGTAGGTCCAATATGTAATTAGACAGCAACACCAAATGTTGCAGCAGATGTAAAGCCCGGCTGGGGCTCCACATCCTTCATAAGACTAATTAGACTTCTGCCACCAAGTGTGACACTGTCACCCCTTCTAGAAGTCGAAGGTTCAAAGTCCGTTATATGGAGTCCAAGGGCAGGAATACGTAAATTGAAGGACTACAAACAGATTAATGCATCACAAGAAAATATAATACGGGCGTCCGGGGCGTCACTTCGGCTGGATGAAATTGGAGCTCAGGATAGCAATCCCTTGCCGCTGAGCATCTTGCCGCATAGTCGGCCTGATGATGAAACTGAAATCGGAACACTAAACAAGGTAGGTCATTCGGTAAGTTTTATCACCACTGGAGTAAGAGACTTGCACCTAAGCTGGATGCAATGGTCTATAACGCCCCTGACACGATAAAGTTGAAGAAGGTACGAGAAACTTTGCTTAGAACAGCAAAGTGACCATGCAAAATGTTTTCGACCGAGAAGGAGCCAACAGGACCACTGCCGTCCTATACACTTGCAGTTTAACTCACATACAGAAGCTAAAACATTCATTAAAGCGGAATCTGTCCTAGCAAACAACACTGTCTTCACAGGAATAAGGATAGTTCTTGGTAAGACAGTGGTGGAATGGCGGGTATACAACTATGCTCATGAACCAGGCAGTCAAAGGGCTCCAAAGCCACAACATACTAAAGCAGTGGGTATCTCCTCCAGCATGTCTGAGCCTAAGACTTCTCCTTCCGTAAACCCTATCATTTCAGATATACGGAAACCGCATCCTCAAGCGTGAAGACGAGAGACTGCGAAACGCATGATTTGACTCAGCCGCCTAAAACCGCAGATCTAGACGTACCCACAGAAAGCCCCAACATTAAACCTGACGCTGCAGCGAAAGTCACAGAACTCCCACTGAGGTCTGCCGGAGGACTGAAGTCTACAGCCGACACCAGCCTAGGTCCTAAGATATCGGCCACTCAATATGCACCCAATAAATCAATGCTGCCGTAGGACCCAACACGTAGAGACGGAAACGGAAGGCATACGACGATCCAGTAATCCCCTTTGAAATTGACAGCAGTACGAATAATAGCTCTACTAAAAAGGTTCTATGCACTGAGCTAAGTCTCACTGGTAACAAGAACACAAATAGACGTCACAACAACCCAACCCTGTCGTTTACTAATGAAAGGAGACAACGTCGAAACACTCACAATGGAACATCCATGGGGTACTTGTTGAGGAAAGACTTTGATCGCCTGCATGGCACCAGCCCCTGACTCAACGTCACGCCAGTTATGTCCGCTGTGAATTGTGACAGAAAGCATTCACTGGTAGGGAATACAACGCGGAACAGACGTTTACAACGACCGCAAAGCAAGATGATTTTTAATCCATTACATCTCTATCAGCTGCAACTTTGGCCGAACAAATGACCGGGACGTTGAAGCCCCCTGTTAGAGCAACAGAAAAGACACGGTCAGTCATGTACACAAATTCCAGACGCCAACCACCCAAGTGGCGTCAAAAGATGAGAAAACACAACACGTCTATTGAATCCTCCAAGAGGTATCACCAGCTCTACACGCCCGCCTCGTACGGTAGTAAAATTATCCACCCTCTGTGAAACAGACACAGATGCCGGAGACTATACTTGGATGAGGTCAAACTCTGTGCATGTGGATATAATGTGCGCACTGAACACTTTAGGTAAAAACATTGCTCCCTTCTGACTCAATAAAGGTGATGCTGTTTCAAGTCACTGTGTCGCCGATTTACCAATGGGATATCCTAGTAGCTTTACAGCTTCAAGTGAGCAAGGTGCAGAGACAATTTGTAACGCAACGACGTCAGACCATGCCCGATCAAGCGACACTGAGACGCCTCTTGGCCTATTTAGCAAGTTAGAAAACTTTACACATTATTACTCCTACTTGTATGTCGTTCTCATAAACGCAAGGTTAGTCCTTGGCAAACTATCAGTATTAGGAGGAATCGCACTCATTTATAAGCCGCCCGCAATAATTATCGTTGAGTCTTTGTGTTGCGCAAATATACCAGGTGAGGAGATACGTATCGACATGTACAAACAATTCCTAGGTGACCGGAGTAACAAGGAAGGAGGAGGTTGACTGATGTACTTCCTGAACACTCTCACTGTATTCAGGTTGAAAAATATGGTTCTTGATAGGATAAGTAACTCACCATGGGTCACAGTACGCTACAGGAATGCTACAGCACTGGTGAGATCTGTTTACAGAGCACGTGGTGCCTTCAACAACCGTGAGATTCCACCGATTACAGCTCTGGAACATGCATTCACCCTCCCATGTGATCATAGGCGGTGACACTAACCTACTTGAAATTAAATGGGATTCACTCGCTGGTTCAGCTAGGCGTGACGACGTTTCCACCCGCCGGCTGTTTTGGGATGGAAGCCGGCCGTTACTACTCCCACAAGAAGTGACGATGCATCGGACTGAATATTTTGACAAATGTAGGCTCCAAGTTCCCAGGGAGTGGTCGTAGGACAGTATTATGTGCACTACCGATTCCTGCAACTAGTACTTAAATTATTACTTCCACTGTACACCAAATAGTATGCAGAGACTATGGTAGGATGGATTGGCAGCAGATGTGTTTGATGATCGGGTGCACTGACTGGTGATCGTACTTCACCACTGCGGACCTCAAGTTAGCCATTGATATGTTTCACTACGACTCTAAAACCTGTCCCGATACCACTGTTGCATTGAAAGATTCCAAAAACATTCCACCAAACAACGAGCCATATATGCCTCCCGGTGCTTGTCGAAAGTTATGCAAACTCCCAACAAGATACTACGGACATCACGACTTCGACGTAATTCGGTTGATTCTTGGTATTCTCAACTCTGTCGCGCACAACCATGATTTGCGTTTGAAGAATGAAGAGAGTAGTGAGCTTGCTAGCTTATCTATGGCATATGCTCTACCAGCACTCCTCAAACAGCGATCGAATTGCACAAGACACAACATTCCTCTTCTTATCCACAACACCGAAACTTACAATAATCCAGCGGTTATGTGTGAAATACTCAGTGACTTATTTGCAGTTAGTTATCTGGGACCTACGAATTTTTCGTGTGATGCTAATATGGTCTGCACCACTAAAAGTTATTCTTCTCCCCCACTAACGACAATAGATACAGTTAAATTCACATATTCTAATATTCACCAGGCCATTAAGATGCTGAAATGCTTCAGCTGCGCCGGCACAGGTGGAATATCATCATATTTCTTTAAATCTGGTGGCCCTGATATCCCATCGTTATTACTTAAATTATTTTCTCTCTCTTTGGAATCTTTCACATACCATGATGTATGGAAAACACCATTTATCCCCCTTGGATATAAATCTGGTCCAAAAACGCTAGCCAATACCTACAGATTAATGAATATACCGCCCGTAGCTTCTAGAATTATGTGGAAAGTTGTTAAAGAAGGCGTTCTTCAGCACAAGCCTAGTGGCAACATCATCACATCGAGTCAGCATGGGTTCTTAGAATGGAGGTCCTGTATAACTTGCCACCTTGACTTCTTTAACTTCATAACCATTGTGCGCAACCGGCATTTCAGGGGCATTTGACACAGCCGATCACTCGCCGTTAATAAGTAAGTTGATGACTATGGGAACTGACTATCCACTATTGGGTTGGATTAGGTCTTTCCTCAGTAATCGCACTCAGGTGGTGGAGGTAGATTCACACATTTCAAAACCTAAGCCAATCGCTTCTGATGTAGTTTGAGGCAGTGTCTCAAGTCCTCTTCTCTTTACTCCACACGCCTGCAGCTGCTTTACGTATAGTAAACTATTCTTGTTTGCTGATGGCCTAAAAGTTGCATACACATTCACCCATGACGATTTATCCCACTTCCGAGCACTAATAAAAAGGGAGCTGGATATAATATCCGCATGGTCTGCTGCTTGGAAACTTCAGTTCAATATAGACAAATGTGGCTGGATGTGCTTTGGGGCTCCATCGATGGATATCCTACTAAATCTTCAGTCTACGAAACTACCTGTTCTTAAAAGTGTACGTGACCTTAGAGTAAGATATTCAAGGGACCTCACATTTTCCGAACAGGTAGCATCACAGACTCGCAAATCTAGGATCCTGATGGGCTGCATAGTTCGTCAAGTTACTGCTCTATAAAACTTGCGTACGTCCACTATTAAAATACTGTCCATCTATGCTAAGTGGTATCCACGTAAAAGACAAACATAAAATAGAGGGTGTTCAAAGGTATTTCACAGCTAGATTACTAGGGCACGATTGAAAACAGGGCTACAGCTCCAGATGCAGAACCCTAAGCCTAGAACCACTTTGGATGAGACGGCTCAAAATTAACCTGACACTCCTCTTCAATATGTTACATGTAAGCAAACTTTTACGGCCAGTGGCGAGTTTCAGTTCGAGCAGTTGTTACAGTCTGTGCAACCATGCCCATAGCGTCACAATGAAATCGTCCAAGTCCTGCTTGCGCGCAAACTTCTTTTCCGTCAAATTCCCTCGGTTGTGGAACAGACTTCCAGCTAAAGTGAAGGCCTCCAAATCAACCTCTGAATTCGGTCGGTTGCTGGCTAACTTCTTATCATCTGGTGGCTTTTCCGGCCTAACAAATACGGCAACAGTCTCCTTCACGGCACTTCGTATACTCGGCCTCCTTAATGTGTAATGAGACAGCCACCACACCTACACTGACGTTTCATACAGGGCGCTGAGGAGACTTCCATAAGCTATCACAAACTAACGGCACATTCTGCCTCACCCAACACAGTAATCAAAAACAGAAATTCTGCACAGCAGGAAATTTGCATTTTTAAGTACTCTAAAAAAAGGCGCATACAATGAACACCATAGCAGGGGACGCTAAGTGGGGAGAAACATGAACATGGAAAACACTCTCCTTGTTGAAATTCTTGCTTTCTCTGCCCGCTGCTTTGTCTATTTTTTCTTGGTGTAGAAAAATAATTTACTTCTAAACGTTGACTTGGTTGCCATCGAGAATTAATTACCTAAGGAATAGACCATGGCTGAAGCTACCCTTCATGGAGGGTAACCACCTTTACCAAGTTCAGAATACCTAACTACAACGAGCAGGAATAAAAAGTGTTCACTGGACTACAACTTCACAATTATTCAAATCTAGGATTTACTCATTATAAAAGTGGCCAGCGGAGTCCAACACTTACCAACTGCAAGGCTATCGTGACACGTGAAGACGAAGGACAAGATATCCCAGAAGTCCATTTGGCGCACTCAAACAAGTCTATTGCCTCTGGATGCTGGCGTTGGAAAAGTGAAGATATTTGGCTTTCAGTCGTAATATTCGTCAAGATTGTGAATCTTTGTTGTGGATCGTTGTTAACATTATACAGTCCTGGAACCATCCAATATCCAATATTGATAGTGCGAGCGTAGAAAACTAGTAGTTTTTGATCTCTCGCGTCTAGTTCTTAGGGCTTGGTTCCAGTTGTTCGGTTTACTCCTGCAGTGGACGAGGAAATCCCCTCTGCTTTCTTGCTTTTAGCTTCGGTGAGGTGGATGTTTTGTGGGTTAGTAGGTTGTAATTTGTAGAGTGATTAGGGAGCTACGGGTTGCTGGGAAGTTTAGAGAACTGCCATGACTCCTGTCTGTGTAGGTACCTGGAAGAGAATAGTAAGGTAGTGGTAAAGGAATGAAGAGAGAATAAAGAAGAGAGTGAAGTAGCACCATAGAGACTCTGGGAGCTGGGTTAAGGCCGTATCGCTAACCATCCTTGCCTTTAAACAGGAGTTTGCGTAGATAGCCACTCCCCCTCCTGCTCTATGTTCCCTGTCCCTGCGGAAGAGTTCCATGCCAGCAACACGCATCTCTTCGTCGGAGATGTCCGATGAGAGCCAGGATTCGGTGATGAATATGATGTCGTAGTGCTGATGTTCACGCAGCGTCCTCATTTTTGCTACCTTCCCTATTAGCCCCCTAACGTTGCTGTACATACATATTAGAGTGTACCTGATGAGAGGGGAGGTCTGGATGTGTATTTTCGCGGGATGAGCGCTTACGTGGTTGAATTTAGCCTCGCCAGTCCTCATAGGACTGGCATTGTTCCGTTTTTTTGTGTTTTGTTC
Source organism: Heterobilharzia americana (assembly GCA_944470555.2). NCBI lineage: Eukaryota > Metazoa > Platyhelminthes > Trematoda > Strigeidida > Schistosomatidae > Heterobilharzia > Heterobilharzia americana. The sequence goes on along the minus strand of OX104128.1, from coordinate 68,884,911 downwards.
TTAACTTGGGTGGGGGCTGTAGCAGTGGTGGCTTCTTTACTTGATGTATCTAACTCACTGGTCAGCGCCTGTGTGACGACCACTGACTCCAGAGGTCTTGGTGGTTGCCGTCTCTCCTCTTGCCTTGTGGGTCTAGGCTTACTTTCACATATACGTATTGAGCCACCCATGCGATCTTTCGCATTATACCATGCGTGCAGAACGTCTGTGAGGGAGGCATATGAGTCGAACTGGACGGCAAGTAGTCTGGGATTGGGTATGGTCTTCAGGTGCGCTGGCCTTGGCAGTCTACTGACGCTGTTGGCCGGTATACTGTTGAGACCAACTTTGGTTGAGAGCCATTGCCATTGTTGGACGTCGTGAAAGTACCGATCTTTGACCGAGCTGTCACTTGGCAATTCTGGAATCCCATGTACAACTATAGTGTTGTTTCTGTTGGGATTTCCAACCGCTGACTTTCTCTCCTCCTCTCTTACTGACCATGGCTTGTCAGGCCTGGCCCGAATTTTACAGGCATTAACAACGTCCGGTTGTCGCGAGAGGAGGAGTGTGTCTTCAGCCTCTTTGGCGGTATTTAGGGACACACGTAAAGGGGGTGGCTTATCTCGGGGTGCATGGCTTCCTCGAGAAAGGCGACACAAAGTTGCAGGGAGGGGAGGGAGTCCCAGCATCTGACAGTAGTCGGTCCACATTCGGCTGTCAAATTGTTCCCTCTCGACCAACAATGAGTCTGTCGATACATCGACGTTGAACAAAATGATCGAGTTGGTCCTCCTGTGACCTGGGTTCGTTGTGGGTGGCACGCCCGACTTACCAATGGGTTTGAGTAATTCCACTGGTTGTTTCTCAGTCACGGTGTGTGGGGTGTTCGGAATGGGTTTCGTAGAGGCTTCGGCGGTCGATGTCTTTGGCCATGCGCTTGACGTCCCCTGGGGCCGGGTGGGGGTATGGAGACTTGACCTAATATGGTCCCCACGCGAGATGGCGTGCCCACAGCTGGAGCTCTAGGTCTGTTTCCAGGTCTCTCTGTGTTATCCTTTGGTGTTAACCCTACTTATTCGAGGATGCTGGTAGCTTTTGCGTGGCGGAGAGCATCTCCTTCAGGCTTTCTGTGCGGAGTGCGGGCATTTTCCTGCACTCTGGACAGATGTACCAGAACCACTTGCATGGTTGTCTCTTCATCAGCTTATAGTATTGTCGGGGGACTTTGGTATCGCAGTGGCAATGCACCCATCGTTGACACAGGTTGCATGCAAATGCCTCATCGACTACCGAAACAACTTTGGTGCAAACACTGCAGCCATCGGGTGTCGTAATACAGCCTTCCTTCCATGAATAAGGTGCTACGGATTGTGGCGAACTGCTTGTGGCTGCCTTGTTCTGAAGCCTTTTACGTCGTCTTCTATGTTCAGGCATGGTATGATCCTTGCTCAAGATAGGACTAGTTTGTGACGGGCTAGTGCTTCTCTGTGTCACCTGTCTGATGGCTACTGGAATTCTAGAAACATGGGTTGGCCACTTCTTCAGAAGTTCGATGTTCTGCCCTACCTCTGTTTGTCTTCTAGTACAGACTAGTGTGTTGTTTAGGGTGTTACTGGCCGTTGTTGTGCACGACCGCGTTATCCGTGTCAAAGCTTCAGACCTAGCGTTTTGGGCAGACATGTCGCTATGATATAAACTTCTTGGGAAAACAAGTAGTTAACAACAATAAGAGGGTTGAAGACTGAATGCAGGAAAAGGACAGAATAGAAAAGGGAAGATAATTTATGTTGGCTCACCTTCAGACACTTGTCACTTGATCCTCTGCTCTTGACCAACGAGTTTAACCGTAAGCTCCAGATGCGTATGTATAACCAGGAAAGATATTTCCTGGGGAATGACCTCCGAGGAGAACCGAGAGCTAAGGCAGTTTGGCAGCTGAAACGCCCAAGAACCACTGACAGGAGGTAGACCGGTTGGTTCAAAGGAATAATAATGCCAATTTTCAACTGTTGAGGAGTGAGCTGACGAATGCGCAGGGGTGAGGTGCGTGGACGGACAGAAGTGCTGCAAACGTTCGATGTTTTTAGATTGAGTATTGCAAGTGGGAGTTTTTCATTGTGGAAAAATCCAAAAGCTGAGAGACGAGCGAAACACGTCAATGAAGTACAGTATGTAAACAACTCGTGCTTACTTTCCCTCATAAACTTTTCACCATTATCTCAAGCAAAAAGTACAAACTGTTACAATGGAGGTATTAGCTTCAAGCTCCATTTTTCTACGGGTAATACCTGTAATGTCTAGATACAAACCTGGTTTTTTTATCAAAGCGAAGACAATACTTCCTCTTGTCCAACTTGTAAATTCTCTGCATACCCATTCTGATAGGATCTTCCATCACATAAACGTGCAGCACTTATATCTTCTAGTGACAACGGGTAGGGATAAGACTACCTTCCATGAAGATGCATGTAATTTACACATAAACTGATTCATACCTGTAAAAATGGTGTATTCCTGCACATTCAGGAATAAATATTATTATTATCTACAAAGGGTCAAGACGGATCCAACACGCTGTCTTTCTATTAACTAGTGTAAACCAATTGGTTTCCTCGCACTTGCTTGTAGGTCTTGCCGAACGATGCCGGATTGTCGGTGGATTCCTATGCAGTAGGTCTGCCACTCTCCTGGTGTAACTGGGGTCAGCCCGACCGGTGGTTGAGTGTCGATTAAACGTGTAGTGACTGTGTAGTTTTTCCAAGGGCTGTGGTGCATATGGGTCCACTAAGAGTCGTGCCACCGGGCAGGTGGTTGGACCGGATGTGAAAAGAAGATAGGGAAATGCCCAGCGAAATAAAGGGAGAGGAAGAGCGGAGAAGAAGCAGGGTGAGGGCAAGGGAAACAGGAGGAAAGGAGAAACCTAGGTAGATTCAAGGAAGATAAATGATAGGGAGAACCTTGCTCAGTAGTTTGAGATCATATGGTCAGTGGAAATTGAAGAGGCGAACAAGATTATGGGAATAGAAATAGTAACACTATAGGCCGGAGATAGTAATTGAAGGAAACGTCTATCAGGGAGGTAAATAGTTGAGTCAAGCCCGCTATGATAGTGGCAGATCAAAAATTTCGGTATAGGGTTGAATGTACTGGACCGTGTGGAGTTGGTAGGTTGCAACAATGTGGTCAGTATTCCAGCTGGATGGTAGCGAACCATGCCACATTGTGTAGCTTTCCAACCTCTTCTCGAAGCTGCCAGCAGGTGGAGTGGTCGCAATCTCGGCATTCGATGCGTTACAGTGATATCAAACTCTCAGGGCGAAGAGGTGTGGGGCACATGGGTTTTCGTCCTTTGGCAGGCGGTTCTCTTCGGGTTACCATAAGGATTGCCAAGGTGGCCGTTTGGTAGGGTTCGGCTGCTCTGGGGTAGCCAGGAAAGTAAGGCCTCAGGTCTTTCAGCCTATCTACCTGAGGCTTTTGCCGCACTCCAGCCGCGTACTTTGTTGCTCATTTCTGGACTTCCTCCAGAGGGTGCGTATCTCACCTCAGGTATGGTGCTACCGTGATGTTGTGTTTCTCTGGGGGATGTCGTGCATAGGTCCTGCGCAGCTCAGGGAGAGCTCCGGAGCGAGGGTATCTAGTTGAACACGAAGCACGGTACTGCGAAAGCCCGAGGGGTCTCTCGAATAACTGAAGATGGTGTCCATTTTGTCGGTCAATGTCAATCCCAAGTCTTTATCTGTGATGGTGTGGGAAAGTCGCACTCCACAGAAATTGTATGATGCTTTTTGAGAGTCAGAAGTAGGGAGAAACACGGTTCGGCAGCCATTTAAGTTAAATACTGGTCATCTGTAATACATTCACCCTGCAGGCAACCTGAGATCACTCCAAAGTGCACTTCATCCAGCTTCGGGTGCCCCAACCCTGCTTGACGTAGCATCGTACGCAGTAAGTAGAATGGGGAAGCTGAGACTCAGTAGAAGGTCATCCACAAAACGAAGGGATATCAGTGAACCCAGAACTGCCCCTTGCTACCAATCGGATGATGATGTTCTCCAAGTTGAGCAGACCCCGTTAACTCTTATGCAAAATTCTCTGCCACCTAAATAATCCGGGAGCCGGGGGAGCACTTAGCTGCTGATATCCAACCTTGAAATGTTGAAAAATGAGAATGGCGTTCGAGACTGTGTCGAAGGCCTTCGCAAACCCTATGAAGATCACATGAACGGGTACTTGGAGGTCTCAGGATGCCGTCCAACTATTACTGGTCGCCAGATGGTTTGACGCACGGGACCTGGCCCCTCGAAAGCCTTGATGAACATCGCCTACTGCTCTCTGTTGCCCAAGTGCTCTCTGACATGGTCGCCTACGAGGCTCTGGGTTACTTTCGATAGCAGTGGTAGAAGTCCTCAGGGTTGATATCATTTCGGGTTCTCCCTGTCTTCCTCTCTGAATATGGGCGACAGAGTGGCGTGTTTCCACTCGCGCAGAAGCATGCGTTTTTCTAAGGGGTACTGAAACAGGTTGCACGGCGAACCGCATAAAGCACCTGCACCCTGTTCCAGCACGGGCGGCCAAATATCGTCGCCCCCCAGTGACTTCCCTGCTTTTAACTTTGACAATTTTTCGAGGATCGTAACAAGGGTTACCCTTATTCGACGCAACTCTGCTGCATTAAGTAGTGCTGAAGGCCGCCTGAGCAGTGAAAAATTTCGGTCGGATGACCGCATGTTTAGTTGCGCGTCAAAGGCGGCGCCTACGATTTCGGCGATCTCTGGTCCAGAGAGGTTCTCTCCGTAAGGGCCTTTAGCAACTCGGGCTCCCTGGCTAATGGATTTCCTCTCTGTTGTGAACCGATATGAAGTTTTGGAGTTCACGCCAGGCTTGTAGGCAAGGTTCTTTTGGAGCGGGCCCCGTACCCCCTCGCTCTGCTGTTCCATCGATTCTTTGGAGCCACACGTGAGTTGTGACCTGACTTTTCTAGGGATCCTATAGTTCTGCCATTCCTTCCCACGGGCCTTCAGGGGGCGCTCAGTACCCCATTAAAGCCATCGGGTTTGCCTCTTCAGCATTATTTTGGATATCAGGGCGTTTTCAGAGATGGCCCCTAAAGTAGACCCCTACCAGTTCCAAGTTTTGACCATTCAACAAGGTACCTCACCCCCGGGGACATGATGCCGTCGGCAGATTCTGGTTCATAGCGACGTAGTTTGCCTTGGTGAAGTAGATACAGGAAGGAGATCTCTCTCATGTTAGCTGCTCACCGAATACCAGATCGAACACTACCACACCACGATGGCCCCTGCTGAGGGGGATTGGGCCTGAAGGTTTGCTGCGAGCAAATGCTCACTCGCTGGAAGATAGTTCAGTTTGGACGACTTCCCGCCCTGCCCTCAGTGAGCTTTATGGTTAATATTCTCAGGCAGCCCAGCATTTTTGATAGTATTACGTAGGTTCCGGTAGAGCCCCCGCCTTGAGATTACCCCGTCCTGCCAAAGATTGTGGGTTGGGGTATTAAAATCCCTGGCTAAGATGGGCTGGTCGTATCCCACAGATATCACTGGGGAAATCGCTCAGGGGAGTTGTCGATGCTGTTCCACGTTGCTAGTGGGGGTTCCGCAGACCGCTTCCAACCGGATACCTGGTGTGTTCAGTCATGACGTGTCACTGGATGCAGTCTGGGGGCCCTGACAGTGGAGGTTCGGTGGGTCGTTCACTGTTGAGATTATCATTATTATAAGTCCCTTGGGTCCCCAATGGAACATTTGGCTTCAGTAGAACGTCTCTGTTCTCTGAAATCTTTTTCAATCTGCCTCCGCGACAGCTCATAAGCTCTCATTTCCTCCTCGCACGATCTCCTCCATGTCACCCTCCGACGTCCAGCTCACAGCTTCCCATCTGGGTTCCACTCGAGCGACTGGCCTAGCGCATGTTGTCCCCAGTCGGCCTTCTCAGTGTATACCCAATCCATCTACACTTCCTTCCAGTGCATATTTGTTCAGCGATAGGTTCTTGCTTCGTTGGTTCGTTGCCAGTCAGCCAGAGTTCCTTGTTGCTTATTCTTATTATTCTGGCCATCTGATTTTCAGTAACGAGCCAGCGTAGGCAGCTGTTAATGAATGTCTGTAGTTTGTTGGAAACGCGTTTCGTAACGCGCCAAATTTCTGAACCATACAGAAGCAGTGACTTGATGTTGGTGTTGAAAATCTGGATCTTGTTCAGGCTTTATGCTGAGTGCAGAAGATCTCGACACTGGTTTCAGACTAATGGACGCCTGTCTTGCTTTTCCGATTCTGACTTTGACGTCCTCGTCTGTGCCGCCTGTAGTTGAAACAGTGCTGCCTAGATAGGTGAAAGAGGCTACTTCCTTTAAGTTTCTCCCATTGATAGTGATTGGAGCCTGTTGTTGTTGTTGGTTGGTTGGTTGGTTGGGTATCTTCATCACCTCTGTCTTCTCAATATTCACCTGAAGTCCCGCCTCCGCTGACCCGCCTCTTCTGTCAACTTGTTAGTTTTCGCCTGTAGAAATTCAAGTTTGTGTGACATTAGACACAGGTCATCAGCGAAGTCCAAATCTTCTAGGTTGTTTTCCGTGGTCCAGCGTATCCCCCTCTTCTCACTCCTCTCTGTTTGTTGCATGATCCAGTCGACCACAATCAGGAATATCATGGGTGATAGTAGATAGCCTTGTCTTACTCCCGTCTTCACTTCAAAGGCATCACTGAGCTGAGCTTCCCATTGTGAATTACTCGGTATGTGGCGTCTTCATATAGTTGTTGAATGAGGTTGATCAAGGTTTTTGTCACTAAAAGCATAGTGTTGAAGCAACTGCCGAATTACTTGTCGGTCGACGCTTTCAAAGGCCTTCTCAAGGTCGATGAAGTTGAGGTAGACAGATGACTGCTATTCTATGCTCTGTTCTATGATGATGTGTAGTGTAGCGTTGCGATTTGGTCCGCACATGATTTGTGCTTCCTGGATCCAGCCTGTTTGAGTCGTAGTTTTGAATCCAGCGCATCCTTTAGTCTCTCCGGGGTGATGCGGCTTAATATTTTGCTTGGGGTGGACAAGAGTGGAGCATGATTCCTTGCCAGTTCTTGCAAAGACTTAGGTTGCCCTTGTTCAGGAGTTTGACTAGGTAGCTCTTCATCCAATCAATCGGCAGGTACCTTCCCTTCCTTCCGGACCTTCTGAAATAGTGGGGTGAACATGTCCGCTGTTGTCCCTGCGTCTGTTCTCAGTGCTTCTGGCGGAATTCCATCTGGTCCTACTGCTTTCCAGCACTTCAGTAGCTTTATGGAGCTCAGGACTTCGACTTTCGTTGGAGGGTTTGTGTTCACTTGTGATTCTGTGTCTGCAGGGGGGGGGTATTTCTGGACGAGGTGCAGGCGGTGGTCGATTCAAGAGCTTTTCGAAGTGGTCAACCCATCGTTTTCGTTGTTTCTCTTCTTTGATAATTAGGTTTCCTTTGCTATCTCTCATTGATTTCATGTGTGTTGATCTCTTCCCAGATAGTAATCTGGTTATTTGATATAATGTTGTTAGGTCTCCGTCTTTCCTACCAGCAGCCTGTTCTGCTTCACTTGCCAGTGTGTCGTGGAAGTGTCTTTTGTCTTTGCGCGCACTCTTCTTCACTTCTTTGTCCAGTGTAGTGTTTTATACGTTGTACTCAGTTCCTCTTCTCGTCGTTCATCCTTGCACTGGTTTATCTTCTGCTTCATCATCCTCCTCTCCCTGCTATATCAGCCTCCATGTGTCCATCGAGATCCATTCCTTATCTTCTTTCTTTCTGATACGGTTGTGCAGGTTTCTTTCCCCATCTCTTTCAAAGAGTTCCAGTGTTCATCCACACAGGTTTCTTCACGGATCTTGCTCGATATCTCCCATTTTGTCTTGATGGCTGACGTGAAGATTTCCTTTGTAGTTTTGTGCTTCAGTTTCTGTTGTGGGTGTTGAACTTGAACTGTGGTCTATCACCAACTTCCTTGAAGGCTTTCAACTTGATTTGGAAGGTTCCTTGCACTAGATAGTGAGAGGTGTGAACCTACATCTGCTCCCCTTCTTGACCTTGTGTCAAGTAGTCTGCATCTCCACTTTCTTGAGATTGAGATGAAGTTGATCTGATTTCTAGTGTGTCCTGGTGTCTGGTGAAATCGAATCCATGTCGCTTTGTGGATATCCTTGTGCTTGAACACAGTGCCTCGCCTCCAATCACCAAATCGTTGAATGCACAGAATTCTGCAAACAATTCTCCATTCTCGTTCATTTCACCGAGTGCTTCTCCACCCATGATATATGAGTTCTCTTCCTGTGTTGTCTGCTCCGAGTTTGTCGCCCATTAGAATTTCGATGTCGCCAACTGATGTCTTGTCCAGTGCTGATTGCAGTTGTCTGTAGAATTCCTCCTTCTTCTCTTCATCTGAATTATTTGTAGGTGCGTAGCATTGAGTGATTGTGACCTTCCTCCCTTTTGAGTTGAACCTTGCTGTTATGATCCTGCAGGTGGAGATTGGTTCCCACTGTATGAGCCTTCGATGTACTTGGGGACATCATGGTAGCCACTCCCTCAGTGTGCTCGTGGTCGTCGTCTGGGTGACAGTTTCGGAGTAGATTATTGACTCTCCAGTTGACAGTTTGGAGAGTCCACTTCCATTCCATCTGTTTTCTCAGATTCCTAGCACTTCAACGCTATACCTTCTCATCTCGTTTGCAATCCGGGCAACCTTGCTAGGTTCATACATGGTGCGGACATTCCATGTCCCCACGTTTACTTTCGCTTTCATCGAGGGAGAGAAGACACATCGGCCAATCGACTTCCCGAAGGCTTTCACCAACTGGCGTCATTTCGTCTCTCCAATTCCAGCGAGGAATAATTTTGTTATTATTTTTTGTATATTGTTTGTGCTCTGAAGTTTCTTTAGTGGTTTGATTGGTTTTCCGGGGTAGGGTTGCTAGCCCTGTGCCCAACCTTCCCTCTTTACCCGGGTTTAGGACCGGCTAGTAACTAGTGAACTAGTTAGCCAGGCGAGGTCACCTACAAACGTTGCCACTCCTCCAGCTTCCATGTGTTCCTTCTCTCTTCAGAGCAAACTCATGCCGTGTGTGTGCCGGCTTCGGTGTCTCTACTATCCGACGACAACCAAGTTTCTGCCAGGGTTATTATCCTCCGAGCCAGATGGGAACAGAGAAATGACAGTTACGCCATCTCCTCCCTAAGTCCCCTCACACCGCCTCAAAGACACTCGTAGGCGCCTCTGACAACATGAAGCACCTTGGTGGTGGCGGACCGTATAGCGTCATGTGGAATAGCAAAACCGTCCGGCCAGTTTCAGTGGGATCGTTCCAGTCATGTTTTTCTTTACATTGATTTCCGGGGATATCATGGAGTCTGGGCCAGTTGGGACGACTTTTACTTAGAGAGTGACGGTGACATCAACGCCAAGTGTGACTTTCGTTTCCTGTCGAAGCAATGTTCCGAGCCTGTTTTCGTGACAGCGAAGGTTCCCACTGATGTTACCCTTAACTGCATGGTGGGTTTGCGGTACTTTGGTGAGGAGCTCTTGGGATGCGAAATTGATGGCCATCAGTCTGCGCGATGCCGCGTCGCCAGATATGGGGGATGTGGGAGCCTTCAGTCCGCTCCCATCACAACAACATGTAATCCTGTTTTTGCTGATAACCACTGTCATTGTTAGACATCATGGTATACTTTTCTACCCATGTGCCCGCATGCATGCCGTGGATAATCATGGTCATCGGTTTCGACATGTGAGGCATTTCTCAAGGTGTTTTTCTTGCTGACCATAGCCGATCTGACCCGGCTGTAGTGCTAGATGACCGGATTATGACCAGTGCACGTGACAGCAATGGGAATTTCCCAGCCTCCTCGGTCGAGTTCGGGGTCGCCATCATCGACCTGGGCTTTCCTTACAATGAATGGTCGCCATTGTAGAGCCGGCATAACCTTGCCTCTAATCTGCCTAGTCCAAGTGTGGAGCATATTGTCTACCTTTCCCGTTTGTCAGGCGATTCTGTTTTCTCAAGTGGACCGTCAAGTCACACAGGAACGTTAAATAAGGTGATGGGGTTCAATCTGTCATCAACATCCCTGTTGTCACGTACTGCGGATAGGCCTCCATGGGGGTGGCAGGCATCATGTTCCACTGCAACCCGTTTTTCCCAACTTGAGGCAGCGGGTTTGTGGCTAATGTGGTTGATCTTACAGCTGGTCGTCGTTCCGCCATTTTTGGACTGCTCACATGTGTGACTTTTTAAGGAGTGGTGCTGACACCCTTGTTTATGGGGCTGTGACCTGCGGCAGTGATTTGTCGGTCGCCGGCAGTTGAGTAGCCGGCGAGGTGTCTCTAATGGTCTCTTCGAGTGAACCCGTAGAGAGGAGTGACCTTACACGTCAATGAAGGCAGATCTGTCGGAACCACATGGATAGGTAACGCTCCACGAAGGTGCAATATTGGCATGGAGCGTTTCTATCACCCTGACAGCATAGCCACTAGTCGCAAATGCTGCGCTCGAACGCCGCGTCCATTTTGGCCACACGGAGACGGCATGTCTGACAGGCGTCGTCTTGGCCAGAGGGTTTGGTCGAGGGCTTTACTCTCCTCCATGTGGCAACCTTCTTAGATGGGTGAGGATTCGGGATAGATGTGCCGGGGAGAGACGCCCTAATCTGAACGAGGGGAGATGGGTTGTGAGGGTCAGGAATTCGACCTTTTCCGGCAATTGGTATTCATGGCTGTTCTCCTGAGGTCAACTAGCTATCCTTTGCTTTGGACCACTTGCCTCCGACTCAAGTAAATACCGAGGAGTGGGGATTATCACTTAGGTAAGGCCTTACTCGAGGTGTTCTTGATGCCGAATTTAGCCAAACACTGTTGTTTCCCACGTTTGCAAGTGCTTGCGGGCAAAAAGCAAGACATAAATGCTTAGTGCAGGTAAAAGTAGAAAAACTGATGGTAAAAGTAAGTCATCAACCCCACCGAAGATTGTCCAGTCGTACAACTCAGAAAGATGCTGGAAGGTCCCCAAAAGTTCAGAGTGCACTACCTAGTGAGACAACAGTGCTGCAGATGCAGCAACCTGAAGTATATCAGCTGATCGGGACAATTAGACTGATAACATGATTGTTCGTTTGGTGAGTGATGGTATTGACCGATTGAAGATTGTACGCTTCATGGACAATGTTTTGTCAAAGTGCTACTTTCGGAGAGGAAAGGTCTGATTGGATAGGTGTATATGTAGTTATTTCCGAGAGGATTGAGGACAAACAAGACATGTCACTATTCAAGGAGCGCGCGTCGGAATCTTCCTGCCCCTTCTCTCTCTTCCTCTGTCCTTAAAGCATAACCTCTGGGTCGCGGTCTCTGATCAGATTTCAAGAGCAGTTTGATAGAATGAGTGGGATTCTTAGCAGTATGATATGCCTTGAGCATAACATGTCCCAGTCTCCCGTGTTGTATTGGTTGCAGCCTAGGACAACAAAGCTATTTCGGTAAGTGTAATACATCAGCCCAATTGCTATTTCATAGTTTCACAACCCTTTTCAGGATGTCAGTGTCCTTCAAGTACGACCAGCGAGTCTTTCTGTAGATGCGAGTGAAAGTAGAGTCCGAACGCTTCGATGAATGGGTTGAGTTAATCCCCTGAAGTGCGAGAAAGAAACCATACTACTCCATATGTTCTGTTTTGCTGAAAAACAACAGTGAGGACGAGATCGAGGTTTGTCACTAAGGGCAACTCCTAAATTCTTTTCCGCGTCTGAATGAGAGATATCTGTTTCTCCAATGGGGCAGGAGCTCAGCCTAGCAGAACTAGACATGCGTTCATCTTCTGTTGTTATCATTCACTTCTCTATGTTGACATGCGGCAGGCCTTTACCAGTTTAGGATTTCAGATATTTCCTCTTGGAAGTCAAAGACGTCTGTCGGCCCTGCATTTCGCCGAAAAACCTTTCATCACCAGCATATGGTAGTCATTGGGGATTTAGGGTTATTTTTAAGTCATTTCCAAAAGCGAGAAACGTTAGTGGGCTGACAATAGGAACCTGAGGCATCCCACTTAGTATCGAGAAACGAGTAGACTGAAAGAGTTTAACTGTGATTACAGTCGAGTGTATAGGGACCTCATAGACCAGCTGAGTAACTTTCGGTGTAAACCCACATGAAGAAGTTTCCCACACAGTCTATTAGGATACAATCTGTCAACGGTCTTAGAGAGATGAAGTAACCCGATGTGAACGACCTATTTCAGCTTAACAGTGAGTTCAGCTAACCCATGTCATTAACAACATGTTTTTACATGGTATTCTAGCTAGAATTGTCCTATGAATAATATTTATCGTTGGGTTCCTAGTTTAATAATCGCAAAAAGGAGTTATTTGCCACTGTTTCCCAAACTTTTGCGGTTGAAGAGATTAGAGAGATTGATCGACAGTTAAGGAAATAAGTTTTTTTGAAATTCCTGAGCTAGTAAGTTAACTGTCTCAAATTCAATGAAGAGAGTCTTTTAACTGCTAGGGCCTTGTACCCTAGGTGAAAGGTTACTCTTCTTTTACATCACTGAGTATTACGCTCCATGATTCTCCCCTGGCACTGTGCACAGACTTTCCCTGTAGGCTACCCTGTGCCTTCTTTTTTATTGTATATCTATCACAGATACAGATACAGATACTTCGGGGACAGTATTATCAGCCCATTGGAACATTGAGTTCAGATCTTAAATTCTGTTTAATATTAGCTTCAGTTTATGATAAGGTAGAAATTTATAAGTAATATATGTGAGTATAATGTGCATGACTGAGTTTACATGAAGAAATTGGGTTATTATTGTGTGGGTTGTTTGAAGTCACAGTTGTGTTCATTTCCGCAAAATTGCCAGGTTTTTTGACTGGCAGGAAATCGTAGATTAAATGAAGCAAGGTAATTTTAGAGTTTTGCGTTGTCATGCACATCTACTCATATTCCCGTAATAGTTTTGTGACTGTTTTCTGATTATTCCTAACAGTTTGTCATGTAATGTCTGACATAAGATAGGAAGCGAGTATCTTCCTGTATCCGTTTGGTAATAATTGAGAATGAATATCTGATCTAAAAAGATCAGAATTTGTCTCCCCAGCACTTCTGAGTGTGGACTTAAGTAGTACAATTGCAGACTACGGAAAGTTTTTCGCATACAGAGGTTTAGTGAGATGAAAAAGAATATTTCCATGTACTCCTACTCAGGGGTGTTTGTTCCTGTTGTTTTTTCAAAGTTTATCTGAAAGAGACCATTTAGTTACACAGCTCACAGGTGAATTGATAAAGTACTTTATGCATCACTTGATTTTTCGTCTGACTTCACCAATTATCTGTTACATATATTGAGTAGTTTCCGGTGTTGTGCGCCGAATGAGGCTTCAGGTGTTTGACCACCATTGCTTTCGTAGTACAGACCGTATTGCCTGGTGTCACCACATAAGTAACACAGAAGTCAGGTGTAGGTGTAGAGTATTACGAAGAAGAGTTAATTCAGTTTATGATGATGGTGTTGTGAACCTTAATGGACTGAGATGGTTGGCTGGGACATGTGTTACGCATGCCAAGTCACCGTCTGCTTCATCACATAATGTTGGTCGAAGTAGGTTTAGGCTGAAAAAAGACCCGAGGTGGTCAGACTGAAACATGGCATCAATGTATGAAGTCATTGACGATTGATTTGAGCCGTGTGGACCGATGCAGACTAGATGGTTGGGGTCTGAGGTACAAGAGGAACCAGTGGTTTGAGATTCTAGGCGATCGCATGGCTGAGAACCGATGTCAGTGGCGTCTATGTATCCCCACACACATTATCCTCATGTTAACGACGCCATGCCGAATCTCACCATTTTCTCATTCTCCCTTTTTCTCTTTTCGTACTTTATATTTCTTTTGACTGAATTTTCTTCTCTTCATCTTCCACTTCACTGCCTTTTTACTTGATGTTTTGGGAACTCTGACCGTTATGGTGTAATGCCTGGTCCTATCTTGATTTGGATGGGTGATTGGTACGTGTTAGCTTACTTGGTCTTTGACGGTAGTTCTAATTCCATTTGTCTGTTTATTAAAATTGTCACAATGTAACAGTACCACTTACTGGGTAACGTTTCGGCCATACTTTATTGTCCATATACATATCAGGACATATGGACTGTAAATTATGTTCGTAACGGTATCCAGTAAATGATATTGTTTCACTGTATGCTATTTCCAATAAACAGATTAAGATGGAATTAAAATCTACCACAGTACCCAGGTTCTACTCCTATATTAATAGTCCTTGTGTTCATTATAATGGTAGTACCTAGTTGCCAAATCCTGATTGTGGGTCTGGTTTTCAACCGACTGTCCACAGATCCAGATATGAGTGCTGACTCATTAAGCCGTAGATAAAGTGAAAAAACTTCCTATGTAGTGTGAAGTTGAGTTTGGTGTATGGTAACTGCTGAATTCATCCTTATTGTTACGACCAATTTCAAGCAGAATCGTTTAGAAACTGCTATGGTTGGTTTCATTATCACTGCGTTTTTGAAAGACGAAATCTGAACTTTATTTTGCAATAGACAATTAATTGGGTTTCGTCAATCTGCATCTTTCCTTTAGTGTAGAGCGTTTAATTAAATAAACATTCACAGCTTCAGTTTTCACACTTTCCAGAACAACGTCACAATTTACAAGAAAAGCAAAGCAAAACGAATGTGGGGGTGAGTGGATGCGAACTGGATCTATAAGGTCCCAATCAGAAATACGTAATGGGAGTTTGGTAAGCTTTTTTTGAGATGTGGCTCACTAACTTAAAAACCCGACCTTCAAACAAATGAATTCTAGGATGAAGATAAAGTTTGAATACATCTACGGCAATGAGGGGACGATTACGAGCTATTTAAACTAAGGTCTCCAACCACTAGTTTCTTTTGTCACGCAAAACCCAGCTGGGAAGTTTACGTATCCCTACACGGCAAATACCAACAGTGAAAGATTTCATGCAGTGATGCCGTGTTTTAGTATGTCCTCCCTAAGTCTTCTTCCAGTCTGAACGTACTTCAGCTAATATTTAGATGCAGACGGTGACTAGACATGCATTACACATGTCCCAAACACCTGAGTCAGTAAAGGTTTACAACCTCATCAACTGATTTTCCTCTTCTGTCTGAAACTTAATATGACTTCTGCATTACTGACATAATGACACCACGACACAGGCGATGCTACGAATGTGACAGTGGTCAAATACTTGAGGCCTTATTTCCTCTACCTTTAATGGCCACTTTTCACAACCATACAGTAGGACAGAGCGAACTACAGTGCAGTGCGCTCGACCCTTTATAAGCAATCAGCTGTCATGTTGTGGGCGTAATTAGCGTAAGTTGGTAAAAGCCAACTGCGCCTTTTGTAACCGTGTAGAGGTTTCGTCAACCACTGACCCGCCAGTACTGATTCAATTTCATGGGTAAGTGAAATAGTCAATGTTTCTCTACCATTTCACTCCCTATTGTTAAACGGGGCACCAGTGAAGACCATTCCTTGAGTAATAATTTCCATTCGGGTGGCAAGAAACGCTTCTCAAACATTCTCAACTTACCACTCAAGGGGTTCAGAAGGCTCTACATCTTATCAGCACCTTCACCGAATAGGACTGTATCGTCCGTGTACTCTAGATCTATCAAGGATTCGTCTGTGATAAAAATGATCCCTCTGAAGTTAGATGAATAAAGGTAGACCTCCATAAAAGCGTCTGTAATGAAATTAAACGGGGATGAAGAGTGAGCATCCTTGACGGACATCTCTATGTACACAGCTCACCTGACAACTCATCATAAGCTGTAGCACTCAGCGACCTTGTGCACGTTCATGCAGAAGGCAATGAACCACACCGGTTATGTGAGGATCAGGGATACTACCTGGCCGCCCAAACCTCGGTGGGTGGAGCGGGTTTCGAACCCGTGACCCACTGGTTGAAAGCCACCTCCCTAGACCAATGAATCCCAGTCCTACAAAGGCTCTAACACATCCATGGGTGTTCAAGTAAAGAGCCTTTAACAAACTGGTATACTTTTCCGGTGCCCCTTTCAGTGAGAGACACTACTATGAAACGGATGGAGTTGAGTGGCGCCTTCAGGTCTAGGATTACAGCTAGTGTCAAGCATCGGTAAGCGTGCCTGTGTTCCAGAACCTGGCGGAATGTGAATATTTGATCGATACACCCACAACAAGGTTCAAGGTCTGCCTTGTTTTATCGGGCTTGCCGTTCCCGAGCTCCCTTCAGTCATAAGTTGATTATAAAGCCTAGAGCCTTAGACTATATTCGTCAACCTGGTTCCCTTGTAGTCGTTACAAGAGCACTCGCCTTTTTTGAGGACTGGGACAAACGGTGATTGGAACCAGTCAGAGAAAATCATCTGACCCCATTACACTAGCTGGTAGTTCAGTTAGGTTGACCAATAATCCTCTACCAGCGTCATGATGTACCTCTGAAAATTGTCGGCGTGACCCTGCTATTCTCTGTTTATCTCGATGTTCTATTCATGATCAGATTGGATAGCAAGCAACATGGTAGTAGCCGGATATCAGTTGAAGTGTTCATCCCATCTTTTCAGTCAGCTCCTCTGCGAGCGAATTACAGATTCATCCTCCACTACATTCTCACTAACCGCTGACCTTTTCGCCCCAATTTCCTTGATAAGTCTTAAAACCTGTCCACTTACCGATTGCCGCTGCCTTTTCCATCTCTTTAGCCTTCTTTGCCCGCCGCTGTTCACCGTCATTTTGTAGATTTCTTTTCAGCCTACATTTGAGTTGGTTCCGCTCTTCATTGTGCAGGCACACATTCACGTGCATCCATTGGTTCAGAAGGAGCTGCTGATAACCACTGACCCTTTTTAACCGCTCTGAGAGTTTGCTACAGTCTTCAACTCTGTTTTTACAGTAGACTGGAGATGGCACCAAACCATAACTGCTTAGCCAGTTTCTCACTGTAAGCAGCCTTAATGATTTGGTTGTCGTGCTGGACTTACAATGGCCTTTTTGCTAAAATTTTCTTACGTCCATTGAGATGCAGACGTACACGCGCTCCAACCAATGCGTGGTCGCTGTCCAAACACGTGCTCCAGAAGGACTGGCGATCTTCGATTGAGCCTCTCCAGCGATGTGATAGCAGTGTGGTCTGTCTTCATCCACCACTGAATTGAGGTCATTGGACCTCACGTCAGACAATGTTCCTCCTACTATCTGAAGTTTATGCTGGCCGGAAACAAATGGTTACATGAGCGTTTGTGCAGACGATCGCCGTTATCTGTTCGTTCGGCCCGGGATTCCGAAAGTGTCATCTGAGTGCCCTCTTGTCTGACAGCCTAACCACTTGTGCACTGAAATCACCTGCTACAACCACTTTTTAACACTTAGCTCTCAGTAAGAGGCTAGGCTTTGATAGTCAGCCTTCGCTTCATCCAAACTGCAGTTAATGGGTGCGTTAGTAGAAATTACGAAGAAACAACGGCGTTTCAGTACTCTTTTTAGTCCTATGTCGTTCAGTCGAACAGCACATAGGCGGCTGTCATCTGGGATCTAATCGAGCACTTAGTGATGTACTTACACCTGCAAGGCCATGAAAACTAGTCATCGAATCTCCGGGAACTTGAAGAGGAGATTTCACAGATTCCACGTATTAGTCGGGTGATGTAAA
Organism: Heterobilharzia americana; assembly: GCA_944470555.2. NCBI lineage: Eukaryota > Metazoa > Platyhelminthes > Trematoda > Strigeidida > Schistosomatidae > Heterobilharzia > Heterobilharzia americana. Next base: position 68,867,220 of record OX104128.1, on the reverse strand, counting down.
GTGAATGATCGCATTTTTTTTGCTGTATATGTATCTTGCAAACAGCGTTGTCAAGGGCTACAGAGCTGAAAGGAATTGAAAACGATGTAAGGTTGTTGAACTTAGAGAGTTAGTCCCTTTGCTGAATTTCTATAGTGTAAAAAGAAGACACGAAGGTTATTTTGAGAAATGTGCTATGTATTTACGCAACTCATTTCGAACAATCTGTTCACACATTTACTTGTGGTGGCATTTTATATGAAAGGTGAAAAAGGGTGGTGTAAGGTAAATAAATTAAGGTAATACATGATTTTTAAAAAATATGATAATAATAAGGAGGAATAATGCTTTTTCACACCTCTCTTGGTATTAAAATGAGACAAAGATTACTAAAAGAAGGTTAAAGTGAGGACAAGTTGTTTCTGAATACACAAAGGGGGTTGGAACTTTCGTATAGCTAAGTCTTTAATGAACCTAAGTATACGGTCTTTACAGCTCCTATAGGGTGGTCTGAAGGCTGTTTGGGGGTCAATCCTGTGACGTTTCTATAGTGTGTTTGGCTATGGATGATGTCGCCTGCCTTCTTCTTGTATTTATTGGATTATTTGAATGTAATTGTCTTTCCAGCCGTTTAGGAACATTTCTCATCACCCTCGACTTCATAGTTCGATTAGCCCTCCCAATGTGTCAACACACGTATAGGTTGGTAAACACAGTGGGATGTGACAATCATCTATGCAGTGATGAGGCTTCATTTTCTCTGTAGTATTGAACCTAGGTATATGGTATGTTTTTTTAACAAATGAATTAAGTCGTCGTCTTAAGACCATACTGCTTGGTTCTCTCCTTGCATGGTAGCGCTGTGTAAACGTTTCTCGGGACAGAATACTGAGTAATTCGTGACGTTGAAACGTTCTTATAACGACTGATGAACTGCAGTGCAAATGCATTTTTCATTAATGTCACCGTTGAGAATTTGATTTATTGTTCCAGTGTATCTGTTGTGCAGATACATTGAGTCCTCTTGAATAAGCGTTTTGCGCAACCGCGTTTATACTGTATTAAACGGAAACTATAATAGTTTAGGTACTCTCCGGTCTACGTAGGTTTTCTGTACACTTACCTTTTTATGGACCCGTCTTCCCTTATAATTTAATGTCAAGGAAAGGAAGCTGATTATTATTATTTTCTACTTCATGCTGTAAACTGATATGGTTTTGTATGTTGTTTCTCTAAAAGGTTTGTTACACCCTCTTATTTGTAAATATCGACGTGTCTCTCTTGCGGATGGACTGTTGATTAAATCTCCAGCTCAAAGTTATGTATGAAACATATTGACCGAGGGACGTGAAGAAAGATTAAAAGTTACGGGTATAATATATGGACTGTGACCTGACAAAGCTTGAGTACTAACAGAGTTGTGAGGGTCATCTGCACTTTCTGGCTACCTACAGCGTGGAAGGTTATTTCTTTTTGAGGAATCTGAAAAAGAAGGGTTAGTGCGTAACCGCAGAGCCCGAGAGTCATTTGCTTGAGACACCGCCATTTTTAGAAATTTGAGATTTTGGTTTGAACCTACGTCACAGGCATCAGCGTGCCATGGGGTTGGGGAAATGTGCCATTTTTAAGGTCTACCTTTTCCAACCACTCTCCTCTTCATAGGGAAAGCATCATCAGTGTGGCACTGCTGTCACATCCCTATCGAGGTGTCAGTACGACTTCGCCTTCATACCCCATCATACCATTAAAAAGTCTACGTCATAACGGTAACTACTTTTTGTCGAACCACTATGCAACAGACTTTTGTGGTATGGTAGAACCTCCGGGAATCAAGCGTTCCCCCAACATAACTCCTTGAGCCATTGTGCTATGCTTGTCCGACTACTAGGCAAATGTAGGAGCTATCGGTCGGGAATAGCCCAACAATTTGCCTGTCACTCCACTTATCTAGTTTACATTCATTTAGGGCGAAACGAGGATGCCCCATCTGATATGTGAACCCGTTACCCAGAACCCAGAACTATAGTCGGAGACGTTACCTGTGGGGATATAAAATCTAGGTTAAAGCAGTTTACCCTCACTACTTATCAAAAAGATCCATAAACATGTGTTAGGTACTTGAAAAAGATTAGTGGTAAGTATTACGCTCACAATTTGATGCTTGTTCAGAATCATCTTTAAGGCGACTTTGTAACGTTCGGGGGATTCATATTCCACCTAGGCTTTGAAATTGTATCGATAAGAGCCATAATTATAAATTTTACAACTGTTAATTATGACGACAGATAATTGTTGGGAAAACAATAGTAACTGTTTTATATCATGCGCGTTAATGTCCAGAAGGATTGAATTTGTTTCAACACTATACAAAGGATATAAATTCCTATAAGATGATTAGAATGCCTCATAGTTTACTATTATATTATAGATTTGGAAATGAGACACTGAGGTGTTGTGCAATTTAGCGTGCTGATCACAGTCCATTCTCTCACCAGGAAAACGCCAACAGTACTGCAGACTTATGCATCACACGCGTGTTAGTAAAATTGTAATTGCAATACTTGGGGCTGAATACAATATATCACGTACACAGACGCATAGCTTATTATTTATCATAAATTGTCCCTTGGGTTCCTAGTGGAACATAGGCCTTCAGGAGCACGTCTCCAGTGCACTCTGTTCTCTACAATCTTTCGATCCTGGCTCCACGACAGCCCACAAGCTCTCATTTCTTTCTCATACGATCTCCTCCATGTCACCCTCAGCTGAGACGCCCAACTCGTCGACTGGCCTAGCGCATGTTGTCCCCAGTCGGCCTTCTCAGTGTATACCCAATCCATCTACACTTCCTTCCAGTGCATATTTGTTCAGCGATAGGTTCTTGCTTCGTTGGTTCGTTGCCAGTCAGCCAGAGTTCCTTGTTGCTTATTCTTATTATTCTGGCCATCTGATTTTCAGTAACGAGCCAGCGTAGGCAGCTGTTAATGAATGTCTGTAGTTTGTTGGAAACGCGTTTCGTAACGCGCCAAATTTCTGAACCATACAGAAGCAGTGACTTGATGTTGGTGTTGAAAATCTGGATCTTGTTCAGGCTTTATGCTGAGTGCAGAAGATCTCGACACTGGTTTCAGACTAATGGACGCCTGTCTTGCTTTTCCGATTCTGACTTTGACGTCCTCGTCTGTGCCGCCTGTAGTTGAAACAGTGCTGCCTAGATAGGTGAAAGAGGCTACTTCCTTTAAGTTTCTCCCATTGATAGTGATTGGAGCCTGTTGTTGTTGTTGGTTGGTTGGTTGGTTGGGTATCTTCATCACCTCTGTCTTCTCAATATTCACCTGAAGTCCCGCCTCCGCTGACCCGCCTCTTCTGTCAACTTGTTAGTTTTCGCCTGTAGAAATTCAAGTTTGTGTGACATTAGACACAGGTCATCAGCGAAGTCCAAATCTTCTAGGTTGTTTTCCGTGGTCCAGCGTATCCCCCTCTTCTCACTCCTCTCTGTTTGTTGCATGATCCAGTCGACCACAATCAGGAATATCATGGGTGATAGTAGATAGCCTTGTCTTACTCCCGTCTTCACTTCAAAGGCATCACTGAGCTGAGCTTCCCATTGTGAATTACTCGGTATGTGGCGTCTTCATATAGTTGTTGAATGAGGTTGATCAAGGTTTTGTCACTAAAAGCATAGTGTTGAAGCAACTGCCGAATTACTTGTCGGTCGACGCTTTCAAAGGCCTTCTCAAGGTCGATGAAGTTGAGGTAGACAGATGACTGCTATTCTATGCTCTGTTCTATGATGATGCGTAGTGTAGCGTTGCGATTTGGTCCGCACATGATTTGTGCTTCCTGGATCCAGCCTGTTTGAGTCGTAGTTTTGAATCCAGCGCATCCTTTAGTCTCTCCAGGGTGATGCGGCTTAATATTTTGCTTGGGGTGGACAAGAGTGGAGCATGATTCCTTGCCAGTTCTTGCAAAGACTTAGGTTGCCCTTGTTCAGGAGTTTGACTAGGTAGCTCTTCATCCAATCAATCGGCAGGTACCTTCCCTTCCTTCCGGACCTTCTGAAATAGTGGGGTGAACATGTCCGCTGTTGTCCCTGCGTCTGTTCTCAGTGCTTCTGGCGGAATTCCATCTGGTCCTACTGCTTTCCAGCACTTCAGTAGCTTTATGGAGCTCAGGACTTCGACTTTCGTTGGAGGGTTTGTGTTCACTTGTGATTCTGTGTCTGCAGGGGGGGGGTATTTCTGGACGAGGTGCAGGCGGTGGTCGATTCAAGAGCTTTTCGAAGTGGTCAACCCATCGTTTTCGTTGTTTCTCTTCTTTGATAATTAGGTTTCCTTTGCTATCTCTCATTGATTTCATGTGTGTTGATCTCTTCCCAGATAGTAATCTGGTTATTTGATATAATGTTGTTAGGTCTCCGTCTTTCCTACCAGCAGCCTGTTCTGCTTCACTTGCCAGTGTGTCGTGGAAGTGTCTTTTGTCTTTGCGCGCACTCTTCTTCACTTCTTTGTCCAGTGTAGTGTTTTATACATTGTACCCAGTTCCTCTTCTCGTCTTTCATCCTTGCACTGGTTTATCTTCTGCTTCATCATCCTCCTCTCCCTGCTATATCAGCCTCCATGTGTCCATCGAGATCCATTCCTTATCTTCTTTCTTTCTGATACGGTTGTGCAGGTTTCTTTCCCCATCTCTTTCAAAGAGTTCCAGTGTTCATCCACACAGGTTTCTTCACGGATCTTGCTCGATATCTCCCATTTTGTCTTGATGGCTGACGTGAAGATTTCCTTTGTAGTTTTGTGCTTCAGTTTCTGTTGTGGGTGTTGAACTTGAACTGTGGTCTATCACCAACTTCCTTGAAGGCTTTCAACTTGATTTGGAAGGTTCCTTGCACTAGATAGTGAGAGGTGTGAACCTACATCTGCTCCCCTTCTTGACCTTGTGTCAAGTAGTCTGCATCTCCACTTTCTTGAGATTGAGATGAAGTTGATCTGATTTCTAGTGTGTCCTGGTGTCTGGTGAAATCGAATCCATGTCGCTTTGTGGATATCCTTGTGCTTGAACACAGTGCCTCGCCTCCAATCACCAAATCGTTGAATGCACAGAATTCTGCAAACAATTCTCCATTCTCGTTCATTTCACCGAGTGCTTCTCCACCCATGATATATGAGTTCTCTTCCTGTGTTGTCTGCTCCGAGTTTGTCGCCCATTAGAATTTCGATGTCGCCAACTGATGTCTTGTCCAGTGCTGATTGCAGTTGTCTGTAGAATTCCTCCTTCTTCTCTTCATCTGAATTATTTGTAGGTGCGTAGCATTGAGTGATTGTGACCTTCCTCCCTTTTGAGTTGAACCTTGCTGTTATGATCCTGCAGGTGGAGATTGGTTCCCACTGTATGAGCCTTCGATGTACTTGGGGACATCATGGTAGCCACTCCCTCAGTGTGCTCGTGGTCGTCGTCTGGGTGACAGTTTCGGAGTAGATTATTGACTCTCCAGTTGACAGTTTGGAGAGTCCACTTCCATTCCATCTGTTTTCTCAGATTCCTAGCACTTCAACGCTATACCTTCTCATCTCGTTTGCAATCCGGGCAACCTTGCTAGGTTCATACATGGTGCGGACATTCCATGTCCCCACGTTTACTTTCGCTTTCATCGAGGGAGAGAAGACACATCGGCCAATCGACTTCCCGAAGGCTTTCACCAACTGGCGTCATTTCGTCTCTCCAATTCCAGCGAGGAATAATTTTGTTATTATTTTTTGTATATTGTTTGTGCTCTGAAGTTTCTTTAGTGGTTTGATTGGTTTTCCGGGGTAGGGTTGCTAGCCCTGTGCCCAACCTTCCCTCTTTACCCGGGTTTAGGACCGGCTAGTAACTAGTGAACTAGTTAAGCAGGTGAGGTTAAAAGTGACGAGGCGACCGGGTTTTGACCTTTGGCCTTTCGGCTTGCAGTCCACAGCTCTACCACTGAGCACGTCTTAACTTTACACATTTTTCAAAAGCATATCGCAGTCCTGAAACACAAAAAAATGAACGTATGTGCGGGTGGGGGGGTGGTTGGGACGACAATCTGAATGCTGTAAAATTTTTAAATGATTGGTAAAATCAAGGTGGCACCTTTCACAGTGGTACGTTAATTCAATTTCCCAGATTCCCGATCGATAACTGCTGCTTTGACGTGGTGGTCGAGCTTGCATATCACAATGACTCAACAAGCTATGCTGGTGGAACGCTTATTCCTTCGAGGTGGTACCATGGCAGAGAGGTCTGTTGAGTAGGTGTTAGACGAAAGCAGCTGGCATTGTGTAAATTGCTAATGTGTTCGGGATCTGAGGGTGCAGTCGTACTGCTGCTAGCTAGATGGTGTGTGACAGCAGTAAGGTGTTTCTTTTGAATGACCGACAGAGTAGTGCCGATATTGCCTTCGCAATGTGAAAGAAGGGCTAGAAAAGGTCGGTCCCTCAAATAAACACCCAGCACCCCCTGGTGGCGCAATGCTTGCAACGGAAATTCGTAATCGGATTCGACAGCAAAAAAATAAAACCTCGAAACATCCCCCAAAAACACAGTGCGTGTGACTGGCCTCAAGCAAATGTCCCATGGGCTCTGTGGACAAACATTTTTCTCTTTCAGGTACCTTAAGAAGAAATACCCCGCAACGGTGTGGGCAGCCCGGAAGTGTCAACCACCCACACGCTTCCACTAACACAAAACACAATCCAACATAACCTATCCTCCTCAACTCAATCTCCTCCTTTGCCTTCACCTCTTGATACTAATAATATTAGGCCGTTTACACATCACCGAACCTCTCCTTTTGCAACTATTGTCAACAATCAGAACCATCGATACCTCATTCTCAGTCTTCGCCATCGGAGCTTTCAGTGTCCGAACTCCACGTCAAGTCAAACAGCAAGCATCGCTCGCCAGAACTCTGGAATCTCTAGCCATGGATGTATGTTGTGTCTCTGACACATGTATACAGGACCCGAATGTGGTTATTAAATTGACCTCACCTGGCTATAGTAATGACTCCAAAATTCACTTTACGAGTATCTAGCGACCCAGTGGCTGGCTCTCATGGACTCTCTGACGTAAGCATATGGTTGAGTCGTAGAGCAGAAAGTGCGATTCTCGACTGGATATCAGTCAACAGCCGTCTGTGTTGTTCGATCAAATGGATCTGTAAGAACTAGAAAGGTTCGTGAGACCAACCGATGCCTATTCGTTATGTCCGCCTACGTACCCGCCGACTGGAGTTCGGATGATTCGGAGGGTGAATTCTATGAGACGCTGTCAACTTTGCTACAGAAGGCAGTGTTCAAGTGTAGTCATAATGGCAAGTGACTTTAGCGCTCAAGCTGATCCAACCGGAAAGGCATTTTGGAAGTATTTACGGAATCCCATGCCAACGAACCGACAACGGTGATCGTCTGTTGCAATTTTGTTCTGATAATCACTTGTTTCTCGTCAGCACTAACCTTAGGCATAAGGAGAGACACTGTCTCACGTGGCGTCCGTCGACGTCAAACCAGTGATGGACAGAAACAGATCACATTGCTATAAGCCATCGTTGGAGAAGATCGGTATAGGATAGTCACTCTTTCTAGAGTGCCTCTTTGGATTCCGATCGTGCTCTGTTCCGGGCTTATGTATGTCTGCATCTTACTGGTGGCAGGAAGCAAATGATACTAAATCCTGCCTATTATCGACTTATTGATGAGGACGCCAAGTACATATTTAGGGAGGAGTTAGTTGAGCCTTTATTCGAACATGACAACAATACTCATCCTGAGGAAACCTGGCGTGATATTAAGTTTGCTGTAGAAACAGGCAATGACAATTGGTAATTTACATATGAAGATTCGCAAACGTCATTGGGTTTCCCGACGTCATCCGAACTGATTGATGCGAAAAGAGTGATTCTAGTTGGCTGTTTCTGACCATGATGAAGAGAGAAAGCAACTCAAAAGTAAGTTGACCGATAGTCTTTTGGTCGATCAGGAGCAGTGATGGGTGGCGAAAGCGAGCTAGAGAGATGGAGAAGGCATCAACGTTGGGTAACACTCGACAACTATTTAGGTTTATTAGGTATACTAGCAACGAGGAAACGATGGTGAGTGGAGCCATCACTGAAAAGGGATGGGGCTCTCGTAACCTCACAGATCAGACGGCTAGAACGTTGGACAGAACATTTTGAAGTTGAGTTCAACTGGTCCATAGCACCGCTACAAGTTGCTCAACAATCAACCCGAAATTGAATCGAGGGTGGTTTTCGATCCACTGTCGTCAAAGTTGAGAAAGCTGTGTCGAACATGAAACGATGGAAAGCAAGCTGCGGGCCCTGACGTTCTCAAGGATGTAGCCAGAAAATTACTTATTAAGGTGGTAGAGGTATTAGGTAATGTATGAGATTCAGAAGTGTTATTGTCTGGCTGCTGTACCTCAGCGATCATCTATAAGAAGGAGGGAGAAGTTTCTTTTGATAGCCATAGGGGGATTGGTGTGACTAATATTGTCTATGGTCCTAGACTCTGTAGTTATTGGACGCTTAACTGGAGCTTGAAAACAGCAAACTCGTGAAAGCAAGGTAGCTTTCAGACAAAGCTGGACGCGAGTGCACGGATCATATTTTCACCCTCCGACAGGCTGTGGAACACTGGCATAGTTATCAGCCAATGGCCACCATTTGCAATATTTGTTGACCTGAAAGCGACATTTGGCTCTGTGGACCGTGAGATGTTCTGGCAGTATCTGGCTATGAAGGGAGTACCAAGAAAGTATATAACGCCTATCAAAGCTCTCCACCGGAACTCGCTCAGGTGTGTAAGGACTGGTGCGTAGGGAGTTATTATGTGGATTGACGACAACTAGTGGTGTCGACGAGGGATGCCCGCTGTCACTGTTCCTATTTAACTTTATTGTGGACGTACAAATGGACATTAGCTCAGGTTCATCTGACTTCACTAGGACTGACCTACTCTGTGGAGGTCATCAGGTTGACTTGGGGTATGCAAACGACATTGTCCTATTAGATAAGAACACTGAAAGGTGCAGTCTTCTGAAGGCGTTGAGCATAAATCTGAGTGTTTGGCATGGGGTTTCCTGACATTTGTCAAATGTAAGATGACTGGTCTGCTGCATCTACTCCGATTTTGGTGATAAGTAGTGAATTGACGGAGTATGTTGACCACTTCACCTACTTGGGGTGTTGCACCAGCCTACCGAACAGACTGGTTGGTGATGAAATCTTAGCTCGACCACAGAAGCATTTGCCAACTTGCGTCACCTGTGGTGCTAACTGGTGAGATATCTGACTATCGATCAGAGGACGAGTATACTGTGCTGTAGTCCGTTCTGTTCCATTGTACGGCTGATATGGTCGTTAAAAGTAGAAGACGTGAAGCTATTACACAATTTTGATCACGGTTGTCTTCATAGAATTGTTCACGTTTGGTGGAGTCAGACGAAGGGTACTAGGCAAGACAGGCAAGTCGATTGATGAGGTTGTGAACCTTCATCGATTGAGGTGGCTTAGAGATGTACTGTGTCGAGTGAACCACCGTCTGCGTCGACGTGCCGTGCTAGGGGAAGTTGGAAGAGGGTTCAGGATGACCAGATGATGAAGTTTCTGACCGTTGACCTGAGCCATGTTGGGGGATGCAGACTGGCTGGTTGGGGTCCCTAAAACTAAGGGAATCAGTGGTTGAGAACTCTTAGTGACATGGTAGGAGATCAGTGATAATGGTGCAGATGTATTCACTCCTTTGACATTATCTTCAAATTGTTTATTCTCCTACACTAAGTGACCTATTTTGATATGAGTCTTTTTCGATCTACCTGTTCTTTGTGCTACTGTGAACGCAGCGTTTCTTCGGTTAACATCGCACGTCGTGATAAGTAATGGCTCGGCATGTAGAAATCATCAGAAACTCATCGACTTGCTTTCATGGCCTAGTAGTCTTCGCCTAATCTTGACATTGCTCACTCGGTGATTTCACCAGCACACATACTTTGAAAGGTGGTCGGATGTAAATCAGGATCCGGAAATAGTGTGATTTGGCAAGTACCCAAGACGTCGACTCTTTTTTGTATCCCCTTCTTTCTGGGAAGACAGCATCAACGTAAACTGTCAAATGTGAGGAATACCTTGCCTCTTCACATCCCGTACGACTAGAAACTCAACTTTTCCATCGAATCTCAGTCGCAACCTGACCTTCTACACTTTTTTTGGTAACTGCTTTTTGTGCAACAGGGGTTTCTGTCATAGTAGAATCCTGAGGATCAAGCGTTCTAGCCAGCATAGCTTATTGGGGGCATTGTGATATGCAACTCCGACCACCACTTAAAGGTGGCAGCTATCGGTGTATGGAACGCTTATCAAACTTAAGTCACATTCTTTTTCAAAATCTGTGGTATAGGACTATTTTTTAGATAAAAATGTAGTGATTTTTCGAGATTACTAATCACTGCATCAGGTAGTGGGAAAGATAAAAACCAAAGATACCTTGTATCACATTGAATGTGCACGAATTGGCATGTAACCCTTCTCAACTCTATCAACACAGGTGACAGCCAACCCAAATGCAGTTAATCCTTAACACTTTCGTGGTAAAGTGAATTTCATTTGGTTGGGCACAATTTTATAAAGCTATTGGTTAATTGACAAAGAGCAGATGAATTTTCTTGTCTGATATGTGTCTTGTCGATGTTTGACGATTAGGGACAAGCGTTTGCAGAGTCCTTGTATACTTCTAAATTGTTTCTTGACAACCTATTAAGTATACTGCCCCACAAAGTTGTATTAGCCAAGTTTCTTCACGGTTTAAGGACTTGTCTGCCTACTTTCAAAATAAGGGTTCAAATTTGAATCCCCTGTTGTGGTGTGGAGAGAGATTTTATCACTTGTCCTCATACAGTGGTACTTAAGCCTATGTGTGTCTGCTGAGTTGCTTGATTATTTCCTTTCACTACTGTACTGCAAACGTGGCTGGTGAGTAATGAAGATTGGATGTTATATCTATTACTTTGCTGTAGCCGATTACTGTACAAGAATCCTGCTTGTAATCGTTCTTAGCTTCATTTTATTTTCGGATACATTTTCTTGAAGCCATTAACTCATCTCTTAATCAGCATCGTAACTGATATGTGTAATTCTCGTTTTACTTAACGTTAATTTGTGTGTGTGCCGTTTTGTTTGTGGTTACTTTTCTCTTTTAGTAATCATTTTCACTACTTTATTACTACAGGTGGTAGTAAACGATGATGAAGTGTCTCAAAGTTGAGGATGCGCTCTCCTATCTAGACCAGGTCAAGGCAAGGTTTTCTGGTCAGGGCGCCATATATATGGATTTTCTTGACGTCATGCGTGACTTCAAAGCACAAACGTAAGTTTGTCAGGCTTTAAATATTTTTCAGAATTGGGACGGAGGTTGTTATTCACCGGGTACGTGAATTATTCGAAGGTCACCCTGATTTAATCACTGGATTCAATACATTCATACCTCAGGGGTATCGCATGGACACTCCTTTAACATCACATCAGTCTTTTAACATCAAACCTACCTGCACTGTTGTCCCATCAAGAACAACACTGTCCATATCCTCAACAGATAACGTCACTCCAGTAAAAAGTGAATGGTCATCACCAGGCAGTTTAAGTGGTGTAACTAGCAATCAGTGTGAACCTTTCGTCCGCTCAAATAGCCTTCCCTTAACTGTTGCCTCACCCCCTGTACGTGCTTTAACACCGAACGTCCAATCTGACAGTCTGAATTATAATCCGCCAGTTCAGCAACAGTTTTTACCGACTGACTATCAGGAAAACCTGTCCAATGTCCTGGTTAGAAGTTCCCACAATGTTACAAGTGTAACACAACCCTCTCATGTGTACCAGCAACATCAGCAAATCCAGTCATTCCATCATGCTCTTCAGTATGTAAATAAAATCAAGGTAAGTAATATTATTTGCGTATAACTAGAGTTGATTCAGAACCGGTTTCAAGGTATACCTGATGTCTACAAACGCTTCTTAGATATATTACAGTGGTATCAAAAAGAGCAACGACATTCAGATCCATTGTGTCGCAAACAAGCAGAATTACAAGTATACCAAGATGTCGCCAAACTATTCGATGGCCAAGAAGATTTACTCCAAGAATTCAACCAGTTTCTACCTGAATCTTTCGGTGTCACAAGCGCTGTTGTAGGTTTTTATCTTGAAGATTATTTCTTTTCTTGTAGACAGAAACAATGATAAATAGGAAGAATTCTGGTTATTCACAACTTAGTGGGTCAGATCTATTAGATCCTACTGTTCCAGTACCTCAATTAATAAATCGTGTTTCAGAAGGTATCAACCTTGCATTATCTTCTTGTAAGCAGCGTTCCAGTCAGGAGGGTATTCTTCCAAATGCAGATACCAAAAAGCTAAAACGACTTGCTCCTACACCGAATACTTCTTTCTCCAACAGTAGTTCTGCCCTTAATCCACCCAAGAAATCACGTTCATCAGTGCGAGATGTTAGCGTTGTTGACGCAAATCAGCTTACCACAGGGATTGGCTTGTCACTTTTACAAAAAGTTTGTTGTTATAATAGTTAATAATCACCCATCTAGATTCGAGATGCCTTGGATGCTGATAGTCCAGTTGGAAATCGCTCGTATCAAACTTTCCTACAAAATGTTTGTTTGTTCAATCGTCGGATAATTTCAGCTGATGAACTATTGGAGACGACACATTCTCTATTTTTGAGACATGTCGAGGTGTGGAAGCGCTTCAGTGATTTTATCATGGTAAGCAGGTTTAGCATAGATTTATTACTTTAATATGTTCATGCAGACACAGCATGTAAAGTTTGGTGCTGCACGTCAGTGTCAAATAGTTAATCCTAAGCACTTTTTTAAAGAGGAAAACATGCGCCAAGTTGTCAGGTTTGTTTAAGTTTCCACATTCTCAAGTGGATCATTAATGGTTGAGGATAAGTATTGTTCAAATCTTCGCACAATCTCATATCTGTTTTTCCATTCCAAGCCATTCTTTGAAAATTCAAACAATAGATTTTCTTAGCTAAAACCAAATCACTAACTATGAATGGATGCATATACACTGACGCCAGGTTCACTTGGCCGCAAGGCGCCATTCTTATAACTTTGTAGTTCTTAATGATTTGTTCCCATAATCCTGAAGGTGGTAGGGATGGTATTTAGTGTATTTAAGTAAAATGCACAAAGCACTTCTCAGGTGGATTTGTGACTTATAGTTGTAATGTTCACTAAGAACTACAGCATTCAAGTTAACAGGAAAATTTCGTAGATCTGTGTCATGTGTCCAGCTTTGACCACCCTAAACTTTATTTCCATTTTACTCCTACTTCGATTAGCTTTGAGCATCAATTTAGCTGGTTAGCTCATGTATAGCACATAGCACATCCTGAAAATAGTCGCTAAGATTTATAGTCGTATAAAATGACTTATCTTCTTCACTCAGTCATTACTATGTAAGTGTTCAAGGCTATCATGCCTCAAATGCTATTTAAGATACAAGGCAACAAGATGGAAAAAGCCGAGTAAGAGTAGTGTAGTCGCAAATCGTAGAAATCCATAAAATGACAAGAGGAGAGGATGAAGTCAAGGTTTCATAGTGATCGAACGTCTGAAGCCTTCTCATATCCTCTACATTGAATGACCATTTTTCACAGTCACTAAGTAAGACGAACTACCATCCAGTACGCTCACGTCTTAGCAACCAGCTGAATATCGTCGTTGGTGCCATAAATGGTGTAAGTTGACAGAAACTGATTGGGGCGTCTGTAACCGTACTGAGATTATATTAGCCAGAGGTAACCCGACCTCCCGTGCTAGTGAAGTGGTCAGCGTAGTCCACCTATTCATCCCCTATTGTCAGATGAGGAATCAACACAGACTTGCTTTGAAGCAGTGGTTCACATTCGGAAGGTGGGCGGGGGGTATCTCAAGCATTCTCAACTTGTTACCTAGGGTGCTCAAAAGACTGAATCTTGTCAGCACCTTCACGTGAAAGTATTCTAGTTGTACCAAAGAATCTCCTGCAACAGGGTCAATCCCTGTGAAGTCAAACGAGGAGAAGGAAATCTCTGACTACATCTATGATGAAGTTAAATGTAAGTGGAAAGAGTTGATATCCTTGACAGACTGCACGATTTCAACAACTCACCTGATACCTCATCATAAACTTTAGTAATGTACCCATCCGACATCCTTTTCAGTGAAATGCACTGTCATGAGACTTCTCGATTGATGTAGTCGGTCTTATATCCATTTTGGTGACAAGCAGTGGAATCCAGAACGTGCGTTTCGTCCTGCTTGGGACTCGTCAGCTGGTTGTAATTGCACCCTAGTGAGTGATGTTGTTCCCACTAGGACTTGAACCCGGTACCCATTGCTTCAAACAACAAAGCGTTGTCCACTAGAGCATGAGGGCTACCGTTTGGGCAATGGATATCGGTTGTTGTTATTGTTCGATACTTGTAGTTTTCCGTTGCTATACAGGGTCGAATTGCTCGACTTCTGTTGGCAGACAGATGGGCTCCTGTGCATATGCCTGGATACTGCGGCAGTTGGTCTTAATTATAATATCGCCTTTCATTATTTGCTTTATTTTCACTTCTTTTTATGGAGTGGTTTTTTTAACAGTTTTCGAAGGCATTGCTGTCATTTCTTTGTTCTGTCTCCTAATACCTTTTCCGGTGATTTAAGGCGTGGCAAATTACACTGCTATGCGGCAATCGTAGATCCTATATTGATAACTTTTGTCTACAGTTCTACTTTGAAATAAGACGATTTAACCCGATCCAATCTTATGAGTTGTATGCTATTTTTTCACTTTGGCAACTATATTGTAGTATTAAAAAGGTTTGATAGAATTTTTAGGGTTGATCACTGTTGTTAATCATTAACTGACGAGAAGCAGTCTTCAAAAATTTGTCATTCATTTATGGATTCTAGTTAATGAGGTGGCAGTGTTGCGTTCTCATACTTCATTAAAGTCAATTGAAAAACTCACCAAACCGATCTATTGTTGCAGTTATTATTTGGTATATTTTGTTTATATTGGATAAAGGTGTGCATTATTAATGACCAGATGCAATAGTGCCATTTTCATGATTACCATTAACTTCGTTTGTCAAGGATTCTTTTTTAAAGGTAATATTATCATTTAGCTGTCATACTTTGGCTAATATTATTTTTTTGATCATTTCAGTCATCACGAAATTCATCTGAAGAAGGATTTGGACAACTCCAGTCTCACTCTCCTACGTTTTTTCGAGATAGACACGATCGGGATAAACATAGTACTTGCAGCTTCAAATGTGAACCTCATACATTTTCTGATTCTTTATCCAATAATGTGAATAACCAACCACCTCCTTCATTAATTTCACTTGTAAATGAAGCATCTCAAAAGCGTTTGGATCTGGATTTTACTCAGCTTAGGACATGTGGTGTAAGCTATCGGGCACTCCCATCAAATTTCCCTCAAAGCAAGTGTTCTGGTCGCCAGAAATGTCCAGTCGCGAAAGAAGTAAGTCTATTGTGACTTATTGTCAACGATTCAATTTTTTGGTCTAGTATATTTCTTTCGGTTTCTTAAAAATTATGTTAGGTTGAAATAAGAATTCATGCTGCTTCTACCTTACAGTGGGACATAACTCACGTGTAGGATATTTAGTGACATGACGAAATCGGGGTATAGTGATCCCAGCGGTCAATATTCAGCTTTTAAATTACAGGTTGGGATTCATAGTATCTAATTCGGGTTGAATAATCTTAATTGACCTTACGGTGTACGCAAGTTGCAGCCTATTGAATGTACCGAAACGTGCTACACCACACCATTTCATTATTGTATTTACACTAGGTTTTTATCGATATGTGCAAAGCCGAAGCTGTGGCTCAACTTCCTGTCAGTGAGTCACATATTCGAAACCTGCTTCACCTACCGAGGTTTGGGTAGTCAGGTGGTATCCTTAGCCGTCAAAATACGTGTAGCTCATTGCATGCGACGCAGAAGTGCATGTGGCTGTTCAACCCTTTTTATGTATGAATCCGGTGCAGGATTGGTTGTTTTCGGTGCTCCATCTGTTTGAGAGCTACTACCATCTCGTTAGCTTCGATAGTTACATAAATCTTGGAGGGTTGGCAGCTGACGGAATTTTAAGTGACCTTTGGACAGGTCATTTCACTTAGGATGCTAGTGATGTGCTTGAATGTCTGACAAGAGAGTTGAGTTTACTACACAACATTGCGCTCCTCTCGCTGTAACTGCCAAGTGTGGTCACATACTATGCGTTTGTGAGAACAGTAGTTAGTTGGCCGATATTGCGTTCGATCCATCATTTGCGTGTGGCAGAAACATCGTATTAGCAATACAATGTTTAAGGTTAGAGTACGGGTTCAGAGAGATAACTTGAAGTTTTAAGCCCTCATCGACTGAGTTTCTCCGAACATATTGCACATATCTAACCATTATCTTCTTCGGTGTGACATGTTAAGTGTGTAAATTACATGAAGTCTTAAAACTAACAAACAAGAAATATTGCAACAATTAGACTGATGGACAGATAGCCTCCCACAAAAGTGAATCAGTTCAAGTTGCCATACTTCAAAAAAGCATGCAAATAACTAGTAAACAACTAGAACGTAGGCATCTAAGGAAAAGGAATTTGAAAATGTAGGTTAATGAAGATGTTCAAATCGTATAAGATATCAAAGGGTGAAAATGTCTGTGCCATTGTGATTGGTTTTTTAAACACGTAATCGAAGGTCTTCAACTATTCATTTCTAGCATCCTAGGGATCCTAGACAGCGTACACCTCTGTAATCGGCTGAGACTAATAGTCAAAGACTTCATGGATTTTGCACCAATTTGGTCGCTGTGTGTAGTAGACAGAGGATATTATTTTGTGGTCTTTTTAAGACAGTTGAAATTGGTGGACGATAAATATACAGTGTCAATAAGATTCAAACTCAGTACTGCATATGCATCGTTGGATTATTTGAGTCTTAGAGACCATATGTATCGTGAATTCTAAAAATTCTGCTAATGTACATATCCTAACTTCCGAAAATTGCGTATATCAAGTGTAAGAACTAGTACTTCAGATGCTTGTTTACTTATCTGAGAACCTTATAAAACTGCCAATCTTTGAACTATCCATAAGGTTGTATGAATAACATTGCAGTTTTGTTGGTGTGAGTCATGTGGAGGAGATGTAGACTGGTTGGTTGGGGTCTCGGAAACGGAGGGAATCAGTGGTTAAGGACGCTTGGTGATAGTGCTGAAAGTCCATCACAATGGCGCAGGTATATCCAGCCTTTGGCACCTTCGACAGCTTGAATATTCATACTAACCGTTATCTTCAGATTGTTTATCTTCTATGCATCTGTTCTTTGTCTACTACTGTGAAGTGTTGCAAGTTGAGCCGATGCACTTATGTGCCGGGGTTCTACGTTGATTTTATCAGTCAGTGTGTCAGTTAAGTCGTTACCTTACCCTTCAACATTATTACCACTGTACTTTTTCATAGTCCTAATGAAGGGCAATCTAAGTCTTTGCAAAAGCTTGCGCGAAATCATGCTGCTGTCAACCCCAAGCAAAATATTCAGCCGCATCATCCTGGAGAGACTAAAACATGCTCTGGATTCAAAATTACGACCGAAACAGACTGAATTCAGGAAGAACAAATCATGTGCGGATCAAATTGCAACGCTACGCATCATCATAGAACAGAGTATAGAGTGGCAGTCAACTCTCTATCTCATTTTCATCGATTTTGAAAAGACTTTAGATAGCATCGACCGACAAGTAATTTGGCAGCTGCTTCAACACTACGGTTTTAGTGCCACAAACCTTTATCAACCTCATTCAACAGCAGCTATATGAAGACTCCACATGGCAAGTTGTTGATAATCGAAAGCTCAGTGAGGCCTGTGAATTGAAGACAGGAGTAAGACAAGACAAGGTTGCCGCTTACTATCATCGATCATCTTCCTGATTTTGGTAGACTGGATCATGCAGCAAACCATGAGAAGTGAGAAGAGGGGCATACGCTACTTGACGGATGATATGACCCTAGAAGATTTAGATTTCACTGATGATGGTTTATGTCTGATATCGCATAAACTTGAAGATATGCAGGCGAAAGCTAACAAGTTGGCAGAACAGACAGGACTTCATTCAGGTGAACGTAGAGAAGGCAGAGGTGACGAAGATACTAAACCAACCACCACCATAACAACAAGCACCAATCACCACCAACGGGAGAAATCTGAAGGAGGTTGTCTCTTTCACCTACCTAGGCAGCATCGTTTCAACTACAGGCGGCGGCGCACATGACGATGTCAAAACCAGAATCGGATAGACAGCAACACAGGCCTTCACCAATCTGAAATCAGAGTGGAGATCTACTGCACTCCACTCCACTCAGCATAAAGTGTGAACAAGGTCCGGATTTTCAACACTAAATCAGTCAAGTAAGTCAGTGCTTCTATATGGTTTAGAAACCTGGCGCGTTACGAAAAACATTTCCAGCAAACTACAGACATCATACATCAACAGCTGCCGCCTACGCCCACTCGATACTGAAGATGGAGATCCGATGGCCAGAAAGAATAAACAAGGAACTCACTCTGGTCAGGCAACGAACTAACCAAGAACCCATCGCCAAACAAATATGCAGAAGAAAGTGGAGATAGATTGGATTGGATTGGACATACACTGAGGAGACCGTTCGACGACATCACGCCCCAGGCCAGACCAGGCCCTCGAGTCAAACCCAGATGGGGAACGATGAGTTGGACGTCCCAGCTGAGGGTGACATGGAGGAGATGGTGTGAAGAAGAAATGAAAGCTTATGGGGAGTCGTGGAGCGAGGTTGAAAAGACTGTAGAGAAGAGAGTGAAATGGCGACGTGCTACTCAAGCCCTGTGTTTCACTAGGAACCCAGGGGACAAATAATAATAATAATAATAATAATAATAATAATAATAATAATAATAATAATAAGGATAATATTTTTTCATAGATTTGCCACTGCTAATTTCATATTGAGCTACTAGGTAGTTTCATTAACTATGAACATGTGATGTTATATATCGTCATGGTCTCTCTTCACATCTAAATATCTACGTCTTGTCGTGCTACTCAAGACTTCTAATGGCTTTTCCATTATGTTTATTTTTGTAAAGAGTTTGTCCCTTACTGACAAACCATTTCCTATCCCCTCCCCCTTTTTCTAACTGCTTAGCACAATGGGTTAATTAGTATATAATGTGTTTGTCATGAATTTAAGTTTCACTTCCATAATTCTTTCAACTCTTTATTTTCACAGTATGGTACATATCCGTCATTATTTTTCCTTTTTAGGTGTTAAATGATTCCTATATCAGTTTTTCTTCGCTTACTTCTGAAGATTCTCAGTTTGTTTCATCTAAAAAGAATCAATACGAGGAGAATATGTATCGTGTCGAAGATGAACGTTATGAGGTGGATATGGTTACTGAACTCAATCGAGCTGCAATGCAAAATCTTGTTGTTGTAAAAAGACGTATGGATAGGATGAGCAAAGAGGAACTCAATCAATTCCATATGGATGACAAATTGGGTGGCACATCTGCCATTTTAATGCGAAAAGCTATTCACAGGTACCTACTATCTCATAATACGTTTTATTCTATTTCTCAGCTTAATGGTTTTAATACTTCTAAGGTTCATCTAACAATATTGATGCATTCTTTGCAGTTGATAAAACTTGTTTTAAAAGTTCGAACCCGTTTGATTCACTTGTTAAACAAAGCTATTGCAAGGCAAATGCTTTTCGAACTAAATTCAGTTGTAGCTGTTATATCCAGTATGATTCAGATTTAGTAGCAAATTGTTATTATTATTTGTCCCCTGGGTTCCTAGTGAAACACAGGGCTTGAGTAGCACGTCGCCATTTCACTCTCTTCTCTACAGTCTTTTTAACCTCGCTCCACGACTCCCATAAGCTTTCATTTCTTCTTCACACCATCTCCTCCATGTCACCCTCAGCTGGGACGTCCAACTCATCGTTCCCCATCTGGGTTTGACTCGAGGGCCTGGTCTGGCCTGGGGCGTGATGTCGTCGAACGGTCTCCTCAGTGTATGTCCAATCCAATCCAATCTATCTCCACTTTCTTCTGCATATTTGTTTGGCGATGGGTTCTTGGTTAGTTCGTTGCCTGACCAGAGTGAGTTCCTTGTTTATTCTTTCTGGCCATCTGATCTCCATCTTCAGTATCGAGTGGGCGTAGGCGGCAGCTGTTGATGTATGATGTCTGTAGTTTGCTGGAAATGTTTTTCGTAACGCGCCAGGTTTCTAAACCATATAGAAGCACTGACTTACTTGACTGATTTAGTGTTGAAAATCCGGACCTTGTTCACACTTTATGCTGAGTGGAGTGGAGTGCAGTAGATCTCCACTCTGATTTCAGATTGGTGAAGGCCTGTGTTGCTGTCTACCCGATTCTGGTTTTGACATCGTCATGTGCGCCGCCGCCTGTAGTTGAAACGATGCTGCCTAGGTAGGTGAAAGAGACAACCTCCTTCAGATTTCTCCCGTTGATGGTGATTGTTTTAGTAGCAAATAGTTAACTAAAATATGCAAATCATCCGGGAATTTCAACGATAGTTGTCCATACTCTAGAACCTAGATGTGTTAGATACGCTTTTAATAATTGAAAGCCAGTTCCTTTTTTTATGTTTATATCTCACAGTAGTTTGAAAACTTCTTCAAAGAAAACACAAATACAAAACAGAAGTGATTTGAATAGGTCGGTCGAAGCTGTCTCGTTTCGTCAATCAATCATTCAGCTGTTCGTTTGAGTAAGTATCACTAACGCTGTATTTTGTAAGAAAAAAAAAGATCAGGTGTAACGGAAGGGGTGTATATTTTTAGAGAAACATTGGAAGCCTATAGATATGCATAACTAAAATTGACTTCATATTATATAAGTTAGTGTTATCAACTTATAGTCGTACATGTTTTGGCACTTCCCACCGTCCCCCGCCGCAACCCCACGCGATTTCCTTCGCTATGATACCCTAGCTATCTCTACTGCTTTTATCTCAACCAGCACCATATCAAGGCTTGTAAGATTTTCATTGTAGATTAGGCAAGTGTCGTTTCGACTAGTTCTAAAGTGTTAAAGGATTTTACTTATCAGTCTTGTGATGCTATCAACTTAGAGGGACTCAATGTCATGATTGCTCTAGGAAGTTTTCTGGAAACCCTAACATTCTAGCTATCTCGAACAACTGGACTCATTAAGCGTCTCGATTAAGCTGTGACTTGAGATGACAAACACTCGTTTATCACTTACTTATTTACGAGTTTCAATCCAATTTTGCCTATCTATCTAAGGTCGGTTAGTCAGACATTTTCCTTAATTTTGTTGTACATAGTAGTTACTATATGATATCTGCATTGTCTTATTGATTCCTCTTCATAATTGTGTCATTATTATTATTATTATCATCAATATGTATGTTCGATACTGATTAGGAGTAGTGTGGACGCTTATTGCAGTCACTATCATTTTCACAGCCTTAAACAAATCCTCTAAGTATCGGTTATTCAACAATATACCACTCAATGAAACAGGTGATGTCGTGTGTTGGTCAGCGAGTGTTGGAGATACAAATCAACACTGGAATCCATAAATCTAACCTTAAGGAATCACTTTTCGGGTGTACGATGAATGTACACTTTGTTTTCAATAATGTATGTTATAGACAAGTGGATGGGATCTCAATGAGATCACCATTAAGCGCAATCCTTGTAGGCTTCTTTCTGGTTAAACTAAAGAATGAACCATTGAAGGATGACATCAACAGGCTAGACATGTATTATAGATACCTGGATGACATATTAATAATCATTTATCAGAATATAGATAAGAACGAACTATTGAGAAATTTCAACGAAATATACCCTTCACTTGTGAAGTGAACGGGATGAAGATCTAAGTTTTCTTGTGTTCTATTAAGTAGACGAGGAGATTGATCACTTTACAGAAGCGTGTACACAATAAGTAAATCTGTATGCCGATGCACATACTTCCTTAGTTGCATACCTATAACGGTACGAAGGAAATTTAGTGAAATGTTTGACAGCCAGAGCAGGGAAAATCTGCTCAGACGATACTCTACAGAGTGAGTTAGAGTCCATTTCGAATTCATTAGTTGAAATTAGTTATACTCAAAACTTAACAAAAAAGCCTATGAATAGATCGGGAAGACTTGAAGTAACAATTGCTTGGAACAAACCGTTACTCATAAAGCTACAATTTAATAGAGATATACTTAGTGAGATCCTGTTCCACAGACTATCGAGAACCATTAAGGGAACGTTTTATGCAACTAATTTGTGTCTATTGTTTTCTAGTCGATGAATTGTTTCGTGTCAAACGAGGGACAAGCTGCTATATATATTAACCAATTTAATTACTCCTGTGTAGACAGTTACATCAGATGTAGGACTAGGCAAGTTAACCGACGTATTGCCAAAAATCTACCTTCATGGCAGGGAAAGGCACAAGTTAAATCTGTAAGGAGTTCTATTTTGTCACATGTAGTTAGTAGTGGTCAGAGAGTGTGTTATTTACTGCATCCCACCGAACCTCTTCGATGGAGTTCGAATTCTCTGTTTACATATAATTAGGGTTATAGGTATTCGAATAAACGATTCGAAGCTGTGTATTCAGAAGAAATTTGTACAGCCTTTATCTTTGCCTTGATCAAAGAAAACTTAATGAATGACCTTACTTATGAATTTTAAAATGCCCTTCTTCCCTTTTCTTATTTCATTTTTGTCATCCTTTTCACACCACTACTATATTCAAACTTCATTTATTCACTGCCTTCATCTTCCAGTATTACGGAATCTCATTGCCTTTTTTTAAACGTTGACCTACTTTGTCTGTCTGTCTGTCTGAACAGCTGTTTACGTTGTCGTGTCATTCTGAACGTTATTCGTGTTATCCTTTATACTATCATTAATTTCACTACTATTTGTTGATATGCTTGTAATTCTGCGTTGTTTTACGGGACCGAATTGTTCAACCTCTATTGGCATATGGGCTCCTATGCGGATGTCTCGATATTGCCTGAACATTTATTATGGTAATTTATTTGGTTGTGGAATCCAGGACGCGCGTTTGGTCGAGGTCGAACAATTCGACCCAGTAACACAACGGAGAATCACAAGCATATCAACAAATAGCAATAACTACTACCCGATGTACAAGAGGTGGCTATCGTCCTTCCGTGGCCTAGTGGATAGTGCTTTGGAGTTTGAAGCGACGGTAGGGGGTTCGTCTCAGTGGGGACAACATCACTCACCGGAGTGCAGGTACACCCAACTGAGGAGTCCCAAACAGGATGAAGCGCGCATCCTGGATGCCTCTGCTAAACACAACCAATTAAATTATCATACTAATTTTACTGTCCCAAAGTATGCAATGTACACAACCACACAATAGGGTGGGACAAAACCACTGTACTTAAGTCTAATATAGCTAGGTGGAGAGAGACAGAGAGAGAGAGAGAGACAGACAGACAGAGAGATTAATTACTGAATCTTTGTTCATCGAATCCACACCTAACACATGTAATAGGAATGACGCAACACCTATACCAGAGATATGGAAAACTTTACTACCAATCAAAAAAACAAGGAGAGATCAGGTGACAGGAATATAAAATCAGATATCGAAAGAAGTGTGATTACATTGATATGATTATGAGCAATAATTTATGCTCGAAACGTAATCAAGTAAATAATACTGTATTACTGTGCGCTATATATCAAATAATGAAGCCCTATGTTCCACTAGGAACCCAAGGGACTAATAATAATAATAATAATAATATATCAAATAAACAAATCTAATATGGAATTACATTCTACCACAGTGCCCAAGTTTTACACTTATATTACTACTATATTCTATGCAGGAATAAACATTTGGGCTTTCTTGAGTTAAATTTAATGGCATAATGACATTATTGCCAGTACTTTACACTTCGCTCTGAGAAATTAGATGTTACGAATCTGCAGTCCATTAGTATCCAGTTAGCCGGAGGCGGCAACATGAATTATCTTGTTGAGTCTATTTCATCTGCATATTAATATTCCCACTTGTTATTTGAAATATCTTCCTACATTCTATTTTATGCTATTCAGAGTTTATGGTGATAAAGCAGGTGATGTAATCTATGGCTTAAGAAATTGCCCCAATACAGTCCTCCCGTTAGTTATTCAACGTATGCGTCAAAAAGACACTGAATGGCGTGAGACTATTCGTAATTACCAACGTTCATGGGCAGATCAAGATGCTCGTAACTACTTACGTTCGTTAGATCATCAAGGAGCAGCATTCAAACAACGTGATGCTCCATTTATTCGTAGTAAAACTATGATTAGTCAAATTGAATCGATTGCTCGTAATGATAAGGTAAGCACTTTTGTGTTTTCTTTCTTTTCTACTTTTACAAAATATCATCTCTTTTTTCATTACTTTGTTTCATAGAAAGTTGTTGTCTGTTGGTTGCCGGTGTTTCTTTTAAACAAACAAAAAGTCATTCTTTAGTGTATTGTATTTCACATGATGTCCATTTAAATTGTTTAGTTACAGCATTATCTATCTTTTTGCCATGACTACTAAGTATAAACCATCAACAGATACAGGACTCAGAGTTCAGTGGCTTAGCAGGTCATTAGATCACTGGTTTGAGTCCCGTTCCACCTATTAAGGTCTTGGCAGCTAGATAGTATCACTAGGCCTCACAGTAGGTGTTAGGCTCATTACCTACTTCGCACCAACAGTTATCGTGGTTATGTAAAATCCTTGTTGACATTCAAGAAATGTGTTAGTTTACCAACGAGTTATTCAATTCAGTTCACTATTCAGTAATTTAGCGTTGATCAAACTCAATCCAACGAAATCTATGTTATATTTTCCAATCTAACATTGAAATCTAAGCGCATATATTTGATCTATAATCTCCATTGAGATGTAAAATTAAGATTTCCACGAAGAAAATTCCTAAATGAAACCTGCAGTGTTACGTTAATTCATGACACTTTTGTGTCCGAAATCATACCTTGTCGTCTCGGCTGATTTGGTGGTTTGTAACGTAAACTCTGTTTACAGAAGAGTTGAGCATTCGAAAATCTACTCAGCTATGTGAAATGTCAATATGGACCATATGGTATATGAATAATTTGCGAATTGATCATACCGATCGATGCATGCCAGTCAGCTAGCCAGATTGATTTAGGTGATGTGAAGTAATTCGGCTGTATTAGCCAGGAGAAGTTGGATTAGGTTGTAAAACAGAGTTTGGGTTGGCCAGACTAAGATGTGGCAACAGTCCATGAAGTCCCTAACTGTGGGTTTGAGCTGTGTAGGGAGATATAGACTCTGGCTGGGGTTCCTGCAACGACAGGAATCAGTGGTTGAAGACTGTTGATGACATGGCTGAAAATGTATTCACTCCTTGAAATCTTCTAAAGCTTAAATATTCTCACCAACCTTCATTTTCATATTCTCTTCTCCCACACACCTTTGTTTACTGGTAGAGAATATTTGTAGCTCAAGTGGATGATCTTGATCGTATTGTATCCTCTGATAAGCAACAGAAAGGTCAGATGTCAACCAGAAGAACAGTCAACAAGAGAATTTATGCAATCAATGACACAACAATCAAAAGATACAACCAATTCACAAACCAGTTCGTCAGGGTCAACTACTCAACTGAATCACTCATGGAGAGATATTGATAGCTCACTTTATATTGAAGTTAGTGCTGAAGATGTCGTCTAGAAAGAAAGACGATGAAAGCTCCATGATTCAACAACCCAGCTCAAAAAAAACCATACCATCTAGACCTTTGTGTACTTTTGCACCCACTCTAACTTCAAATATTTTATGGTAAAATATCCTTCATAGATACTTCGTGTTTCTAGTAAAGTCTTTTCTGTTTATGTTATAATCATAACTATATGATTCTTATCAAATTCAACTATATGAGTAATAAGCTAATTGTTAAAAACGATGTAGTCTTTTTAGTGACTGTTTTTTCCACTGCTGTTGAGGATATTACAGAAATATATTAAGACCTATTTTAATGTGAATGTTCACTTGTACTTTGATATTGACAATCTATCCGATTGTATATTTTATCATACTTTTCCCTCTTTTTTGTTTTGTAGCATACATCATGTCATTCTAGCTCAGATCCTGTTGGTAAAATGATTTCCAGTCTATTGACTCAGCAAAATCTTATCTGTCGAGATATTAGCAATCCAGGAACTATTGGTTCTGCGTTGACCAATGTCTTAGAAGGGAATAATGAAGACGAATCAGCTCATCTTACATTGGTTTACCCACCATCAGATGTTAGGAATACACTCTTAGAAGATGCTGCCTCATTGATTATACATCATGTGAAACGTCAATCCAATGCAAGCAAGAATGATAAACGAGCTATGAAGTGTTTGGTATGTTATAGAAATGCATATACTTAATGTTCAACCCTTTTTTTGTTTGATTGTTAGTTAGTAGTTACACATTGTAGATGGGAATAATTTTAGATTAGGCCGGTAAAAGTGTGGTATTTCATAAAAAGTCGGTGTAACAATAGGGGATTAAAGTTAATTTGTAGACATTCAACACAATATACCTATACAGTTTTATTCACCCTCTCTGGTTGACTGACGAAATCAACGTAGAACCTCGCACGCAAGTGCATCGGCTCAAATTGTCACACTTCACAGTAGTACACAAAGAACTGGTGGATAGAAAACGAGTGATATCAAAGTGAATAAAGTAGGGGAGAGAATAACCAAGGTTAGTGTGAATATTCAAGCTTTAGAAGATCCCGAAGAGTGAATACATCTGCGCTATTGTGATCGACTTTCAGCACTGTCACAAAGTGTTCTTAACCGCTGATCCCCTTTGTTTTCGGGACCACAACCGGGAAGTCTACATCTTCGAACACGACTCAGATCAACATTTAGGGACTTCATGGAT
Organism: Heterobilharzia americana; assembly: GCA_944470555.2. Lineage (NCBI taxonomy): Eukaryota > Metazoa > Platyhelminthes > Trematoda > Strigeidida > Schistosomatidae > Heterobilharzia > Heterobilharzia americana. The sequence continues at coordinate 68,840,148 of OX104128.1, read as the reverse complement.
CGGTGCCATGTCTTCGTTTGACTACCCTAAACCCTGTCTTAACTCCCCGTAGCATGGCACATCGAGGTAGGCGGTGGTGGCTTGGTATGCGCAGTACAACGCATCTCAGTCGACTAAGGACTCAAGTGAGCTATGGAGTATTAGGTAAAGAAGGAGATTGAGATATTGATGACATGATGTTTATTGTCTTTTTATGTAAGTAGGAGTTACAGTCTCTCTAATGTTTTTATTATTATTATTATTATTATTATTATTATTATTAGTCCTTAGTGCTGAAAATCGGGTTCTCTCTAGTGTTTTATAAAATGTAAGTTCATTTGATTTTCTGAATATCCTCATTCCTTATGGGGATTTCAATAGGACTGTGAGGGCTTCATTCTATGTTAAGATTTATGCTGATACTCAGGTTTTATCCTTCATGTATTTTCAGGTAAGAACTGTATTACAAGATATTTTCATGGCGAATCGCTTTCCAATGTCAGATGATGAAGATGAAGAGGATGAAGATGATGATATCGATCAAAAAGAGGATGAAGAAGAGACGGTAGATGATCTAGGCGAAAATGAAGATGGTGATCGAAATCAATCTGTACGTCATTTAAAGTTATCAAAACGTTGTCCTGATTCTCGAAAATTAATATCTGGTGAACAAACTATGTTTTCTTCTACTACTGATCAGTGTGAATTTCAGTCTTCTGGAAAAGATGATGTGAATGTATTAGCAACAGCAGCAGCAGCAGTAAGTGAACCACTCAGTGTACAAACTGATAGCTGCTTGCCTTTACGATTAAAAGCAGAAGATATAAATTATAATTCTCCAGAGATATCTACACAAAGTAGTTCTGTGCCTTGTCATCACAATCATTTAGATAATTCATCAAATGAACTCCGTACAATGGAATTTGATTTTGTGAATAACTTACCAAAACAAGAATACTATTCTGTACTATACGGAAATAATCACTGGTAAGTTATACTTGTAGGTGTTTGTTTCACCCATAGTATATTAACAGTAGCAAGATTTTCATCTATTAGTCACTAGGATGAATTCATATTGAATTTATACTGGTTAATGATTGAAGATCAAATAAAAATTTGGACTGTGGCCGGATTCGAACCAGCAACCACTGGGTTTCGGACTCGATGCTTTACCAACTGAACTATGAGGTCCAAATTTTCACTTCACCTTCAAACATCACCTGGACAGTCAAAACGATAATCATGTTTAATTGTTTTTTTCAATTTAGTTTAGTGATTGTTCTCCGCTTCTTTTTGGTGAGAAAAAATCCACAATCTTTTGTCTTTTAAATGGATAGATATCAGCAACACGAGATTGAATACAATTGAGTAGTTTTGTTGTTTGTTTTGAGAAGACCTATTTGACATGTAGAAATAAAAGGCTTAGGGGGAAGATGAAGCTTTGATGCATTTCAGTTGCATTTATTACTTCTAAGATGCATCGCCTTAAGTCTTTCTTTGTACATACTGAACATTCTAGTACTTGGATAGAAGTAATATGTGCTGTTAGAGAATAAGTTAGACAGCGTCTCTGGTGATCAGAGATATTCTTGGATGTATGGTGTTCTCTGAGCTGGGTTGTTGAATCATGGAGCTTTCATCGTCTTTCTTTCTAGACGACATCTTCAGCACTAACTTCAATATAAAGTGAGCTATCAATATCTCTCCATGAGTGATTCAGTTGAGTAGTTGACCCTGACGAACTGGTTTGTGAATTGGTTGTATCTTTTGATTGTTGTGTCATTGATTGCATAAATTCTCTTGTTGACTGTTCTTCTGGTTGACATCTGACCTTTCTGTCGTCCATCATTTTTCATACATCTATTTACTCCTGACTGACTGGTCTGGATACCATGCTTATAGGAATTCTCTGGTATTCTTTGCGTTTCTTCTGTCCAATATTTCTGCATTGTCAAAATTGAAATCATATCCACAGTTGTTATCCACATGCATTGAAATGACTTATAAAATGTCGTGTATGACGTTTAATAGCCACTTGGTGTTCATGTAAACGAAGGTGAAGAGGGCGACTACTTTGTCCAATATAGTGTTGACCACAATTATTTCAGTTGATTTTTGTTCTTATGGTGTCATCTTGAAAGGCGATGAGAGCTCCACGATCAAACAACCCAGCCCAGAGAACACCATACATCCAAGACTATCCACCTAAGCAACAAATATTCTCCGAGATTTCAGGATCAGAGATATTGTTTAATACTTTAATCAACAAACTAAATAAAAGAATTACATTCTACCCTATTGACCAAGCTTTACTCATACTTATTTTGAAATCGATTACACTGGCGTGCATATATTCTTCAAAATAATATGCATTACCTCCGTATATACGCCTGTTGTCCTGGTTTTCATAATCTTATTTATCCATAACTTATTATTTTTAGGTTTGTTGTTTGTTTTACTTTTACAAAGCGTTCTAGTTTAACTATTGGATTTTTGTATAAAGGTGTGTCTGTCTCATAGAACTATATCATTGGTATGAAATTCATACAGTTGTAAACGTGACTAATAATTGCGTATATCCATTGATTAGTCACTAAATTGAGCAACCATTAATCGATAGAGTTGTTCAGTGAGAACTTAGCCTTAAATAACATTAAATGAAGTACTAACTGGCCCACTTTCAAACCTCAACAGGGATTTCAATTCATTCTATATCGTGGATACAACTTGTTAACGTGTACCAACAATCAGGAAACCTTGGTCCCAGCACTGTTTCCTACCGATTGTCTCCAATCGTTTAATATCACTTGTGTATATCTTTGCTTTACGAATGGACTAAGCACTTGAAACTCAGATAAAGCAGAATATTTTAGTAATATCTTCACGTGATTACCAAATCATAAAGTTCGTCACAGCATATGTGGATATGAAGCTCTAAAAGCCTTCTGTTCCTAACAAAATTGTGCTGATGGTAGCAGTCGACTTCTTCTGTATAACTGTCAAGCAAAATGACTGATTGAAAACGAGACTTTTTTAAAAGTGAGTTCACTAGTAACTGCTTCAGTGTACCAATCTCATCATACGAAATTTTCAGGTTACTGTGGTAGATGTTGCACATAAACTTCATAAATCAAGTTGATTTTCTTGTGTATAAAAGACTAGGAAATCGGAGAATGTTTATAGCTCAGACGGATGGTCTTGGTTGTATTGTGTTCTCTGAGCTGGGTTGTTTAATAGTGAAGCTTTCATCGTCTTGCTAGACGACATCATTAGCACTAACTTCAGTATGAAGTGAGCTGTCAATATCTCTCCGTGAGTGATTTAGTGGCTTGCTCTGACGATGTGGTCTGTGATTGGTTGTTTCCTTCGATTGTTGTGTCATTGATTGTATAGACTTTCCTGTTGGCTGTTCCTCTGCTTGACCTCTGACCTTTCTGTCGTTTATCATTTGTCTTATTGGTTGGTAGATCGGGTCTATGTCCATACATCTATAGACATCAATGGATGTATGGACATAGACCCGATCTACCAACCAATAAGACAAATGATAAACGACAGAAAGGTCAGAGGTCAAGCAGAGGAACAGCCAACAGGAAATGATGTCGTCTAGCAAGACGATGAAAGCTTCACGATTAAACAACCCAGCTCAGAGAACACAATACAATCAAGACTAGAAAATCGTTAAAAAAGTGGATCTGATGAAAAAAATACAGCAACAAAGTATGAATTTCATTGTAAAATTAGTATCTTACTCGGTAAACATATCTATAAACTATGGGTTATATGCTGCATTCACGTCTTTCGATTCCTTCTGACAAGGTAACGCAAATAGGTATTATTAGGAAACTTCACTTCAGGTGATAACATTTCTAAATCCTTCATTCATATCTTATTTTTCATTTCATTGATTATTATCAGAAATCATCAATCCCTTTTCCCTTTTCTTTTCTTGTTATCTTATCACTTTTTAAAAACCTGCTGATGTCCTCCTTTCCTCGTCTCTTATCTTGTCAATTTCTAATTCATGACACATTATATTATATAAGGTGACAACTTGAAATATTGAACAGCTATACCAGATTTTGTTTTGTTAGTGTTTATTTATTGTATTTTTAAAAGTACAATGTATTGAATTTTTGGAGAATTAGTTGAGAATTAATTAGACTAATCAGTTTTCTTTAACAATAATCTTATTAATTCTTCAGGTATTCCTTCCTGAGACTTCATCATCTCCTTCTATGCCGATTGCATCATTTACGTACTTATTGTGCTACAGCTACTCAACAGGCTACTTTAGAGAGAAATGAATATCATGTACAAGCAGCAGAAGTACTTCGGCTCCGTCGATATGGTAAATTTTTTTAAACTGTACGAAAGTTTATGTGTAACTCAACCCAAAGTGTTTCCGTAATGGGTTTTTTGTTTACATTCTGCTAGCAGTTTTATCATCAGATTGATTTCATTTCATGTCTCAAAAAGGTGGATTATTTTCATTGTGATCAAGGTGTTTGTAAGGGACAACTGTTCTATGATGGGTTTCTCAACGTTTCGTTTTGTTTATTTTCTCTCTCTCTCTCTCTCTCTCCAGTTCTCCTTCATGTGAATTGTATACAAACTCACACAACCATCAGAAGTTAATCCCACCATTCAGATATTGTAAAAAATGTGTCTGAATTGCAGAGTGATATGATTATGCTTTAGGCGATCGGTCCTGAGTTCGAGTCCCGGTGGGAACAAGATCACTCACTGGGAGGCAAGTAGATCCAGCTGACGAGTCCTAAATGAGACGAAATACACATCCTGGATTCCACTGCTAGCCACTTTAGTGTTGACAGTTTATAATTTACGAAGAATATGATACTTTTTCCACCACAGAGTTAGTTACCTAGCACATTGGTCGTTTTAGTGAGTTCATCATTTATAAATATATCTGTTGTATGTTATGTTTGTGAAAGAATGAAACGAAAGTGAAATGGAGTCAGCAACCTTGTGAACATTTGTGCAGCAGGTAATAAGCCATATCTATTGCACGTTTGGTAGCAAATGATACTACTTGGCTGCTGCCCGAACCTCAGTAGTTGGAATGCTGATCGAACCGGTGACCTATTGACTAAAAGTCAAATTCCTAATTCAGTAAGCCACAACTACATTTTTTCTTTTGTGAAAGTAAAAGACTCGTTTTGATGCAAGGCATGATTATGCGTTCATCATATCATGATGTATTTTTTTCAGTCTACTTATATAAGCTACATATCACTATAAAGATATAGTATGTAAGCCCTGACAGGTGTGGGCGTGTTAGAGCGTATGGTGAGATGTCCAAGGAGCTGTGCTCGTCGAATGGTGTCCGTCAAGGCTGCCTACTCTCCATTCTCACTCAATTTTATTATAGATATTCTTATGAAGGTCGCCCTCCCGTCACCTGACTACACAAAGGTTGACGTAATCGCAGGAGGATTTTCGTTAGACGTAGAATATGCAGATGACATAGTCCTGTTAGGTGAAGACGCTGACAACATGCAGAGTCTTCTGAACAATTCGAGTGGCAATTTGAGAATGTTCGGGATGCGTTTCTCATCACCCAAAGGCAAATTGTTGCTCCAGGATTGGTCTTCAATGGTGCCTCGGTTAACAATAAAGAGTGTAGTGATCGAGTGTGTCCACCATTTCAGTTACCTGGGAAGTAGAACCAACCCTGCCCTGGTGGGTCGGTGGCCGCTGAAATCTCTGCACGGATACAAAAGGCTCGACTGGCTTTCACCAACTTACGCCACCTATGGCGCCGCCGTGATATCCGATTGTTTATTGAGGGTCGCGTATACTCCACAACAGTCCGGTCTGTTCTACTGTATGGCTATGAACCATGGCCATTGAAGGTGGAAGACATGAGAAGGCTTCAGGTGTTTGACCACCATTGCCTTCGTAGTACAGACCGTATTGCCTGGTGTCACCACATAAGTAACACAGAAGTCAGGTGTAGGTGTAGAGTATTACGAAGAAGAGTTAATTCAGTTTATGATGATGGTGTTGTGAACCTTAATGGACTGAGATGGTTGGCTGGGACATGTGTTATGCATGCCAAGTCACCGTCTGTTTCATCACATAATGTTGGTCGAAGTAGGTTGAGGCTGAAAAAAGACCCGAGGTGGTCAGACTGAAACATGGCATCAATGTATGAAGTCATTGACGATTGATTTGAGCCGTGTGGACCGATGCAGACTAGATGGTTGGGGTCTGAGGTACAAGAGGAACCAGTGGTTTGAGATTCTAGGCGATCGCATGGCTGAGAACCGATGTCAGTGGTGTCTATGTATCCCCACACACATTATCCTCATGTTAACGACGCCATGCCGAATCTCACCATTTTCTCATTCTCCCTTTTTCTCTTTTCGTACTTTATATTTCTTTTGACTGAATTTTCTTCTCTTCATCTTCCACTTCACTGCCTTTTTACTTGATGTAGTGATATGAGATGAGGTGTGGGAACTTGTACCGTAACTCAGTAATGCCTAGTCCTATGTTGATTAGGATGGATGGGTGGATGGCTGTAAGCCCTTTTGCAGTTCGTATTAAATCTTCGAGCATAATGAGTAAGACCGCAAGGTATCTATAGTTAATAGTTTTTCTTTACTCATTGACAAAGACGCTTTATTTAACCATGTAATTTAGTTTAATTATTTTTGAAATTGAAATTTTTCGCTAAATTCCATTACTTTTCATGCTTTTGATGCCTTCCTTTCACATCGCCAGACGCTTATTAATTTTCATCAATGACAGTTACTAAGCGAAATATTGAAATACTTTATTTTTAGTTCAGTGCGTTAAACCATTATATATCGCGAGAGTCATAGGCGGTTGCAGCAGCAGATTAGAAGGTTTTCTCGTATTTATTCTGAGAATCCCTGAAGTTCGAATGACAAGTCGTCACTGGTCGGGTAAACCAAGTCGAGCATGAGGATAGGTAATCATCGACGGCATTGGATAAATTTCGCTCTATATCGCACGACCGAGTGGTTCAGTGGTAACATGCTGGCTGCGGAATCTGAAGTTCCTGAACATGATGTAACCCTTGTCATCATCATCATCATTATCAACATAGGACCAGGCATTACTGCGTAACGGTCCGAGTTGCCACACCTCATATCAGCACATCAAGTAAAAAGGTAGTGAGGTGAAGGATGAAGATAAGTGAATGCAGTCAAAAGAAATATAAAGTACGAGAAGAAAGGAAAGAGGAGTGACAAAATAGTGAGATTCGGTATAGCGTTGTTAAGATGAGGATAATGTGTGTATACATCTGCGCCACTGACTTCGGTTCTGAGCCATATCACCTAGGGTCTCCAACCACTGGTTCCTCTTGTCCCGTGGACCCCAACCACCTAGTCTGCATCGTCCTACATGGCTTAAACCAACAGTCAGAGACTTCATACATTGGTGCCATGTTTTAGTCTGGCCACCTCGGGCCTTTTTCCAGCCTGAACCCACCTCAGCCAACATTGTGTGACGAGGCAATCGGTGACTAGGCATACGTAGTACGTGTCCCAACCATCTCAGTCGATGAAGGTTCACAACCTCGTCGACTGACTTACCTCTTCTCCCTAAAACTCTACACCTAACTTCTGCATTACTCACATGGTGACACCACGGAATACGTCCTATACTACGAAGGCAACGGTGGTCAAACACCTGAACCTTTTTGTCTTCCACTTTCAATGGCCATGTTTCACAGCCATACAGTAGAACAGAGCGGACTGCTGTGCAGTACACGCGACCCTTAATAGACAAACGAATATCACGGCGGCGCCATAGGTGGCGCAAATTGGCAAAAGCCAATCGAGCCTTTTGTATCCGTGCAGAAATCTCATCGGCAACTAACCCACCGGGTTGATCCTACTTCCCAGGTAAGTGAAGTGGTCAACACACTCAACCACTTCACTCTCTATTGTTAACCGCGGTACCGCTGAAGACCAGTCCTGGAGCAAAAATTTGCATTTGGGTGGTGAAAATCGCATCCCAAACATTCTCAAATTCCCACTCAAAGTGTTCAGAAGACTCTGCATCTTGTCAGCGTCTTCACCTAACAGGACTATGTCATCTGCATATTCTAGATCTAAGGAAAATTCACCTGTGATCCGGTCAACGTCTTTGTAATTAGGTGACGAGAGGGAAACCTCCATAAGAATATCTATGATAAAATTAAATAAGAATGGGGATAGTGGGCATCCTTGACGGACACCACTTGATGAGTATAGCTCCCTGGACAACTCACCATAGGCTCTAACATGCCCACAAGTGTTCGAGTAGAGAGCTTTCAATAAGGTGATGTACTTACTAGGCACGCCTTTCAGTGACAGACACTGCCATAAGACTTCTCGATCAACGGAGTCAAATGCCGCCTTCAGGTCGAGAAATACAGCTATTGTCGGGCGTCTGTAAGCATGCCTATGTTCCAGGACCTGGCGCAGTGTGAATATTTGGTCGATACATCCACGGCCAGGTCTAAAGCCTGCCTGGTTTTCTCGGGCTTGCTGTTCCCGAGCTCCACTCAGGCGTCGGAGAATTATAGAACTTAGGATCTTAGACACTATGTTTGTCAGGCTGATTCCTCTGTGGTTATCACAAGAGGACTTCTCGCCTTTCTTGAAGACTGGGATGATGAGTGACTTAGACCAGTCGGAGGGGATCGTATTTGATTCCCATATACTGGCTAACACTTCCGTTAGCCTGACTAAGAGAACTCTACCACCATTCTTGTATACCTCAGCAGGTAGTCCGTCTGGTCCTGCTGCCCTTCCCCGTTTCAGGCTACCTACCGCTTTCTCAACTTCTTCTAGTGTTGGGGGACCTGTCTCTATGTCCCATTCAGGGTCCGACTGGATAGCGGGCAGCGCAATGGTGGCTGGAGGCCAGTTAAACTGTTCCTCAAAGTGTTCTGCCCATCGTCCCAGTCGCCTTCCCTGCGAGTGAATCGCCGATCCGTCCTTCTCCGCTATAACCTCACTAACTGTTGTTGACCATTTCCCCCCAGTCTCCTTAATAAGTCTAAATAACTGTCTACTGTTACCGATCGCCGCTGCCTTTTCCATCTCTTTAGCCTTTGCTGCCCACCACTGTTCACGATCGTTGCGCAGACTTTTCGTCAGTTATTTTTAAGTTGCGCTCGCTCTTCATTGTACTCAGAGCCTGCAGGGATGCATTCACGTGCATCCATTAGTTTGGAAGAAGCTGCTGATATCCACTGGCTCTTTTTAGCCATTATCTTGGAGTCGGCTACAGTCTCCAGTGCTGCTTTTACAGTAGACTGAAGATGGCACCAAGCTTCTTCTGGATGAGTGACAGTCTTTTGTTCCGATAACTGCCTAGCCAACTTCTCACTGAACACGGCTTTGGTGTTTTCGTTGTCCAGCAGAACTCGTAGTGGTTTTGTTGCCAAATTTTTTCTACGTCCATTGAGACGCAGGCATATACGTGCTCGGACCAACGCATGATCGCTGTCCAAACACGTACTCCAGAAGGAGCGGCAGTCTTCCACCGATCCTCTCCAGCGATGACTAATAGCAATGTGGTCTATCTGTGTCCATCGCTGAGTCGAGCTCGGTGGACGCCAGGTCAGACAGTGCCTTTCTTTATGTCTGAAATTTGTGCTGGCTAAAAATAGGCGGTTATCTGAGCATAGTTGTAATAGGCGATCACCGTTATCTGTACGTTCAGCTGGGATTCCGAAAGTGCCACCTAAGTGCCTTTCTGCCTCACTCAGTCTACCCACCTGTGCGTTGAGGTCACCTGCAACAACCACTACGTCCGAACGTTTGGCTTTCGAGAGGAGGTTAGACAGTTTATGGTAGAACTCGTCCTTCACTTCATCCGAACTACAGTCAGTGGGTGCGTAAGCAGAGATTACAAAGAGACAACGGCGAGTCTCACTATTCCTTTTAGTTCTCACTGTGCCGTTCAGCCTCATAGCGCAGAGGCGACTATCAACTGGGATCCAGTCTAGTAGTGAGTTTTCTGCCCTGGTGCTTAATGCTATACCTACACCTGCAAGACCACGAGAGCTAGCTATCGAATCTCCAGAAACTCGAAGGGTGAATTTTGCAGATTCACCAGATTGGTCAGGAGAGGTCAGGTGAATAACCACACTTGGGTCCTGTATGCGTGTCTCACAAACACAGCACACATCCATGCCCGAGTTGCTAGAGTCTTTGCCAACGAAGCCTGTTGGCCAATTTGACGGAGGGTGCGGACATTGAAGGCTCCAATATGTAATTTGGAGCGTGGTTTAAGGAGACCAGGGATGCTGTTCTGTGGACTCAGATCGTTGTCGAAGGCTGCAGAGGTAGGAGAAATTGAAGATGATGCAGCATCATTAATTAAGAGACGTGAAGGAAGATTAGAAGGTAATGATGGAGGAGGAGGATAGCAGTCAGAAGAAACTTGGGTGCTGACAGAGTTGTGAGGGCGGTTGACACTTCCCGGCTGCCCACACCGTGGAAGGCTATTTCTTCTTAAGGTACCTGAAAGAGATTTGTGTGACCGCAGAGCCCATCGGACATCTGCTTGAGGCCTGTCACACCCAGCCTTTTGAGTATGATTATTTTGAATTTTTGTATTTTTGGGGCCGGATGGTCGAAAGGAAACGACAAGTGAACCAACACCGCCGGCCCGGCAGACCGTGGGGCGTGGTGGAGTGTGTTATTTTTGGGGCCGACCTTTTCTAACCCCCCCTTCCACTGAGAAGGCAGCATCAGCTTGGCACTGCTGGTCATCCAAGGGAAACACCTTACTGCTGTCACACCCCATCCAGCTAGCAGCAGTACGACTTCGCCCTCAGACCCCCATCATAGTGTAGCAATTTACACTATAACGGTAACTGCTTTTCGTCTAACCACTACCCAACAGACCTTTCTGGTATGGTAGGACCTCGAGGGAACAAGCGTTCCACCAGCATAGCTCGTTGGGTCATTGTGATATGCAAGCCCGACCACCACGTCAAGGTAGCAGCTATCGGTCGGGATGTAATCCTTGGCAGGATTGTGGATTCGTAGTGCTCCGGAGTCCCATACTAAGATGAAACAAGGTATTCAGTGCTCCCAGATTTTCAATACTTCTCTAACTGGTGTCACTCTGTGATGAATTCTTAGGTTTTCGTAACCGCCAACTCACATCTGTTGAACCATACTACCACTACTACTACTACTACTACTACTACTACTACTACTACTACTACTACTACTACTACTACTACTACTACTACTACTACTACTACTACTACTACTACTACTACTACTACTACTACTACTACTACTACTACTACTACTACTACTACTACTACTACTACTACTACTACTACTACTACTACTACTACTACTACTACTACTACTACTACTACTACTACTACTACTACTACTACTACTACTACTACTACTACTACTACTACTACTACTACTACTACTACTACTACTACTACTACTACTACTACTACTACTACTACTACTACTACTACTACTACTACTACTACTACTACTACTACTACTACTACTACTACTACTACTACTACTACTACTACTACTACTACTACTACTACTACTACTACTACTACTACTACTACTACTACTACTACTACTACTACTACTACTACTACTACTACTACTACTACTACTACTACTACTACTACTACTACTACTACTACTACTACTACTACTACTACTACTACTACTACTACTACTACTACTACTACTACTACTACTACTACTACTACTACTACTACTACTACTACTACTACTACTACTACTACTACTACTACTACTACTACTACTACTACTACTACTACTACTACTACTACTACTACTACTACTACTACTACTACTACTACTACTACTACTACTACTACTACTACTACTACTACTACTACTACTACTACTACTACTACTACTACTACTACTACTACTACTACTACTACTACTACTACTACTACTACTACTACTACTACTACTACTACTACTACTACTACTACTACTACTACTACTACTACTACTACTACTACTACTACTACTACTACTACTACTACTACTACTACTACTACTACTACTACTACTACTACTACTACTACTACTACTACTACTACTACTACTACTACTACTACTACTACTACTACTACTACTACTACTACTACTACTACTACTACTACTACTACTACTACTACTACTACTACTACTACTACTACTACTACTACTACTACTACTACTACTACTACTACTACTACTACTACTACTACTACTACTACTACTACTACTACTACTACTACTACTACTACTACTACTACTACTACTACTACTACTACTACTACTACTACTACTACTACTACTACTACTACTACTACTACTACTACTACTACTACTACTACTACTACTACTACTACTACTACTACTACTACTACTACTACTACTACTACTACTACTACTACTACTACTACTACTACTACTACTACTACTACTACTACTACTACTACTACTACTACTACTACTACTACTACTACTACTACTACTACTACTACTACTACTACTACTACTACTACTACTACTACTACTACTACTACTACTACTACTACTACTACTACTACTACTACTACTACTACTACTACTACTACTACTACTACTACTACTACTACTACTACTACTACTACTACTACTACTACTACTACTACTACTACTACTACTACTACTACTACTACTACTACTACTACTACTACTACTACTACTACTACTACTACTACTACTACTACTACTACTACTACTACTACTACTACTAATAATAATAATAATAATAATAATAATAATAATAATAGCTTTATTCCAGACAATATGTATGTTACGTTATGGGATTTTCAACAGGAAATATGTGAATATATACACTCGTTTAGTATTTTTAAAATAATTGTTGAGTGTAAACGGTGTTTATAACAATGGTGTGTTAAAGGCACTAGTGTGAAATGAGCAACTGTTGTTGTTAACAATAGATGAGACGCTAATGTCCATCTGATCTGAACTTGAAGATGAATACAAAATCGGGTGTCATCATGACGTGTTGGTGGCCAGTTCAAAAATCTACAGTTCGAGATAGGTATCCTTATATTAGTACTGTTCATTTTCATCCGGTGTTACGTTTTTCTTCGTTTCGTTCTTTACTTGACAAATGATAATTTGAAAACATTTTAAAGATATACAAGAGGTACATGATACATTTAGAAGGCATATTGAAAAGATTAAAAGAAACACAAAGGGAAGAATTTGATGAAATAAAGTCGATAGTGGTGGCGGTGGTGGTAGCTCAAGGTTTGAACTGGTTGCATGTTATTTTCTCCTTCATATAAACATAATAGTCAGTTTCATCTGTACAGTAGTCGAATTCACTGTTTGATGTGTATGATTGTCAATATCTCTTGAAAAATTTCGTTTATTCTTTTTTTACCTAATAAAACTGATCGAAATTGTTTATTACAACTTGATTTTTCAATGTTTCATTTTACGATTATCTAGGCGGCACTGAACCATCACAATATTATTCTCATGCTCTCAATTTAGTAAAAGATTTATTAGATGGTGGTGAAGATATAAATACATTTGAAGACCGATTACGAGATATGTTTGGTATCTATGCATATCCATGGTTTACAATGGATCGTCTCATAATTAATATAGTTCGTCAATTACAAGCACTTGCAAGTGGAGACGAATTAAGTCGTCGACTAACAGCATTACATCGTTCTTGGATAGGAAATTCCACATACAGTGATCGTATCCCTCAATCGATGAATACTATTTCCAACTTTTCTCAATATTCGTGAGTTCATATTTATTGTTTGTATTTAAAAGTATTCCGTTCACTTTAATAAGCTTTCAATCAGTGTAATATCATACACCATACCTGAATACTTGATATTTCAACCTTAACGGGATAGTTGCTAAGGAAATATCAGTTCGAATAAACGAGGCCGTGTTTTGCGCATTACCTTTGGCGCCGACTGACAAGATATCCGACTATCAATGAAAGGATGAGTATGCTGCACTGCAACCTGTTTCGTTCTTTTGTACGGCTGTGAGATACTGCTGGTAACAGTAGAAGATATGAGACGGTTATAGGGTTTTGATCACAGATGTCTTCGCAGTATCGCTCGTGTTTGGTGGAATCCTACTACCGTTTGAGCAATGTTGAGATCATGTGAAGGGTACTAGGCAAGATAGACAATTCGATTAATGAGGTTGTGAACGTTCATCGACTGAGATGGCTTGGACCATGTACTGTGTATCCCACTGCGAGCCACCGCCTACATCGGCGTGCCATGCTGGGGGACGTTGGATTTAGATTGAAGAGGATTCAGGCTGACCAGATGAAGACGCGACATCAGTCGACGAAGTCTCTGACTGTTGACCTGAGCTGTTTTGGGAGATGCAGACTGTCTAGTTGGGGTCCCCGAAACGAAGAGAATCTGTAGTTGAGGACTGTTGGTAACATGGCTGAGATTGTGTACTACTGTAAACTGTGGCAAGCTGAGCCGATGGACCTATGTGCTAGGTTCTATGTTGATTTTGTTTACGTATTTGTTTCTTCTCAGCGAAATATAGCTAATTAAATTTATATAATCCTTCCACTCTCACATCAAATCAGATTTCACGAAGCAGTCAACTACAAACTTATCTGATATATCGGTACTTGAATACTAGTTCTTTGATAGTTTGGAGCACAGTGATTTAATGACCGTGAAAAAAAAATAAAGCAACTGCGGAAATATTTGCCTGCTTTTCATCTAGTTGCTGTGTTAGTTGACACGTTTTTTTAAGAGGTCTACATGGACTTGACGCGTATGTGCCTACTTACTCTTCCAAAGATTGTTATATTCATTAATGTATGATATTCTTAAAATTCTGGTTGATGATATATAGTTTTTCGAAACTCCTGGTTGGAAAAATTTAATTCTATGTCTCTGCATTTTATTTACCTACAAGATTAATCATTATGATTCAGTGATTTCTGCGTCTGTCTTCAACTATTTTTTGCATTGCTGTTAAGAATGTTCTTTGAATTAACTGAAGTTTTAGTAACCGGTTAGTATCTTTTGCTTCATCGTAATGGTGAAGATTTAGGCTAATGAAAAATCTATATGCTGTTAGTAATTTTCTTTGTATGCTGTTAAAATACCAAACTTTTTGGATGAGATGAAAATTTCATTGAAAGGGAGGGTTATTTCTAGGATATCTTTCTTTACCTCATTGTTTTATGTTCTAAAATGCCCCTGTATACTTTTCTTAAAATTATTTTCTAGGGATGTGTGTGGTCCATTGTATACTCGTGTTTGTCGATTAGCCAATGAAAGTGCTTACCATTCACAAGCTATGGCTATTTGTTCTTCGTTTGCTAGTCCGACCGGCTCATTTAATGTTGCTTCTAGTTCTGGAAATGCATTTTCACCTAGTACAGGACAAAGTAATACTAATGCTTCTTTAAGTGGTAATACTACTTCTTGGCCGAATTGTTACTTGATTGTTGTACTCTCAGAGGCATCTACCATGCTTATTCGACTTATGGAACCTGTTCATGCAATTAAATATGAGCCAGAGAAAAGTCATGATGCATGTTTTTCGTATTCTAGTCATACGAACTATGTTCCTCATTCATTAGAAGTCTCATCAGTTGGTACTTCCAGTTTGGATCATGAATTTCTCCTACATAAAGAAAATTTAAAATCAAATATTTCTATTCGACATTGGTATGATTATCTTACAATCCATCTTTCATGGACTATTGGATGTGTACCGCACAGCATTTATTCGCGTATTCGTCCAGTATTCTTGTATCGTACTGTTCGTAGGTGTGTGAACGCGTTAACTCGTGATGCACTTCAACGAAGACAACGGCTTATTCTTGATACAGGAGATATTCAACCTGAAGAAGTGAGTTTATTCACTCTTATCATGAATTAGTTTTTGTGAATAAATTTTTGTTTGGATTTTTCGTGTCACGCAGCTGTGGCGTATTGATTTAGGGAGATGACTATGGGTCTCCACTTCGAGCCCCGTTCCATCTTCTGAGGTTTGCTCAGCCAGGTGGTATCACTAACCATCACACATGATCCTTCGCACCCCCATCTAGGGAGACCTAAGTTACCTACAGGTGCTAGTTGTAATAATGCACGATATGAGAGGCGTGGGACAACATGCATACCACATAGGTGAACCATCGAAGCCAATGTTTCAAGGCGACCACATTCAATGAATGATGTGGTCTCCAGCCTGCTCAAGCACATGTCACCTCTGAATTACTTACCCGGTGTTACCACTAGGTGTGAGCGATCCTGTGTAGTCAATGCCGGTCAGAGATGCAAAGTTGTCAGCTTGGAGAGGTCAAGCTTCATTTCCTCTAAAAGTTATTTCCTATGGTTCAGGTATAAAATGTCAATTATTTACTCCAGTGGTCTTGTTAACACTGACTTGCATTTTTGTATTCATACAGTTCCGAATTGTGTAAACATCTCGTTTGAGTAACTCTGGATAAATAGTGCTCAATTTGTCATTCTCTTACGGCCTTGGTGACTATTGACTTATTGTCTTCTAATAATGATAACCCTTGAAGCCCCAACTTCTGACGTTTTGACAGCTAGGCAGTATCAGTAGCTATGATACTATAGGTGTGTGACCAATTGTCTACTACATCGACCTGCTGCAAATGATTTGCTGAATTACATTAGTTAGTTAGTTGTTTACTACTTTGTTTTTTATTTTAGATTTTAGCGCAAGGACTAATCTCCACTAATGAGAAGTCTTCGGAAACAATTTCAATGAATGATTCTGGGGAACAAGAACAATTAAAAACGTCTAGCACATCTAACTTTGAACGAGATGTTTGGGAGTTCATGATCCGTGTCTTCAGAAACGATCTCACACATCGAGAGGTATGTCTTTTACATTTCGTATTCACTATTAGATAGATAGGATAAACATGGTACCTACGATTACTGTGTAACGATTCAAGTTGCCACTTTTTATATCGGCACTTTAAGCGAGAATGTGATGAGATAAAAAAAAGTGGTAGAAAGTCGTCCTAAAAGAATAAAAAGGAATGCAATTCAGCATTGTAATTGAGATGAAGATAATATATGGATAAATCTGCGCCAATGAGATTAATTCTGAACCATATCACTCAGAGTTAATCTCCAGCCACTGATGTCTGTTGTCATATGGATCCCAACCAGAAAGTCCACATTACCGTACTCAATTCAGATTGACCGTCAAAGACTTTATGGATACATGCCATGTTTTGACCTGGCTACTTCTAACCTCTTTTTAATCTGAGCCAACTTCAGCTAACACTGTGTAATGGGACATACGGTGACTTGGCATAAGTAACACATTTTCCATTCATGTCAGTTGATGAAAGTTCACATTTCCGTCAACTGACTAACCTCTTTTGGCTACTGACATAGTGATATCAGAATAGACGTTCTATGCCAAGAAGACGTAAAGCCTTCTCGAGCTAGTATACATAGCAGACATCGCTCGGCGTACCCACTTGATAGCTCACCATAGGCTGCAGCACGCGCACGTGTATTGAAGTACAGAGTCTCCAGCAGAGGGATGTACTTACCCACCACCCTTTTCGGTGGGAGGTATTGCCGCAAGACCTATTGATTAAGGGAGTTGAACGTCGTCTTGAGGTCGGGAAATACAGCTAATATCTGGCTTCAATAGATGTTCCTGTTTTCCATAACCTGAGGGAGTCAATATCTCGTCGATACATCCACAAATAGGTCTAAATCCTGTCTCGATTTCTTGGGTTTATTTGACCTAAGCTTCAATCAGATGTCTGGTAATTATAGAACCCTAAACATTATATTCGTCAGGTCGATTCCTCTGTGGTTATCACAAGAAAGTTTTTCACCTTACTTGAAGACTGGGACAACCAGCGATTGAGACTAATCAGAGGGGATCATATTTGACCCACATACACTAGTTAATAGTCTAATTAGTTTGACCAATGATCCTGTACCATTATTGCTCAATACCTGTGGTACCAGTTCGTCTGGCACTGCTGCGTTTCTTGGTTTCAGGTTGCCTACCACTTTCTGGACTTGGGGTTCATATCTCGGTGTTCTATTCAGGATCCGACTGGATAGCGGGCAACACAACTGGAGGCCAATTGAACTCTTCTTTGAAGTATTCGACTCAGTCGTCTCCTTTTGTAGTGTCCACAATTGAAACCTGTATGCGTGTCACAAAAACAGCACACATCTATGGCCCGAGTTGCTAGAATCTTGGCCAATGAAGCCTGTTGACCAATTTGACGGAGGGTGCGCACATTGAAGGTCCCGAAGTGTAATTTGGAATATAGTTTAAGGAGACCAGTGATGCTGTTCTGTGGATTCAGATCGTTGTCCACGGCTACACAGCTAGAAGAAATTGAAGATGAAGTATCGTTAATTGAGAGACTTGAAGGAAGATTATAACGTAATGTTAAGGGAGGTGGATAGCAGTCTGAGGAAACTTGAGTGCTGACAGAGTTGTGAGGGCGGTTGATATTTCCTGGTTGCCCACACCGTGGAAGGCTATTTCTTCTTAAGATACCTGAAAGAGATTTGTGTGACCGCAGAGCCCATCGGACGTCTGCTTGAGGGTTGTCACATGCAGCCTTTTGTGTATGGTTGTTTTTAAATAATGCTGTTTTGTGGCCGTATGGTCGAGAAGAAACGTGAAATAAACGAACACCACCGGCCTGGCAAACCGTAAGTTGTGATGGATTGTGTTATGTTTGGGGCCGACTTTTTCTGACTCCCGCCCCCCTTCCACTGAGAAGGCAACAGCAGCATGACACTCCTGGTCGTCCAGGTGAAACACCTTACTGCTGACATACCCCATCCAGCTAGCAATAGTACGACTTCGCCCTCAGACCCCCATTATACTGTAGTGTAATTTACACCACAACGGTAACCACTTTTCGTCTTACCACTATCCAACACACCTTTCTGGTATGGTAGGACCTCGAGGGAACAAGTGTCCCACCATCATAGCTCGTTGAGTCATTGTTATATGCAAGGTTGACCACCACGTCATGGTAGGAGCTACCTACCTTGGTAATCATTCTCTCACTCTTATGCTAAACGAGGTGTGAAAGTGTATTATTCCTTCTAATTATCCCTATTTTTTCCAAATCTTGTATTGTCTTTATTTATTTTAACCCATCCTATTTTCATCCTTTATATAAAATGCATTGATAAATAAATGTGTAACCGCATTGTGTGAAATATATTTCGCAAAATACATCGCACATATCTCAGATAACCTTCGCGTCTTCTTATAACACGGCATACAAATTCATCAAAGGGACTAATTGTTACAAAAAAGTCTACCTAACTGGATTCACTTCCTTCAAATCGGCACAAGATAAGGTTCTCTGAATATAGTTGTCCCAGCTTTCGTTTTTGACTTTTTTGTGTACGTAAAACCTTTTTTTCTGATCACTAGTGTACTCATCATATAACTCTTTTTCTTCGTCTACATTGTCATCCAATTAGAGATATTTTATTTTAAGTCCAGAGAACGTTGAAAAGTATAAATTTGTGAATAAGGATGTATCATAATTCATTCATTCTTTTAGTAGATATATTGATCTACGAATTGTAGTGAGTATTTATTTGTATGATGCTTCACAAGGAAGTTCTAACGCACTGATAATGATATTTAACGTGACTTCGAAACATTTGCCAACCTAAACTCTGGTGTAAAGAACATTTCATTCTGAGCATTCATCTACCTTTTGTGTCGAGAAACATTCAGAAATAGAATATATTATTATTACCCTTTCCTCGTACGACAAATATTCTATTACTATTTATTGATGTACTTTTATTTGCCGTTATTTTATTGGATCGAATTGTTTGACCTCTATTGACATATGGGCTCCTATGCGAATGCCTCGATATTGCCTGAATGTTAGTTATGATAATTCACTTGGTTGTGGCTAGCAGAAGAATCCAGGGCGCGCGTTTCGTCTCACTTTGGGCTCGTCAACTGGACGAATCGATTGGTACGAGGTTCGAGTCTCAGTGGAAACAACACTACTCTGCACCGAGGTGCAGGCACATCCAGCTGACGAGTCCCAAGTAGGACGAAACAAACGTACTATTTAAATGCTAGTCATACGTGATTCTCTTCAGTGTGTTGTGTTGTAATGGTTCATTTCGCTGGTTAAGTATACATTCTGTGGTTGAATGACTAAACAACAGATTTAAAACTTTTAGCCTATTTTGTGACCTACAGTTAGATTGACATACTTTCTTTCCTCCCCCTCCCTTTTTTATAGCTATTCCGTGATACATTTTCAAGTGATTGTATGCATTCCACTGAATGTCTAGATGCTGGAAAAGTTACTCGTAATCACAAGATAAACTGGTCAGTCGGTTCGTATGGAATTTTTATCCGGTATCGTAAACGGGTAAGTGTAAAGGATTAATTTGAATTAATCTCCCCCCATGGAAAGCTTATTTTTGTTCATAGTTGCCACTTTCTCAAGTTTTATGTAATCTTTGATGCTGGAATACTGAGTGACTGTGCAATACGGGCGCTGTTGACTCACCGGCGTGACTTTACCGTGAATTTGATATCCACTTCTGGTCAGATTCGTTACTGCTACTGAAATTCTTTTCTTTTTTTCTTTATCGATGTAATTATTAGCAATTTTCAGCAGTGGCTATCAGGACATACATTTCTTTGTATAGTCGTAGCAATAACAAAAATAACTTTTATTCAAGACTACAGTATGAAATTCTCAACATATGATGTTTCAGAACACTTGTGGGCATGTTAGAGCCTATGGTGAGTTGTCCAGGGAGCTATACTCATCAAGTGGTGTCCGTCAATGATGCCCACTATCCCCATTCTTATTTAATTTTATCATAGATATTCTTATGGAGGTTTCCCCTCGTCACCTGATAACACAGACGTTGACCCGATCACAGGTGAATTTTCCTTAGATCTAAAATATGCAGATGACATAGTCCTGTTAGGTGAAGACGCTGACCGATTAGATGTAGAGTCTTCTGAACACTTTGAGTGGGAATTTGAGAATGTTTGGGATGCGATTTTCACCACCCAAATGTAAATTTTTGCTCCAGGACTGGTCTTCAGCGGTCCCCCACCGCGGCTAACAATAGAGAGTGAAGTGGTTGAGTGTGTTGACCACTTCACTTACCTGCGAAGTAGGATCAACCCCGGTGGGTTAGTTGCCGATGAGATTTCGGCACGGATACAAAAGGCTCGATTGGCTTTTGCCAATTTGAGCCACCTATGGCGCCGCCGTGATATTCGTTTGTCTACTAAGGGTCGCGTGTACTGCACAGCAGTCCGCTCTGTTCTACTGTATGGCTGTGAAACATGGCCATTGTAAGTGGAGGATACAAAAAGGCTTCAGGTGTTTGACCACCGTTGCCTTCGTAGTATAGGACGTATTCCGTGGTGTCACCATGTGAGTAATACAGAAGTTAGGTGTAGAGTTTTAGGGAGAAGAGGTAAGTCAGTCGACGAGGTTGTGAACCTTCATCGACTGAGATGGTTGGGACACGTACTACGTATGCCTAGTCACCGATTGCCTCGTCACACAATGTTGGCTGAGGTGGGTTCAGGCTGGAAAAAGGCCCGAGGTGGCCAGACTAAAACATGGCACCAATGTATGAAGTCTCTGACTGTTGGTTTAAGTCATGTAGGACGATGCAGACTAGGTGGTTGGGGTCCACGGGACAAGAGGAACCAGTGGTTGCAGACCCTAGGTGATATGGCTCAGAACCGATGTCAGTGGCGCAGATGTATACACACATTATCCTCATCTTAACAACGCTATACCGAATCTCACCATTTTGTCACTTCTCTTTCCTTTCTTCTCTTACTTTATATTTCTTTTGACTGCATTCACTTATCTTCATCCTTCGCCTCACTACCTTTTTACTTGATGTGCTGATATGAGGTGTGGCAACTCGGACCGTGAGGCAGTAATGCCTGGTCCTATGTTGATAATGATGATGATGATGATGTTTCAACAAATTTACTTGCTGTAAAATATCTTCAAACCAAATGACCGTAGCATCTCAGCAACAGTATTGAAGGCAATAGTAGGAGACAATCAGCTGTTGGTAGGTTGCCATCTAAGTCAAAGGAGTGGGGAGGAGGTGGGTTCGGGTGGAGTGGATACAAAGTTCACTGGGGATGGTAATCCAACCAGTACGAAAATCTACATTTCAAGATAAGTCCTCAGGAGTAGTGTTGCACGTCTTAAAGTCCATTGTCATCTATCATGATGTTCCTTTTTTCTTCATTTTATTGTTAACTTGCCAAACGGCAGGTTGAAGACGTTTTAAAATTGGGTTACAGGACAGTATATGTTACATTTATACGACATTTATAAGATTGAAACGGATTGGAAACTCTAGTTTTGATGTAATATGAATGAATAAAATGCACTCAGCAGCTTAGTACACATTCGTGTGGTGTGTGATGGCTAATGATACCACCTGGCTGTGCTCAAACCTTGATAAGTGGGGTGGGGTGGGGTAGAATTAGTTACTTGACGGTTAGAAGTTATATCCGTAAACCGATGAGCCACAGTTCCACTCAACATAATGTGTACGGTGAAAGATTTTCTTGGCAATTTTAAGTTCAAACATGCCGCCGACCCGTCGACTGAATGTATCTATCTGTCAGTGAGTAATATTGTTTTCATTGAGATGGAAGTCGAGCACCCATTTGTTTGAACATTGAAGCATTGTTATCCACTAGGCTACTGAATTTCAGGAGTTACTTCTTGTGTAACGGTACCACGTTTTATTTATGTTCAGTCCTTGTTATTTACCGTTGATTACTGCACTGAAACGAATCGATCACTTTCGGTTAACATACAGATACTTATATTGTCTCAAGGTTCATTTAGCTGTAATTTTGCTAGCCGCTATCCGTCATTACTATCAGACTTAATAAACCTGCAGAATCGAAGCTCGTATACTGTTGGTTGGTGATCAGTTCGGTCCAATCAAATGATAATAAACTGCAGCTATAATATGAGACGTAGTGATTAGTTAGGTGTGAAGTATGGGAAAAGATGTGCTTGTTGGAGAGATCACTTTAATACTCAGTGATTGAATTAAGCCACATGCGACATCAGTTGCTGACTGTTACTGCACACGAATGAACTTTTAACCGGTATTTGGATATCATATCTCGTTGCGCGTTATGTTTCCAACACCGTTGTATCAAGTACAGGAGAACTACTAGCGTTTTATTATGGGGCATAAACTACAATTTCAAAATTACTATTAATTTGGGGTAAGTTGAACAGCAGTGTTGATTAGTATATCCCTTGTGTAACACAAACCAACCAAAAGTTTGCTTTCATGAGACAATAATTTGGAATTTTTTTGTCATATCAAACTATCGCTTTAAAATTCAAGAGTATTCGTAAGTTTTTCCTCTCTATTCTCAAAATAGTAAGAAATTTGACCTAATAAATCCTTGTATAAAAGATTAAGGACTATTAGGCTTAGTGTTTGTTACATCTAAGTTTTAGTTTGAGTATTATTTACCTCATTCCAACACTACTGGACTTATCGAGGTGTGGGGGATACAGCGTCCTCTCAATCCTCCTGGTCTCCATTTGCCCGTATAGATATAAGTTATTTCTGATATGGTAATCCACTGTCACGAAAGTAACTATCTCCCCTGATATATGTGTGCAGGGGCTTTGAATCCTTCTGAGTACCTGCGTAATAACCGACGTTGATGCTTACTCACAACGGTACTGCTTAATGACATTTCTTGAATATGCAGTATGGAATTTAGTTTTAGAAAGGCTGGATCGCACTAAACATGCTTCATCATGTTGAACACTTATGTCAAGTACTTGGTGATCTTCATTAGCATGATCTGATCGAATGTTGGTATCATTTATTACCTGATGGGTGATAGGAAGGGGGTCGCTATCATTGTCATCCATCAATGTAACATGATGGCTTCTTGAACTCATTTTTATCTCCGCCATGTTCATTGGCGAAGTGTTTACTCTGGTTATTTTTCAAAATTCTTTCAACCAATCTGATATTTACACGTTAGTTCACATACTTTCTCTTGAAACTTTGGTGGAACCTGATTAGTTGTAGAAAGCTTCAAGGATTTAGTACTTTTTATAAAGATTATAGCAATCTTATTCCACACACTAACGGTCTGCTGTACGAACAGGCATCCATGCACGTGTTTAAGCTATTGATAAAAACTTAGTTGTCTACAACACATCTAGTGTAAGCATTTTCAACTATTCACCTTATAGATTGACTCTGTTCAATCAAAACGCAGTCGGTCCCTATGATATTTTCCCCAACTCTTCTTCGTTGATAACAGGATAATGTGCTTTGAGTCTTGACTTGAACATATTAGTCAGACTATTTATTCATTAATTCAATCAAGTAATTTTTGATAAAAGTCATAATTATGAATTATCTGGTTGTTTTGCAATGTTTCGAACTCGTAGGTTTCTCGAAAATACTCTCCAGCAAAATGGCATAAATTTCATGCTGATTGGCTAGTGAAACATACTAGTTGTGGATATTTTCCCAACGAGGATAAAACATTAAATACTGGACAAGAAGTGAAACCTGAGTTGAATGAGATTACCAATTCTTGTATGATTTTATCAGAGAAACCAGTTGAAGAGAAATTGACTTTCGAGACAACTAACAACAACCAATTAGTATTCAGTAGTAGTACTAGTAGTGATACTCGACGAAATTTATCGACTAGTGGATTCTTCAATGTGCAAACTGAACAACCAAATGTTACTATGGATACAATATTAGCAACTCAATTAGAATCGGATGCCTCGTATTCATCATCATCGTAAAAAGTTGGCTTTATCTGTTGTAAATATTTCTTTGGATTTATCATTTATGTTGATATATATATATATATATATATATATATATATATATATATATATATATATATATATATATATATATATATATAGCTGCGATTAATTATTCATGTGTGTTTATTTTGCTTTGCTTTTTCAATGTTAAAAAATAACTATCATTATTATTGCACAATTTTCTTCTACAAAAACACGAAATGTTAATAATGATTACATTCTCTTGTACACATACACATGTGCCAGATGTTACATAATCCCCCGGGTCAAATTCACTCCGTTTATCGCTTAACTTGCTTACTTGTATGAGATTCAATGTATTATGCTCTTGTTTGTTATTATTATTATTATTACTACTACAACCAACGATAATAATAATATCAATACAGCTACGCATGGATGACTGGCTTGGTACCATCGGGTGGAAAATGTATGCATAGAAGAGTTTTGTCCACTATCGTCTCATAGTTGAAGAGAGAGATTATTGTATTCTTTAGTTTTTTATTCATTTATTTCAAATATGTAAGTCTTGCTTTATATAAATATGTTTTTTTCCACCTTACTATCATTACATATATATTGTGTTAATTAACTGTATTCAGTAGTGTTCGATTATTGTTTGTTTTAATGTTTCATTGGTGTTGGTGAGCCAGCTGTAGTAATAATGTGAGTGTATGTATAAACTTTACTCAGTTGACTAAAAATTCTCCAATGGATGATTTAAATTCATTTTTTTACACGCTATCTGTGGTGTGTGATGTTTAAACTATCGATAGCTTGAAGAATGTGGCATGATAAAGTTCCTAAGTGGATACTTGATTCTGTACGAAGCTGTGCATCGTTGGCTTATGGAGATGTCTTTCAACTAATGGGTCACAAGTTTGAGCCCTGCTTTGAATAACCAGGGGGTATCACTAGTCCTCATACAATAATTGTGACTCATTGCGCCTACTGTACAAATGTCCACAAGGTTGCTGAGTGTATTTTGATGAAATTATTCAGTATCATATTTCATTGGTGGACGCCATCGCAAGATTTCTCGATTTGATGAAGTTAAATGTCAATTTTCCAGGTTAAGGAATAACAATTGCCAGATATCAGAAAATTGATGGAAATCTGACTAGCACAGCTTTGTCTACGCGTAATAAGTGTTCAGTCTTCTCGGTTCACTACAGACTGGAATTCGTAGGATTGTGGTAATTCGCTCTCATAACTGTTCCTTGGTTATGACAAACTTAACGGCCTAGTCTAAGAGTACTGTATATATCTCGTCACTTCTCAATTTCGATTATTCAGTAATCATGGTGTGTAGGTCTTGTGTCAATAATCGATCGCTGTATAAGTTGACGACAATTCAGCATTGCACACTATTGTTACGAAAACTGTTTTACATCTAAACTACTTACGCTTTTCATTGTAATGAAGTCAGGTTAAATATTATTTTAAAAACGTCAGATAAGGAAACAAGATTGTGTTGAAATTGATTAAATCTGCCAACAACAGGTATCGACGAACTTTGGACGTTCCACATCTTCCGGGAGTCGAAGGTGTACTAGTTATCGTATGTGAGAACAAATCACATAATGTTACTCATATATATACACAGATAACAAACTGAAATTGTATACTATCGTCATCAATAGGTTTAAAATGGAAGGGCGTACATCTGTAATTGTGCTGTATGAATCAGGAATTCAATACGTAATGTGTTTGTGTGTGTGCGTGAATACTTTAATTACGGTTCCTGTGTACAACTTATAACCGTCCAGGTTGATGTGATGGTTTGGTTGTCCTCCCTGCTAAGTGCATCTAGGTTTGTTACTCAGTGAAATGCCTCAGATCGTCATCTTTCTTGGTAGGTTGGAAAGTTTTCTTGATATGAAGCACAGCACCAATAGAATTATTTCGAGGTTGTTTTGTTTAACTTGTATGCTTTTCAGCGGGAATAAGCATTTCGCAGAATACTTCGCCAGAATAATAGGCATCACATTCGACATAGCCTGAACTGTATACATATCTGTGTATAATTGGAAGAAATTCTATCTATATTGTGAACTAAAGCATTGCGAAGTGATTATTCGTTGTTTGATTGGAAACGTAATCAGAAACTTTCTTCGAAGTCATTCATAGTTTAAGTAGAATGATAGAATTTTTCAAACAAGTTCTGGAGCAAACTTACTCAACAGATGTATGACAGGGAACGAAATGATGCTACGTAACACAAGACATGATCGTAATACTTCTGATAAAACGCATTGCACATGGTATCTACCGATTATCTTCGCTGTAATTTTTTGCTTCTCAATAAACCTATGGAGTTTTTGTGTCACTTCAAGAATTCTATGTGGGGATATATTATTAATCTATCCTAGGATGGAATTCACCATAGACTGACATCAATTGTAGCACCGAACAGCATTTTCGTCCTAGTATGTGACTCTTCAGCAATACTAAGCTATAGCCCTGCCAGGGACCGGACCCCAACACTTTGAGGTTCCGTGGCCAGCACGTTACCATTGAGCCAATGGGTCGGACCCTAATGGCTCATATTTCTTACTTCTGTCGGTTCACGATATCGCTCGACATACATCCAGTTTCATCGTTCAAGAATTGCAAGAGCCTTTTAGTGGTCAACAAACTAGGTGGGTTTCTGCGTTTTGCCGTAAAGACTGCCAAGTCAAATGCGAAAATTTATTTCCTCAAGTAGTGTGTTGATATTCGTGAGTATCCAAAAAAGTTTTGAAAGAATCTTCAGCGTAACCATATCCTTCCCTATTCACAAACTTTGAAATAGCATGGTCTGAATCATATCGATGTCATCCGTTCTGGTCTACTAGGACTCAAAAGCAACATATCACAGATATCTTGCGTTTTATATGAATTATGGATCGAATAAAAAATGAATTTGATGATCAGGTTGCTAGCATCAATAAGAAACGAATTGAAAATGTTGCCATGAAGCTAAGAAAGAGCCTAAAGCCTGTCACTGTTGAAGCATTTTTTTCCCGTTCACTTGAAAGGTATGTATTCAACTACATCTCTTTTATTTAGCTACAAGCCTTATCCCTTGGCCCTTAGTAGTGTGGTTTCAATTTCAAAATCGATGAACTTGATATAAAAGTTCAGTTCGAGTTGATTAGTCAGAAAAGAATTCTGATAGCAACATCCAGTAATGATCTTGATAATTTCAAATGTATTGCTGTCTCAAGTGCCCAATAGCCGGCAAGCTCTGCCAAAGGAGCATCGTAATCAATTAGAAGAACTCCATAA
The DNA here is from genome assembly GCA_944470555.2 of Heterobilharzia americana. NCBI lineage: Eukaryota > Metazoa > Platyhelminthes > Trematoda > Strigeidida > Schistosomatidae > Heterobilharzia > Heterobilharzia americana. Next base: position 68,811,948 of record OX104128.1, on the reverse strand, counting down.
AAATAAAAATCTCATCATAATCCTCCCAGATAAATGCGTTAGGATAGTATTACTGAATAAATGAGATTATGTTGACAAGATTTCACTTATTTTATCAGAAAGATCCAACCAAGCATGCAGGAAAGCCACACTCTAAACTACCGAAGAAAGTAAAAGATGAATCAATCATTAGCAATGGTCTCTACAACAACCTCACCCTTTTTGCAGTTTACCAAAAGTACACGAAGTTGCCATCCCTATCAGTTCCAATACTGTACAAGGTAAACTCTTCATACTAAGCAATTACAGAATGATTCGTGGGAATTCTTGAACTTGTAAAGATAACAGTGCATTTGAATACATTCAAGGATATTATTCTGTTCAGAATAAGAATGGTTTCATTAGATGTTGTTAACAGAAACAATCTATTTCCTATGCAACTTCATCCAGTCCAGAAATCTAGATGGTTGACCTGCCAAACCACTACCTGAAAAAAACTCCTAAGATCTACGTTTAGCACTCACTTCAGATTAAATGACAAAATGGTGGCGTAGCTATAGGATCGACTCTTGGGCCTCCACTTGCCGACTGCTTCATGACAAATACATTGTTTCCGCCAACCAGTCGACCTCAGGCACACATAAGGTGCATGGACGATACCTCCATTGTTTGTGAGGACAGCGTGAACCTGACACACCTTCAAAATTTCAACGACAGCTACCCTTCAGTCAAATTTACACTGGGAGCTGAATTAAACTCGACGTCACACTCCAGAGGAGGTTTGAGATTTTCATTTAAAGACCCATCCACTGGCGACGGGTGACTGACCAACATATAAAGTCAGGTGAACATTATCCAGCCTGGTTTTTTAGGGTGAGCAAAATACCGTACACAACTGTATCGTCAAACACGTTGGACATCTGGAAGTCTCATTCAAAAAGGGTAAGGATTAGACACTTATATGCAGCTGAAATTGTTTGGCAATTCTACAGTTTCAAGCCTCAATTGTGTATTCACAATAGATATGCACAAACACTCTTTACCATCACCTTAATACGATACTTTGCATATTTGTTTATTTTATGTTATTTTACTAGATAACAAATCTTAATGTTGGGTGCATTTATAAGGACTATTGAGATAATGTCTTGCGTTGTGTAACATCATTTTATCCCATATATATATATATATATATATATATATATACGTTTTACAAACGTACTGTTATGATATTGAGTCATCGAAAACGGAATTATCTCCGACGTAACCTCTTTTTCAATGACCAAATGAGTACTTTTCATCATTCCTAATTCTTTATTCAAAGCTGGGATGGAAGGCAGAATTACAGTGCTAGTGCAAGGGTTATCATTTGATTTTATGCTCATAGTGTTTAGTCTTCTAAACAATACTTTCAGAGTTATTGAGGTGTGAAACACCAATTATATTCCCTAATTCCGTTCGTCGATCGGCTGCATTTGTGACGAGGTTCCCAGACCTCCTGAATTAGATTTTTGGGTTTGTAGGGATTTAGAGATCTTTGTCAAATTAGTGTTCATCATGGACTGACATCAGTTGGTAGAACAATGGAAACCTGGGAGCATTGGATATCTGTTCCGTTTTAGTATGGGGCTTCTCAGCATTGCGCACCCATGACACTGCTCCTCCAGGGATGGAATCCAATAGGTGTGCACTGCCAAGGAGTCCCATGCTAGAAAGAAATAGCTATGGAGAATATTTGTAGCTCAGGTGGTGTTGGTTGTATTGTGTTCTCTGAGCTGGGTTGTTTTATCGATTAAACAACCCAGCTGAGAGAACACAATACAACCAAGAGAAACAGCTGTCCATTGCTACCAGGTTTCTAATGTTCCTCCAGCTGATGTCAGTTCATGATCAATACCGAATTTGTTCAAAGCAAGGAAATGTTTAGCACTTAGTTGGAATCAAAATATTTCATTGGAATGTGTTGGTAAACGATAGTTTGGTAAACTTAGACTTCAATATTCACATGCGAATTTGTTATATAACGAGTCAATATTTATTATCTTTAAGAAGTCCTTACGGAGGACTGTTTCTAGAACTACAAACGCACCACTCACTGCACATTGGACATAAATACGTGGTTCGATAGAGCTGGTAGATTCTTGCCTGAATGTGAATGAATACTGTCGAATTCGTAACACGCCTATATCATTTAGTGGTGGAATCGAAACTGAAGGAAGACCTGCTCAAAAGTCTATGACCACGCCACAGTAAGTCATTTATGAAATCTTAATTCTTTGATAAGTGTATCTTTGTCTAGGCGTAAAATATATTCAGTCTTCTGGGTTCAATTGGATCACTACGGGCTGTACAATCTTTGGTTTAATGTTGACTTCTTCCCATGACGTCACATCACCATTCTTCGACCCCCGTTAGATAAGTAGTCGAACGAGTTTCCTTTCTGGTGGATAGTAAGCATATCACAATAATAAACGAACGGACTCAGTAGGTAGACCACACTTCACATTCAGTCAGAAAGGGGGCACATCAAGAAGAAAGATCAATAGATAAGGTAAGAAGTAACCAAGTGATAAAAAGTCACATGAAGAAACGACGGAATGAAACTAACAAAATTCAGTATGATGAATCCCACATGACGATTAAGGCAAAGATAATATGTGGATGCATTTATGCCACTAAGGATCGACTCCTTGCCTTATTACCTAGTGTCCAACCGTTGATTTCGGCTGTCACACAAACCCAGCTGGTTGATGAGTTTGTGAACTTTAGTCAACTGAGATGCTGTAGACATGTACTACACATACTTAGCCACCGTCTACTTCGATGTACCATACTAGGAGAAGGGGGTACCACATGGCTAGACGAAGACGTGGCACCAGTTGATGAGGTCTCTGATTGTTTGTCTGATCCGTATACGGAGGCATACGCTACCTGGCTGGGGTTGTCGTGACAATAGGAATCAGTAGTTGAGGATTCTTAATGACATGGAAGAAAATCGGTTCATGACAATGGCGCAGGTGTTTCCACTCCTTGACATCTACATCTTGAATATTTGTACTGACCGTTATCATCAAACTGCTTAGTCTTCCACACAACTTGTTCGTTGCATGCTATTGTGAAATGTGTCAACTTGAACCGATTCATTTGTATGCAAAGTTCTACGTTGATTGTGTCTGTCTGACACCTGCCAATGCGACTCAGGGCGGTATTAAGACTTCGTTGACTGATGTCATGTTTTAGTCTGCAGCCTGTAACCTTTTTCAGTTAATACTTACCCTAGCTAGCATTATGCAATGAGGTAGATGGTGACCAGGCACATATTCCAGCCACGTGACTCGATGATGGTTCACAACCTCACTCTACGTTTGACTTCTCCATTACTACTGACGCGGAGGTATCATAGCACAACCTGTACTACAAAGGCCAAGTACTACACAATTATCATTTTCTGCCGGTCCAAACGCTTCCTCTTGGAATAGGCTGGGCATGTTTTAAAAAGCAGCCAGTCACGATCACTAATCCTGCCATCAACCTTGTAGAATTCTTCCAGACAACCTACATGTTCATATCAACCTCGAGAACCATGTGTTTTTTATATTTAACTAACTCCATTAAAGTCTGTATAAAGGCTCAGATTGATACTTTGTATTTGATTAAATGAGAAAAAATAGACTTGTATGAAGAAATAAATTATCGTTGTATAAATATTTTACTCCAATATGACGAAGCGTAACTGACTCGACACGGAATAAGGATGTGGCGTCAGTCGATTTTAAAGAAGAAAAAGTTCAACAAATTCATCATTCTTGAGGGAATTTTCATTACCTAACTTTACCACTGATTTAATAAAGTGGAGAGACAGGCGCCTGCATAATTGAATGGCACTTGGAAAGACAAAGCTCTTTAAAACCAATAATATCTTGCTTATAATACAGCCGTTTGTCACTTTGATAAGAAGATGCCATCAATCACCGTTGAAAATGTAAACAGACTTCTTGTATACACTACTCAACTACTTCCAGCGACTGTAGATCGTGATCCATTTCCGCAGCAAGTTTCAAACTTTATCCGATATGGCTGACCCTCGTATGTTCATTCTCATGAACTAACGACGTCAATCGTAATCTATTATCAAAGACTGTATAGTGTTTGTCGATCGTGTAGTGATTTCGGTTAGTCTCCACAGATATATCCTCCGTCAGCTTTATTCGCCGCATCCTGCTGTGGGAAAGATGAAATCGACCGCTCGCAGTTTTGTATACTGGTCCAATATTGATAAATATATCAGTGATATTGTTCGGCAATGCAATAAATGTGTACAAGCATCTAAATACCCACGTAAGACAGGACTGTGTGTTCTTGGCCGGTACCAACGAATTTCGACATTGCTGGACCACTTAGTAGTATACATTTCTTGATATATGTTGATGGATATTCTAAATGGCCAGAAGTTAATCCTATGCAGTGTATTACGTTAAATTCAACAGTGAGACAGCTGCGTAAATTATTTCGCCAGTTTGAAATCTCTGATATTTTGATGAGGGATAACGGAACTCACTTTGCGTCATCCGCATTCTCATAATTTCGCCATCAGTTTTGTATTCAACATATTCGCGCCCCTCCATATCATGCTCAATCCAATGATCAAGCAGAACGCTTCGTTGATACCTTCAAATGAGCGATCCAAAAGGCAAAGGTGGAGGAAAAGATAGAAGAAATTTTTGACGCCTTACTGCAAGATGTCGAATCCTTTAGCCATCACCATCAGAAATCATATTTGATCGAAAAGTCAAAACCATTCTGGATGCAATTAAGCCTAAGCGAACACAAAATATGAAAAGGAACACGAAAATAGAAAACCAGTTCAATCGCCACTATGAGGCCATTCATCGAGAATTCACTTGATTTTCACCACCAAAATGGATTTGTAAGCAGGTAGTCGGACGTAAAGGAAATATCTTGTACAACGTGAATGTGGAAGGAAAGACTTGGGTCCAACATGTGAACCATATACGAGATTCAGCAGATAGTAAGGAGCTGAACTTCATGCTTGAGGTTTTACTGGATAGAAATACAAGAAGCGGATTACATCCAGCTGGTTCCAGCTCCAAGATCACTTCGACAAAGAATAACACCAAGTGTTTCGAATTGACCCAAGAAAGAAGACATACGTTTACAGGAGGGAGGTGTTAGGAAGCTGCTATTTCAAGTAATCTGCTGTTGAGGTAGAAGTGTTTGTTTCAGATTTTGACAAAACAACCTCATTGGACGATTTCGTATGTGATGTAGCCAATAAGACTGTTATTCTATCTTTGGCCTAGGACATTTTTAGGTGTGTGGAAATTTTATATATATGCTGTAGTTTATCAAATTAAGTTGTCATTACAGTCACAGTTCAGTCTTTATCTTTTGATATTTGCGTGGCTCAGTGAAGAATAAGGCGCGGAAGGGGGAATATTCATGTACGCATTCAGTTCCAGTGTATCACTGCGTTCAGTATCGTCATTACCTACGTCTTATTACACTCGGTGCTTACCATTGGAAGAACACACTGAAGAAAAGAAACCATCCATTCAAATCAAAATAAGATCAGGGATTACTGAGTTACGGTACAAGTTCCCACACCTCATCTCATATCACTACATCAAGTAAAAAGGCAGTGAAGTGGAAGATGAAGAGAAGAAAATTCAGTCAAAAGAAATATAAAGTACGAAAAGAGAAAAAGGGAGAATGAGAAAATGGTGAGATTCGGCATGGCGTCGTTAACATGAGGATAATGTGTGTGGGGATACATAGACACCACTGACATCGGTTCTCAGCCATGCGATCGCCTAGAATCTCAAACCACTGGTTCCTCTTGTACCTCAGACCCCAACCATCTAGTCTGCATCGGTCCACACGGCTCAAATCAATCGTCAATGACTTCATACATTGATGCCATGTTTCAGTCTGACCACCTCGGGTCTTTTTTCAGCCTCAACCTACTTCGACCAACATTATGTGATGAAGCAGACGGTGACTTGGCATGCATAACACATGTCCCAGCCAACCATCTCAGTCCATTAAGGTTCACAACACCATCATCATAAACTGAATTAACTCTTCTTCGTAATACTCTACACCTACACCTGACTTCTGTGTTACTTATGTGGTGACACCAGGCAATACGGTCTGTACTACGAAGGCAACGGTGGTCAAACACCTGAAGCCTTCTCATGTCTTCCACCTTCAATGGCCATGGTTCATAGCCATACAGTAGAACAGACCGGACTGTTGTGGAGTACACTCGACCCTTAATAGACAACAGTATTTCACGGTGGCAGAAGCTAGTCAAGCCTTTTGTGTCTGTGCAGAGATTGCATCGGCCAATGAGCCAGTGAAAAGGGGGTTTAAGTCGGCCCCAAAAATAACACACTCCATGGTCTGTCGGATCGGCGGTGTTGGTTGACTTGTCATTTCTTTTCGATCATCCGGCCCTAAAACAAAATTTCGAAATGACCACACACAAAAGGCTGCGTGTAACAGGCCCTAAGCAGATGTCCGACGGGCTTTGTGGTCACACAAATCTCTTTCAGGTGCCTTAAGAAGATATAGCCTTCCACGGTGTGGGTAGCAGGGAAGTGTCAACCATTGTCAAAACTCTGAAGAAAAAAACAGATTTTTGATCCGAAAACAATGTTGTATTTAATGACAAGTAATCAATGCACGTATATACAAAAACAGATTGTGGTGCACACAAAGTATAACACGTGTGTCAGTGGGTCATCAGAGTGCTATTTTGTAGGCATGACCAGCTGAATTATGAATTTTTGTTGGACGTGGTTCTGTTAAAACCCATTCATACCAAACACATCGACTGCTTACAAGACGCCACATATACAAAGTTACGCGACTACCAGAATGAATGTGAATTGGATGTTCGAAGGGAAAAACCAATGGAAACCAAGATACCATTTGAGGGCTATGTCTTTCAGGATGTATACCTAAAAGTTGAAAAATGGACTGAGAAAATTGTATTTTACCACTAAGATCTGAATATTTATAAATTAACTGTGAGTGAGTTGTCCGCTGAACTACAGGTCTAATTAGTAAACGCTTCAATGTCATGTAAGACGTCGTCGGTGCTTCATTTGATTGATCACTGGATAGCAAGTATATTTTATTCTATCTAGTTGCGAGTGATGACCGAATTCTGTTGATCATTTTGCATTATGCCCACCTGCCTAGGCCCTTCCACGGTGTGGGCAGCCGGGAAGTGTCAACCGCCCTCACAACTCTGTCAGCACCCAAGTTTCTTCTGACTGCTATCCTCCTCCTCCATCATTACCTTCTAATCTTCCTTCACGTCTCTTAATTAATGATGCTGCATCATCTTCAATTTCTCCTACCTCTGCAGCCTTCGACAACGATCTGAGTCCACAGAACAGCATCCCTGGTCTCCTTAAACCACGCTCCAAATTACATATTGGAGCCTTCAATGTCCGCACCCTCCGTCAAATTGGCCAACAGGCTTCGTTGGCAAAGACTCTAGCAACTCGGGCATGGATGTGTGCTGTGTTTGTGAGACACGCATACAGGACCCAAGTGTGGTTATTCACCTGACCAATCTGGTGAATCCGCAAAATTCACCCTTCGAGTTTCTGGAGATTCGATAGCTAGCTCTCGTGGTCTTGCAGGTGTAGGTATAGCATTAAGCACCAGGGCAGAAAACTCACTACTAGACTGGATCCCAGTTGATAGTCGCCTCTGCGCTATGAGGCTGAACGGCACAGTGAGAACTAAAAGGAATAGTGAGACTCGCCGTTGTCTCTTTGTAATCTCTGCTTACGCACCCACTGACTGTAGTTCGGATGAAGTGAAGGACGAGTTCTACCATAAACTGTCTAACCTCCTCTCGAAAGCCAAACGTTCGGACGTAGTGGTTGTTGCAGGTGACCTCAACGCACAGGTGGGTAGACTGAGTGAGGCAGAAAGGCACTTAGGTGGCACTTTCGGAATCCCAGCTGAACGTACAGATAACGGTGATCGCCTATTACAACTATGCTCAGATAACCGCCTATTTTTAGCCAGCACAAATTTCAGACATAAAGAAAGGCACTGTCTGACCTGGCGTCCACCGAGCTCGACTCAGCGATGGACACAGATAGACCACATTGCTATTAGTCATCGCTGGAGAGGATCGGTGGAAGACTGCCGCTCCTTCTGGAGTACGTGTTTGGACAGCGATCATGCGTTGGTCCGAGCACGTATATGCCTGCGTCTCAATGGACGTAGAAAAAATTTGGCAACAAAACCACTACGAGTTCTGCTGGACAACGAAAACACCAAAGCCGTGTTCAGTGAGAAGTTGGCTAGGCAGTTATCGGAACAAAAGACTGTCACTCATCCAGAAGAAGCTTGGTGCCATCTTCAGTCTACTGTAAAAGCAGCACTGGAGACTGTAGCCGACTCCAAGATAATGGCTAAAAAGAGCCAGTGGATATCAGCAGCTTCTTCCAAACTAATGGATGCACGTGAATGCATCCCTGCAGGCTCTGAGTACAATGAAGAGCGAGCGCAACTTAAAAATAACTGACGAAAAGTCTGCGCAACGATCGTGAACAGTGGTGGGCAGCAAAGGCTAAAGAGATGGAAAAGGCAGCGGCGATCGGTAACAGTAGACAGTTATTTAGACTTATTAAGGAGACTGGGGGGAAATGGTCAACAACAGTTAGTGAGGTTATAGCGGAGAAGGACGGATCTGCGATTCACTCGCAGGGAAGGCGACTGGGACGATGGGCAGAACACTTTGAGGAACAGTTTAACTGGCCTCCAGCCACCATTGCGCTGCCCGCTATCCAGTCGGACCCTGAATGGGACATAGAGACAGGTCCCCCAACACTAGAAGAAGTTGAGAAAGCGGTAGGTAGCCTGAAACGGGGAAGGGCAGCAGGACCAGACGGACTACCTGCTGAGGTATACAAGAATGGTGGTAGAGTTCTCTTAGTCAGGCTAACGGAAGTGTTAGCCAGTATATGGGAATCAAATACGATCCCCTCCGACTGGTCTAAGTCACTCATCATCCCAGTCTTCAAGAAAGGCGAGAAGTCCTCTTGTGATAACCACAGAGGAATCAGCCTGACAAACATAGTGTCTAAGATCCTAAGTTCTATAATTCTCCGACGCCTGAGTGGAGCTCGGGAACAGCAAGCCCGAGAAAACCAGGCAGGCTTTAGACCTGGCCGTGGATGTATCGACCAAATATTCACACTGCGCCAGGTCCTGGAACATAGGCATGCTTACAGACGCCCGACAATAGCTGTATTTCTCGACCTGAAGGCGGCATTTGACTCCGTTGATCGAGAAGTCTTATGGCAGTGTCTGTCACTGAAAGGCGTGCCTAGTAAGTACATCACCTTATTGAAAGCTCTCTACTCGAACACTTGTGGGCATGTTAGAGCCTATGGTGAGTTGTCCAGGGAGCTATACTCATCAAGTGGTGTCCGTCAAGGATGCCCACTATCCCCATTCTTATTTAATTTTATCATAGATATTCTTATGGAGGTTTCCCTCTCGTCACCTAATTACAAGACGTTGACCGATCACAGGTGAATTTTCCTTAGATCTAGAATATGCAGATGACATAGTCCTGTTAGGTGAAGACGCTGACAAGATGCAGAGTCTTCTGAACACTTTGAGTGGGAATTTGAGAATGTTTGGGATGCGATTTTCACCACCCAAATGCAAATTTTTGCTCCAGGACTGGTCTTCAGCGGTACCGCGGTTAACAATAGAGAGTGAAGTGGTTGAGTGTGTTGACCACTTCACTTACCTGGGAAGTAGGATCAACCCGGTGGGTTAGTTGCCGATGAGATTTCTGCACGGATACAAAAGGCTCGATTGGCTTTTGCCAATTTGCGCCACCTATGGCGCCGCCGTGATATTCGTTTGTCTATTAAGGGTCGCGTGTACTGCACAGCAGTCCGCTCTGTTCTACTGTATGGCTGTGAAACATGGCCATTGAAAGTGGAGATACAAAAGGTTCAGGTGTTTGACCACCGTTGCCTTCGTAGTATAGGACGTATTCCGTGGTGTCACCATGTGAGTAATGCAGAAGTTAGGTGTAGAGTTTTGGGAGAAGAGGTAAGTCAGTCGACGAGGTTGTGAACCTTCATCGACTGAGATGGTTGGGACACGTACTACGTATGCCTAGTCACCGATTGCCTCGTCACACAATGTTGGCTGAGGTGGGTTCAGGCTGGAAAAAGGCCCGAGGTGGCCAGACTAAAACATGGCACCAATGTATGAAGTCTCTGACTGTTGGTTTAAGCCATGTAGGACGATGCAGACTAGGTGGTTGGGGTCCACGGGACAAGAGGAACCAGTGGTTGGAGACCCTAGGTGATATGGCTCAGAACCGAAGTCAGTGGCGCAGATGTATACACACATTATCCTCATCTTAACAACGCTATACCGAATCTCACTATTTTGTCACTCCTCTTTCCTTTCTTCTCGTACTTTATATTTCTTTTGACTGCATTCACTTATCTTCATCCTTCACCTCACTACCTTTTTACTTGATGTGCTGATATGAGGTGTGGCAACTCGGACCGTTACGCAGTAATGCCTGGTCCTATGTTGATAATGATGATGATGATGACCTACCTAGGCGGTTTACCATCATGGTGCACACTGATGAATGGTTTAGTTGGTTGAAGGGAATCAGGTGATCATTATTATTATTTGTCCTTTGGATTCCTAGCGGAACATACGGCTTCAGTAGCACGTCGCTATTCCACTCTCTTGTCTATAGTCTTTTTTACCTGGCTCCACGACTCCTCATAAGCTTTCATTTCTTCCTCACACTATCTCCTCCATGTCAACTCAGCTGGGATGCCCAACTCGTCGTTTTCCATCTGGGTCCGACTTGAGGGCCTGGGGTGTTATGTCGCCAAACGGTCTTCTCAGTATATCTCCAATCCAATCTATCTCCACTTTCTTCTGCAGATTTGTTGGGCGATGGGTTTTCGGTCGGTTGGTCGGTCGCCACAGTGAGTTTCTAGTTGCTTATTCTTCCTGGTCATCTGATCTTCAGTATCGAGTGAGCGTAGGTGACAGCTGTTGATGCATGTGCGCAGTTTGTTGGGAATGTTTTTCGTAAGGCGCCAAGTTACTGAACCATCACATAGAAGCACTGACTTAGTGTTGAAAATCTGGATCTTGTTTTTTATGCTGAGTTTATCTAGAAATTCAAAGGTTTGTTGGGATTTAGTGATTTTCCAAGTTGGTATTCATCACGGACTGACATCAATTTGAGGAACATTAGAAACCTGGAGTCGAAGATGACATTGGGTGATGGTCATACTATGTCGTGAACTAACAGAAGTAGGAAATATGGACCATTGGATTCCGACCCAGTAGCTTAATGGTAACGCGCTAGCAACGGGAGCTGAAGGCCCTGGGTCCGATGCCTGGCGGGGCGAGGTCATGCGTGCGCACTGCTGAGGAGTCACATGCTAGGACGAAACAGTTATCTAGTGCTCCCATGTTTCTCCAACTGATGTCAGTCCATGATGAGTACCAGCGTGAAATCTATAAATAAATCCTACAAACCTCCAAATTGAATTACTCTGAAAGACTCTCATGAATTGATTGGTATGTAGCTGCGTTATTGTACTGTTTTGTTAGATTCTTATCATTCATTACTTCACTATCCATTCGTTGATTAGGCGGTGTGTTTTTGAAGCATTGCTTACCTTTGGTAGTATCAACATGTGTGCATTGTTGAGGTCAGATGAAGCGTACTAGGCTAGATCGGCAAGTCAGTCGATAAGGTTGCGAACCTAAGACCACTGAGATGGTCTGTACACATACTGCGCATGCCAAGTCACCGCTTATTTTGACGTGCTTTGCTATGGGGAAGGTGGATTAGGTTGGAAGATAGTTCAGGGTGGCGAGACCAAGAAGTCTCTTACTGCTGGTTTGAGTTGTGTGCAGAGATGTGGACTGTCTGGAATCCCTGAGACGAAAGGAATCAGTAGTTGGTGACATGGCTGAAAACGGATCACAATGGCCCGAAATTATTCTCTCTTTGACGTCTTCCAAAGCTTGATTATTTACAATAGCCGTTATCTTCAAATTGTTTATTCTGTCATACATTTTTATCTACTTTGATATCCATCTTTTTCTGTCCACCTGTTTTACTGTGGAGTCTGGCAACTTGGGCCGATACACCTTTGTGCAAGGTTCTACGTTGATTTTCTCTGCGTTCAGTTTCTCATATGTGTGTGGGAGTCCCTTTGCTTACTTTCTCCACTTTGATGAATAATTGTAAAAGGAAGATGGAAGCAAATAGGTTATAAACTTACTCAGTGTTATATCCTTGTAAAGGACTGCTTCAAAATAGCCAGCAATACCATGTATAACAGAATCTTGTGGAATATCAAATTTACAGCATACTTCACGTGCATTTGATTCAGTTAAGTCTACAAAAAAATAATGTTTTAAAAAGTACAACTGAAAAGTAATAAAGTATTTTGATAAAACACTGACAAGACAATCATGTTATGATCCACGCTATAAATAACGATACAATGCTCCGAGACGATACGATTAGCGATAGAACAATGACATCTCAACTCGATATTCAGCTGATCGCCAGAAGAAGACGATGGGATTGAAAGTTTATTTACTCCGACCATATCATTATAGGTGAAAACTCAGTCGTTTATATGTCTTTAGATGGCCTTGGTCAGAGAAAACAAAATAGCATATGAAGTGTAAAATGGACCAATCAACGTTTAATATCCCAAACTGCGGTAAAAATATGCAACATGCTTTAGTTCACTTAAAAGATAGAATTCTTTTCTACATTCACAAAGAATTGTGCCCACACAGGTTAGATTGTGTCAGTTGTGATATAGGGAATTCTTTCGTGAGATCCACATACCTTCTGAAGAACATGCAAGCCATACAAAACGACCTTCATATAATTCTGTAGAGCTTAGAAAAGAATTTACACATCAAATCGTCGATTGCTGATTATGCCATCTATCATAGTCATTAAATTGATATTGAAAATATTCAAAAGGGTTTTGCAAACTAAAAGGTATTTCACATTATGTTGGGTCCTAGTGTACTCAAAAGAAAAGAAGGTTTCGAACCCAGGACTTCAGGGTTTCACGGCGAACGCGTTAACCATTTAGCCAATAATGAGAAGCCGTGACCTGTGGGGTCAACCAGTCGGAAAGGAAGAGGATGCCAACTGAAGACCTTGGGTGATAGTCATGCTACATCATGAATTGACAGATATTGGAAACTGTGAACCATTGAAAACCGTCCCAGTGGTTAACGCATTCGACGTGAATCCTGGGTTCGACCCCTAGTGGGGTCGTGTGTGTATATTGCCGAGGCATCCCGTACGAGGACGAAACAGCTGTCCATTGCTCCCAGATTTTCAATAGTTCCCCAACTGATGTCAGTCTATGATGAATACTACCTCTAAATTAAAAATCCCCATTCATCTCAAAAATACAGAAAGGAAGGTCTCATTATCCGAAATTACATGTTAAACACAATAATCATAACCAAAGTACACACACAAACTGAGCTTGTCATCCATGATGTTTTTTTCACACCTCCTTTAACTGATGAACTAATATTATATATGAACAAAGTGATCTGATTTATCGCCATTCACTATTTAATAACTTTTACTGGTTTTATTCTCAAAAAAAGCAAACAACTTCCATGATGTGGAGAAACTTTAGAAATTTTTTCTACCTTATTGAAGAGATTTTACAAATATATTTCATTGATAAACCATCTAACTAATATGCTCAACTTATTCAACTTCGTCAGGTCAAACTTTGATCCTAAAGTCTATAAAAAACAACACATAAAACATTATAGATAAGGTGAAGAAAAAGAAACATTTCTTGCTTCCAATAATTACTAACTTACCTTTTTTTGGATGCTCAAATACAAAAGCTACTTGAGGTGAAGCTAATATTTGACAGTTACGAAGTCGAACCACATAAGGTGTTTCCATAGAGAAACCAACTCTGTTTGTCTACAGTATCAAAAAACAAATTAGTAGGCAATAAGTAATTCAACTCAATAAATCGATAGAAAACAACTAACTACTATAGAATAAATTCACCGGAAAACTAAGAATGATAAGCTAGTTAGGATAACAGCGATTCTGAAACCTTCCTGTATCAGAGGAAATCAGTGTATAACCTCTCTCTCTCACACACAAATGGATCGATTGAAGTTGCTACATTGCACAATAGTATACAAAGCAAAAGTGGATTTAAAAGGATTGACATCAGAGTAGACAAAGGTATATAGAAGGAAAGGAGATCTGAAACTTGAGATTAGTGGAAACATCCAAGCTTTAGAAGACATGAAAGAGTTAATATTATCTACATCATTGTAACCGATCTTTAAACATGTCACCAAGAGTCGTCAGCCACTAATTCCTATTGTCTCGGAAACCGACAGTTAGGGACTTGATAGGTTTGTATCTTAGGAACATAAAGTCACCTGAAGGTAACACTTCAGATTAATCTTGTGATAATGGCAAACAGAGAACATGAACAATTATAAATGAATCGGATTTCGTGAAGATTATTTTCCAGTGTGTAAATTTTGCATGATATTCATCAACAGCATTCCTGTTTTTTATCGACCGAAAAGCAAAATAAACACGGTTGATTATCTCTTCTTTCAGTTTCTATTATTCAAGATCAGTTTTCTTTTTCTGGAACTATGTGAATGTTTTGTGTTTTCGAATGATATCAAATCACTTCCAATATTTTAAATAAAAGTTTTATTGCCTACAGAATATAATTTTGAAGAAAAAATAGCTTCGAGAGTTGAAACGTGATTCCACGGAAATTTTCATTCACTGCCTAGAACATAAATGTGTACCGAGCTGAGTTGCATTATGATTTACATGTTGTGTCTTACTTCATGCCTCGTACAGCCTTTCCAAATCATGACAGACTAACTGATGTTAACCTAAAAATACGAAACTTTCATTCTACTGAGGTCAATTGAAAGGTACTAAGTAAGACGGGTAAGTCGACTGATAAAGTTATGAACCTTAGTCTACTGAGATGGCTTAGATATGTTTTCCGTACGCCAAGCCACCCACTACCTCGACGTGCTATGTCGCCAGAAGTTTGATTAGGTTGTAAGAGGGTGTGGGGTGGCCAGATCCAGACGTGGCATCAGTCGATAAAGTCCCTAACTGTTAGTCTGAGTCGTGTGTGGAGATGTAGATTGACGGGCTGAGATTACGGGAATGAGTGGTTGAGGACTCTTGGTGATATGGCTGGAAATCGATGACAATGGCGCAGATATATTCACTCCTTGACGTCTTTCAAAGCTTGTATATTTGCACTAACCTTCTACGCAACTTCATCTACTTTGATATCAATCTTTTTTTATTAACCTGTTCTTTGTCTACTACTATAAACTGTAGCAACTTGAACCGATTCACCTATGTGCAAGGTACTACACTGATTTTGTTTGTCTATCTGTTACTGCGCCGGACCACAAATTGCAATCAATCATATGCTCTTGAGGTTACCGATAAAGTGAGTAGAAGTTTCCAGGACTGACTGTGCATGCCACACGCATTCAAGCATACAATTTCAAAACATAATTCACTAAATATTAATGATAGATACTGGATAGCAGTGGGATCCAGAACATGCGTTTTTTCCTGTTTGGGGCACGTCAGCTGGATGTACCTGCCTCCCAGTGAGTGATGCAGTTCCCGCAGGGGGTTTGAACTCGAGACCGGTTGCTTGAAATTCCAGAGCATTATCCACTAGACCACCGAGCCACTATCTATCTATTATATTTTCGAATGCTAATAGTTATATATATTCCGAACGAATATAATACGCGCGCTTAGCTGACAGCTTAGTACGCAAGAGCCACTGACTGCAACCCCGGGACGAATAGAGAAAAGACCGAAGTTGGATGATGGGAGAGTTTATTACTCCGATAATATGATATGATAATCAATCCCAAAACACGTGAATAAGTATACACATGAAAAATGAGCGTCCTCAATTTGAGATATTTGCAATCAGCGATTTACATTTCAATGGGGGCAGAGAATAGACTAGTAGTCATACCGTAAAAAATGGTGTGGGAACGACACGTTAAAATGTTCAGATCAATAACAATGTTTTATACAAAACTGGGGCATCACAACACTATCATTAATATACATAATTAAAAGGAAGGCAATATCGAGGCATCCGCACAGGAGCCCATATGTTAATAGAGACCGATCAATTCGGTCCAACCAGCGATGGTATAATACAAATAATAACACTATTTCACTAGATAGTTCGAAAATTTTAATACGTATATCAACTACACCTTAATACCAGCCAACTGCATTTCGTTTCAAGCATCAGATATCGTACGTTCATAGTTCTCATCTGCTTAGCAAAACAAACTGCTTTCAAGGATAGCATGGGATTTTTTTTAACACACTGCAGAGAGAAAAAAACACCTAAAAGATAAAAAATCTTACCACATCTTTGGATCTCTTAGTTTCATTGTATACTTGTAGAGACTGTAGAGGAGCTACGTATGATGTATATGAACATGGGATACTGATTCCATCATCTGAAGGAAAAACATAAAGTTACAGGAATAATTAAAAACTTCACAGTGTAAAAGTCAAACACTTAAACGTCGCTAAAGACAAGCTATGCAAGTCAACTTATCATCAGCGAATCCAATAGACTGTAATAATACCCATCAATGCAAGGGAGAGGAAGCTTTTAATTTGGTAGAATGCAATGATTGCTGATGATGAAACCCATATAAAAATAAGTATATAATATTCAGGTGGTACGGGGACTGACTGACCTACAAAACCAACGTAGAATCTCGCGCACAAGTGCATTGGTTCGAGTTGCCACACTTCACAGTAGTATACAACGAAAAAGCGGATAGGAAAGACATATCAAAGTACACAAAGATGTATGGAAGGAGAGGGGATATGAAAATAAGGGTAAGCCAAAATATGCAAGCTTTCAAAGATGTCTACATTGCCCCATACTACTCACGTCAACAGTCAGGCACTTCATCGGCTTGACGCCACATCTTTGTCTAGTCAACCTGATGAACCCTCTTTCAAACTAATCCGGCTTCCGGTAGTATGGCATGTCGAGGTAGGTGGTACCTCGCCATGCGCAGCACATGCCCAAGCAGTCTCAGCGAATGAAGGTTCAAAACCTCATCTACCATCTTGCCTACTACCCTTCGTTTGAATTCAACATTGCTCACATGGTGGTGTTATTCCGACAAACACGAGCAATGGTATGAAAATATTTTTGATCACTATCCTGTAACCGCTTCCTGTCTTCTACTTTCAACGGCCATATCTCACGGGTGTACAACAAGACAGAACGGACTGCAGAGCAGTAAACTCGTCCTTTGATAAATAGTCAGATATCTCGCCAGTCGGTGCCACAGATGACGTAAGTTGGTAAATGTCAGGTGGGGCTTCTGTATTCCAGCTGAGATTTCGTAAACATCTAGGCTGTTTGGCGAGCTGATGCAACTTCCCAAGTAAGTGATATTATCGGGTATGGAGACGAATAAAAATTTGATACTTTTCATATGGTAGAATCGGTCAAGCAAAACTAATGTTATACTTTCTTTACCGCTGTCCGGTTACCTAGAAACAGGAGTACATACCAAAAAACTAAGTCTAACTTGACTGATCACTAGGGTGTAACCAATTTCATACTGCCTAGAGTTCTAAGTTCAACCGATCATTCCTACAATACAGTCAGCTTACTAGAAGACATCATCATTGTACACTTTGGTTATTACTATTAGCTGTTTCCAGGCGATCACTCTGCACCTCAGTTTCGTGCTTGTATGACACCAGTGACAAAATTCTGCCGATTGCCTCCAGTAATTAAATAGAAACTAGTTATGAAAATTCTACATCACAGCAATTAGACACTCTTTCTTTCTTAATCTATCCCTGTATCCCAATTATCAGAACTGAATATAGTTGAACACTATATATCAATAACTGCACACATGTAATATATCGCCAACTCGATATTCATTTGACCATGAAGAACTTATTTCAGTTAACCCCTGTTAGTCATCACCAAAATCAACATAGGACCAGGCATTACTGAGTTACGGTACAAGTTCCCACACCTCATCTCATATCACTACATCAAGTAAAAAGGCAGTGAAGTGGAAGATGAAGAGAAGAAAATTCAGTCAAAAGAAATATAAAGTACGAAAAGAGAAAAAGGGAGAATGAGAAAATGGTGAGATTCGGCATGGCGTCGTTAACATGAGGATAATGTGTGTGGGGATACATAGACACCACTGACATCGGTTCTCAGCCATGCGATCGCCTAGAATCTCAAACCACTGGTTCCTCTTGTACCTCAGACCCCAACCATCTAGTCTGCATCGGTCCACACGGCTCAAATCAATCGTCAATGACTTCATACATTGATGCCATGTTTCAGTCTGACCACCTCGGGTCTTTTTTCAGCCTCAACCTACTTCGACCAACATTATGTGATGAAGCAGACGGTGACTTGGCATGCATAACACATGTCCCAGCCAACCATCTCAGTCCATTAAGGTTCACAACACCATCATCATAAACTGAATTAACTCTTCTTCGTAATACTCTACACCTACACCTGACTTCTGCGTTACTCATGTGGTGACACCACGGAATACGGTCTGTACTACGAAGGCAATGGTGGTCAAACACCTGAAGCCTTCTCATGTCTTCCACCTTCAATGGCCATGGTTCATAGCCATACAGTAGAATAGACCGGACTGTTGTGGAGTATACGCGACCCTCAATAAACAATCGGATATCACGGCGGCGCCATAGGTGACGTAAGCTGGCAAAAGCTAGCGGAGCCTTTTGTATCTGAAAGTTTCAATAACTGTATAACCCTAAAACTAAAATGAACAACACACCAGTACTTTCCAGGTGTAATTAGCTATTTCCCAACTTATAATGGCTTATTATACAAGCTGAGAAAAGTAGGATGCTGATTCGTGTTACATCAGTGTAGAACTATGAACAATAACTCACTGAACAGATTTCCTTAATGAATGATACGTTTTCTTGAAAATAAGGGGAAAAGATTCATCTCAACAACAACAAAAACAGGGAACTTCGTTTCCACTCACCTTTCAACATTGACTGTGCACCATCTAAACATTCTGGACTTAGTTCATTATCACCGAAAGAACCAAGTAGTTCACTGACAAATATATCAGCTTTTTCTGGTGTCTTGAATTCACGCATATCACCTTCAATCAAGTGTACATCTAAACCTCGCCATTCATTATTGATTCTTGACTGATTAACAGGGGAACAGAGATTAAAAATAATTTTAAAAAAACTCACTCTATTCAATGATTAGAAGAACAAATTACAATAGACTTTGTAAGGAATAGAATACAACCCATTGTCAACTAAATATTATTACCAAGTTGATCGATTAATAATCAGTATGTACAACTTGACGGGTAATATTTAGTGCACAGTTTTGCAGATGATTAGTAGCGGAAGAACATTCCTCAACAGTACAACAATCTTTGGCATCATCTCTAAGTGATACGAATTGGTGGAGTTCTTTGACCACTTCACTTACTTGGGGAGCTATATCAGCTCGCCAAACGGCCTGGTTACTGACGAAATCTCAGCGCGCATACAGAAAGCCCGTTTGGCATTTACCAACTTGCTTCGTCTGTGGCTCCGACTGGCGACATATCCTACGATCTATCGAAAGACGAGTGTGCTGCGCTACAGTCCATTCCTTCCCGTCATATGGCTCTGGGACATGGTAGTTGAAAGTAGAAGACATGAAACGGTTGCAGGATTTTGATCACAGATATCTCCGTAGCACTGCTTGCGTTTGGTAGAATCATTGTGTGAGGAATGTTGAAGTCAGGCGAAGGGTACTAGGTATGACGGACAGGTCGACTGACAAGGTTGCGAACCTTCATCGACTGAGATGGCTTGGACATGTACTGCGCATGCTCAGTTAGCGCCTACCTATGCGTGCCATGCTACATGGTGCCATAAATGGTGTAAGGTGGCAAAACCTAATCGGAAATGTTATCTACATGCAAAACGTTTGTCGGTCACTTATGGACCAGAGTTGATTCGACTTCCTAAGTGGTTGGCACGCTTAACTACTTCATTCCTAACTGTTAAACAAGGCATTCGCGAAGATCAGTCCTGAAGCAGTAAATTGCATTTAGATGGAAAGAAATGTATCCTAAACATTCTCAGATTGCCATTCGAGGTGACCAGAAGACTCTAAATCTTGTCAGTGTCTTCACCTAACATGACTATGGCGTTCGCATACTCTAGGTCTACTACTAGGAGTTCTCGTGTGAAAAGATCAACCCTTGCAAAGTCAACCAAAGAGAGCGGGATCTCCATAAAAACATTTATGACATAATCAAATAACAGAGGAAAGGTGTGATAGACACCCGTCGATGTACACAACTCATCCTACGGAGATGTAATTGAGAATAACATTTTTTAAAATATTAAACAACCTTAGTGTTGATAAAGGGGTGAAAGCGGCTGCTAAGAAGTATAGGATAACATTATCGTTATTAGGCATTCAACAGCTGAAGACCAGTTGCACTGGGGTATCTGTGTGCATGAATATCTCATTATTGCTTACTCTTAATGTTCACCGAGTAACATCATAGGCTCTGCTTTCCTTCTTTTACATTCTTCTTGCTGTAGGTAGTGTTTGAGCTGTAGGGCTACTTTCAAGGTGATACTATTGTGCTTCTAGATACATTCAAAAACCTACTGCATATTCGTCCAATAGTTATTACTACCATTAGAACACAAACAAGGGCACGACAAATGCACTACACTTAGTAATATAACAACGTTATGAAGACATAAAGCGAAAGAAAGTGGATGAACAGGAACAAAACCACAATGAGAATAGAATGATCAGAAGGGCAGACAAGTAAGGTACATTCGTCAGCAGAAGACAGAAGGAAGCTACGGCATGACCGCCACTGGTTTCGATTCCAAGCCATATCTAACAAGGTCTTGAGCCACTAAGTTGCGTGATTTCTCAGACCCCAACCCAGGGATATTAACCCGATACAACTGTCCTTCATCCCACTGTGCCCGATTATACAATGACAACTCCACCACTTCCTCCATCCAGTCCTAGGGCTAGTAAACAATTGATGGTATGGAGGCCGTTGGGACGACATGCGTAACACATGCTCAAGCCACCGAAGAAGGTATTTCTGGATGGTTTCATTTATTGAATGACCATCTCCATCATGCTGAAAAACCTCAGTTACTTACATGGTGTTGCTACCGCAGTAGGCAAACTTATTGTGAGGTTAGCCGAACTTTTTTTAGGTGAAGCATGGTCCGAACCCAACCTCGCCTGGTTAACTAATTCACTAGTTACTAGCCGGTCCTAAACCCGGGTAAAGAGGGAAGGTTGGGCACAGGGCTAGCAACCCTACCCCGGAAAACCAATCAAACCACTAAAGAAACTTCAGAGCACAAACAATATACAAAAAATAATAACAAAATTATTCCTCGCTGGAATTGGAGAGACGAAATGACGCCAGTTGGTGAAAGCCTTCGGGAAGTCGATTGGCCGATGTGTCTTCTCTCCCTCGATGAAAGCGAAAGTAAACGTGGGGACATGGAATGTCCGCACCATGTATGAACCTAGCAAGGTTGCCCGGATTGCAAACGAGATGAGAAGGTATAGCGTTGAAGTGCTAGGAATCTGAGAAAACAGATGGAATGGAAGTGGACTCTCCAAACTGTCAACTGGAGAGTCAATAATCTACTCCGAAACTGTCACCCAGACGACGACCACGAGCACACTGAGGGAGTGGCTACCATGATGTCCCCAAGTACATCGAAGGCTCATACAGTGGGAACCAATCTCCACCTGCAGGATCATAACAGCAAGGTTCAACTCAAAAGGGAGGAAGGTCACAATCACTCAATGCTACGCACCTACAAATAATTCAGATGAAGAGAAGAAGGAGGAATTCTACAGACAACTGCAATCAGCACTGGACAAGACATCAGTTGGCGACATCGAAATTCTAATGGGCGACAAACTCGGAGCAGACAACACAGGAAGAGAACTCATATATCATGGGTGGAGAAGCACTCGGTGAAATGAACGAGAATGGAGAATTGTTTGCAGAATTCTGTGCATTCAACGATTTGGTGATTGGAGGCGAGGCACTGTGTTCAAGCACAAGGATATCCACAAAGCGACATGGATTCGATTTCACCAGACACCAGGACACACTAGAAATCAGATCAACTTCATCTCAATCTCAAGAAAGTGGAGATGCAGACTACTTGACACAAGGTCAAGAAGGGGAGCAGATGTAGGTTCACACCTCTCACTATCTAGTGCAAGGAACCTTCCAAATCAAGTTGAAAGCCTTCAAGGAAGTTGGTGATAGACCACAGTTCAAGTTCAACACCCACAACAGAAACTGAAGCACAAAACTACAAAGGAAATCTTCACGTCAGCCATCAAGACAAAATGGGAGATATCGAGCAAGATCCGTGAAGAAACCTGTGTGGATGAACACTGGAACTCTTTGAAAGAGATGGGGAAAGAAACCTGCACAACCGTATCAGAAAGAAAGAAGATAAGGAATGGATCTCGATGGACACATGGAGGCTGATATAGCAGGGAGAGGAGGATGATGAAGCAGAAGATAAACCAGTGCAAGGATGAAAGACGAGAAGAGGAACTGGGTACAATGTATAAAACACTACACTGGACAAAGAAGTGAAGAAGAGTGCGCGCAAAGACAAAAGACACTTCCACGACACACTGGCAAGTGAAGCAGAACAGGCTGCTGGTAGGAAAGACGGAGACCTAACAACATTATATCAAATAACCAGATTACTATCTGGGAAGAGATCAACACACATGAAATCAATGAGAGATAGCAAAGGAAACCTAATTATCAAAGAAGAGAAACAACGAAAACGATGGGTTGACCACTTCGAAAAGCTCTTGAATCGACCACCGCCTGCACCTCGTCCAGAAATACCCCCCCCCCTGCAGACACAGAATCACAAGTGAACACAAACCCTCCAACGAAAGTCGAAGTCCTGAGCTCCATAAAGCTACTGAAGTGCTGGAAAGCAGTAGGACCAGATGGAATTCCGCCAGAAGCACTGAGAACAGACGCAGGGACAACAGCGGACATGTTCACCCCACTATTTCAGAAGGTCCGGAAGGAAGGGAAGGTACCTGCCGATTGATTGGATGAAGAGCTACCTAGTCAAACTCCTGAACAAGGGCAACCTAAGTCTTTGCAAGAACTGGCAAGGAATCATGCTCCACTCTTGTCCACCCCAAGCAAAATATTAAGCCGCATCACCCTGGAGAGACTAAAGGATGCGCTGGATTCAAAACTACGACTCAAACAGGCTGGATCCAGGAAGTACAAATCATGTGCGGACCAAATCGCAACGCTACACTACACATCATCATAGAACAGAGCATAGAATAGCAGTCATCTGTCTACCTCAACTTCATCGACCTTGAGAAGGCCTTTGACAGCGTCGACCGACAAGTAATTCGGCAGTTGCTTCAACACTATGCTTTTAGTGACACAAACCTTGATCAACCTCATTCAACAACTATATGAAGACGCCACATACCGAGTAATTCACAATGGGAAGCTCAGCTCAGTGATGCCTTTGAAGTGAAGACGGGAGTAAGACAAGGCTATCTACTATCACCCATGATATTCCTGATTGTGGTCGACTGGATCATGCAACAAACAGAGAGGAGTGAGAAGAGGGGGATACGCTGGACCACGGAAAACAACCTAGAAGATTTGGACTTCGCTGATGACCTGTGTCTAATGTCACACAAACTTGAATTTCTACAGGCGAAAACTAACAAGTTGACAGAAGAGGCGGGTCAGCGGAGGCGGGACTTCAGGTGAATATTGAGAAGACAGAGGTGATGAAGATACCCAACCAACCAACCAACCAACAACAACAACAGGCTCCAATCACTATCAATGGGAGAAACTTAAAGGAAGTAGCCTCTTTCACCTATCTAGGCAGCACTGTTTCAACTACAGGCGGCACAGACGAGGACGTCAAAGTCAGAATCGGAAAAGCAAGACAGGCGTCCATTAGTCTGAAACCAGTGTCGAGATCTTCTGCACTCAGCATAAAGCCTGAACAAGATCCAGATTTTCAACACCAACATCAAGTCACTGCTTCTGTATGGTTCAGAAATTTGGCGCGTTACGAAACGCGTTTCCAACAAACTACAGACATTCATTAACAGCTGCCTACGCTGGCTCGTTACTGAAAATCAGATGGCCAGAATAATAAGAATAAGCAACAAGGAACTCTGGCTGACTGGCAACGAACCAACGAAGCAAGAACCTATCGCTGAACAAATATGCACTGGAAGGAAGTGTAGATGGATTGGGTATACACTGAGAAGGCCGACTGGGGACAACATGCGCTAGGCCAGTCGACGAGTTGGGCGTCTCAGCTGAGGGTGACATAGAGGAGATCGTATGAGAAAGAAATGAGAGCTTGTGAGCTGTCGTGGAGCCAGGATCGAAAGATTGTAGAGAACAGAGTGCACTGGAGACGTGCTACTGAAACCCTATGTTCCATTACGAACGCAAGGGACAAATAATAATAATAATGGTCCGAACCCGCAACCCGTAAACCAATTAGCCACAACTCCACCTGTATCAAACCTAACACCAGTACCTACCTCTTTACCTAGCTGTCAACTTATAAAAATCACCCTTGAAACTATAAGATTCTTGCTAACAAGTATTTATAAGTCCAATGTTACACAATTCTAGTTTAAAGTAAAGCTGTGGCTCATGAGTTTAGCCAGTTGGTTTTCAATTAATGAGTCAGAGGTTTGAGCACCGTTCAACCTACCAAGCGTTTGGTTTGGCAGCCAAGCTGTATCACTAGCCTTCATACAACAAGGTGTAGCTCATAGCCTACTGTACGAATGTGCATATGGATCTCGTTTGTTCATTCATTCTAGTTTAATAATGAACTCGTAAGAAGAAAATGCGAGTAGACTTACACGTAATGTGAACAATGCATTTGGATTCTTTTCAACTACATAAATACGCACTTTACAGTGAGCTCTGTTAGAAGCATTGATAGTTGCATTGACAAGTGGACCACGACCGGCACCCAACACCATTACAACTTGATAGTTGTAGAATTCATTAGCATCATTGTTATCAAGAAGTCCGTTGGGTTGCCCATAAGACTGTGGTTGGTTATTTAGGATATGTTCAGTAATTGTATCCGATTTATATTTGGACGATCGATCATATAGAGCTTTATAAATTGCCTAAAAATAAGATAGATAGATAGATTAGATTAGATAGATTAGATAGATAGATAGATAGATAGATAGATAGATAGATAGATAGATAAACAGATTTTAATATAAAAATGTGTGGAAACTAAAGCACATCGACAATTCTGAAGACACATATTCATGACTATGCTCTTTGTCAGTCAGCCATTCACCCATTCATTCTTGATGTCTGTTTATAAAATTGATAGCTATGAGCCTGAAGATGTTTGATTCTGCAGTTTTCTGTTTCTACTTTATTATAAACGTATTGACGGATAGGGATTAAACAATAACCTTTCTCAACTAGAGATTATGTAAATAATTCTTCCAGATAACACATGACTGTTTGAAATGCATTTCCTATGTATTAAATGTAACGTAATAATCCAATTCAGGACGAGTTCGAAGTGTATTGTGAAATGATGAATCCCACTGAACAGTATCCTTATTTACGTGTCTACACTAAACAGATTCTCTGGTATCTGAAGATATCTGAATACTGTAGATGGATTGGACTATCTACGCGTACTACAACAGACGTGTTAAGGATGCCTATATCCCTCATAGTCCATACTTACAACCTGTATATATATATATATATATATATATATATATATATATATATGAACTGTTTTTCTTCGCGCTCTTTTTCCCGCTAGCGCTCTGATCCACTTCTGCCTCTTTAAATGTACTAATTATTCCTTGCCTTTCAAGGTTACTGTAAACTCTCTATATAGGGTCAATTTTTACTAATAGACATTTTCAGTCTGAGATACTATAAACTCCGCTGATTACCAGTCTTTTGATCTCTCTCTCTGCAAAACACTCGAGTTGAACCATTTCAACCCTAGACTATCATTCATTCTTACAACTCCGCATCGTAACATCATGACGCTGACAAAACACTACAACACCTGTTGAAAGATGAGCTTATTTATGTATAATGGATAAAAATGATAATAGATCACATGATGAAACTTCTATGAAGTTAAATATGTTTTGTCACTTACATTCTCATATGCTTGGTATTTATATGGATCCATTTCGAATATGGAATAGGTTGTAGACGATAAATTATCACGGAGTGGTTGTAACGGCTCCTATTATAACAAGAGATAAATAAGTAACTTTGTAGTGTTTGATTTTCAGACAAATGCGAAAACACAACACCGTATAAATAATGTACGAGAACTAGACATCGGGTAGCCAAAGAATATACACAGAGTAGTTCTCATCATCATCATTAATATCAACATAGGACCAGGCATTACTGAGTTACGGTACAAGTTCCCACACCTCATCTCATATCACTACATCAAGTAAAAAGGCAGTGAAGTGGAAGATGAAGAGAAGAAAATTCAGTCAAAAGAAATATAAAGTACGAAAAGAGAAAAAGGGAGAATGAGAAAATGGTGAGATTCGGCATGGCGTCGTTAACATGAGGATAATGTGTGTGGGGATACATAGACGCCACTGACATCGGTTCTCAACCACATAATCTAGAATCAGTCTCCAACCACTGGCTTTTCTTGTCCCCAGACCCCAACCATACAGTCTCCATCGGCCCACATGCCTCAAACCAACAGTCAAACGCTTCATAAATTGGTGTCATGTCACCTCGGGTCTTTTTCTAGCTTGAACTAACATCGGCCAACATTGTGTGACGAGGCAATCGGCGACTAGGCATACGTAACACGTGTCCCAGACAACCATCTCAGTCCATGAAGGTTCATAACACTATCATAAACTGACTTACCTCTTCTCTCTAAAACTATATGTCTGACTTCTGCGTTACTCATGTGGTGACACCACGCAATACGGTCTACACTACGAAGGCTACGGTGGTCAAATACTTGAAGCCTTCTCATGTCTTCTACCTTCAATGGCCATGTCTCATGGCGGTACAGTAGGATAGAGCGGACTGCTGTGTGGTACACGCGACCCTTAAAAGACAAGCGGATATCACGGCGGTGCCCTGATAGTACTTCTACAAGTACACTGAGAAGACTAGAAGCGGAAGAAAAGATTCAACGCTCAAAATAGTAAATTATACACAGTGAAAGGGAGGAAGAGAAATAGTAAGAACGAGAGCATTAGTTATAATTGATATTTAGTTTCACTATCTGAGATAGCCGTGGTTTGGCAGACTTGAATTGATACTGAGCGACAATTGAAGCTGAAAAAAAAATTTGGGTCGCAGAGGGATCAGAACCAGTCAACCAACGGGTTTCCAACCCGGTGCTTTACCACTTGAGCTATGAGACCCAATAACCACGTGAATTTGTGAAGCGGCTACCTCAGATAGTCGAACTCATAACCAATATGATGCTCTCCTTTTTAATTCAAGTAGATTTGAATTGAGATGAGAAGTCTTGATTGGGCAGTCAGTGTGAGTACGATCAAGAGATAGTAACGCGTCAAGAATTTATATGGCAGTCAGGTAAAAACCCTTGGTAATTGAAGTGAAACAAAAACCTGGTCAGCAGTCGGACCTGATAGCTCAGTTGGTAGAGCATCGGGCTGAAAACCTATTGGTCGATGGTTCGGATCCGGCTGCAGCCCAAATTTACACCTCACCTTCAATCATCACCACCCAGTATAATTGGTACTGGTTGGGCATGACAGAAATCTTGTCCTGAGTTAGTTAACCCATCCCTATCATTGCTAGTTTACCTATAATGAAGTGTACACTTCTGCGTATTTATCCTGTTCCCCTTAACACTCATCAGATCACGTTGTAACCAAGCCTGTCAACTATTTACTGTATTAAAGGTTGAAATGCTGTTCTACACATCACTTGCAAAATGGGTGCGGCTTACTAGAGAGTACATGAAATTGTAAGTGGTCTGCGTTTTCTTAAGTTAGTAAAAGTTTACAGTACTATCTAATGCTTCATAGGTTTAGTTTCAGTACCAGGTATCTTTAACGACCCTACTATAGGAAAAAATAAAATGGTTGAAAGAACTCGGTTTTTGTATTTCCTCCAATTCACTACGATACACCGCTTAGTTATATAAACTTACTGCAAAAAACATATCTGTCTCGTATAATTAGTTACACTGAAGATATGACAACCAACAGCAAAATGGTACGCAAACAATGCAAACATTAGCTTAGTAAATACGAGATTTTCAGTGTATTCACCCAAAAGGGCTATGATGCTTGCGTGTTCCTGAGATGACATGAATTCCTATAAAGAAGAGAGAGGGGGAGAGAGAGGTCATAAGCAAGTCTATGAGAAGCGTACGCATCTTTGAAAGGCACTGCTCGACTCATAACTAAGCTCTTATAAGGTAGCGACACGTGAACAAAACATCTCGTTGATTACAGAAAACGAGCTAATTTCTACATCATCTAAATAGGAAGATGTTGAGCATTTCAAATTTAAGAAAAGATTTTTAATTGAACAATTACATAGAAAATATTTCAACTAGAGAAGTAACTATAGCTAGATTTATGTATAAGGTTATATCGCTTCAAGGTTATCGATAAAAAGCGGAATTAAGACCTCTAGACCACTGTTTGGATAGTCGTGTCTCTGAATCAACTGATCACTGACGCAACTAATGACTAGGTTACGGAGATAACCTTAATTTGTGCTATTAACTTCAGTCAAAATGACTGGAAACTATATGCAGCCGTAAGAATTAACCTATTAGTACAAACTGTAACCTTGATTTTTTCCATATAAATGCATTTACAATTACTTACTCGTTATCCCCTTGGTGTCAGTAAAACACTGTGATGATCATACCAGCCAATATGTCATTGATACATGAAGTAAAGTTTCCTATGAAACTCACCTGCAACTGATCTTCTAATCCTTTTGATTGCTCTTCATACAGATCGGGAGCATCTTGAGATTTCCAAAGCCATGCAATATACTGCTGATAAGCTATATAGCCTTTATCGTGTCGGCAAGCACCAGTTAGTAAGATTTGTATATTGAGCTGAAAAATAGAAATTTCAAATGAAAAGAAACTAGTAACAATTGAAAAAGCAGTATCAGATGTGTGTATGTCCCGAAAAGGTGAAGCAGTAACACAGGACGTAGTTGAATCGATTTTCTAAGTAGCTTGTGACACCAACTAGGTGATTTTTTTACCACAGTGTTAGGGTTCAGCTTAGAGTTCTAAGTAGGGAAAGATAGTCAGTCAATGGGGTTATCAATGTGCACAAAAAAACGTGTCCGTTTCGCATACCAAGACAAAGTCCTAACTGGTTGGTTGCTGACGAAATCCCAGCTCGGATACAGAAGTCCGTTAGGCACTTGCCAACTTACGTCATCTCTGGCATCGACTGGTGAAACATCCGACCACCAATCAAAGGACGAGTATACTGCGGGAAATGGTCGTTAAAGGTGCATATGAAGAGACTAAATGTGCCTTCGCAGCGTTCCTGAAGTATGCTTGAGTGACAATTTGAGCAATGTCAAGGTTAGGCAAAGTGTACTAGGCGAGGAAAGCAAGTCACTGAGTTTTTGAGCCTTCATCGAATGAGGTAGCCTGGACATATGTTGCGCATGCCAAGCCACCACTGCTTAACTCAGTGCATGATGTTAACCGAAAAAGAAGAAGGGTTAGGAGAAGCCCTAATGGGTCAGACCAAGATGACGCACCACTTCATGAAGTCTTTGACTGCTAGTTTGAGCTGAGGTATAAGACTACCGGTTTTTGAGATAACAGGAATCCATGGTTGGAGATCCTTGGTGACATGGCTGAAAACCAGTCACAATGGTGCAGACGTATTCACTCTTTGACGCCTTTTATAGCCTGTAAATTTTCGCTAACCTTGATCTTCGAATTCCTTTTCCTTTCAAACGCTTTTTTCTTTCATATCATACTTTTTTACCTACTTGTTTTTTCAGTGCTGCTGTGAAGTGTAGCAACCTGGTCCGATGTACTTTTGTGAGAGGTTCTACGTTGATTTTTTTTGTTTCTGATAAGCCTTACTTACGAGTGAGGTGGTAGTTAAGTCCCGTTTTACTTGAAAAAGGCCCCAGGGTGAAAGGTCCAAAGCAAGATGACACTCGATGAAGTTAATCACTTTTACTATATAGAAGTGGCTGGAATCAACTAACGTAAGAATTGCCTTAAGAGATTATTCAAATTTTTGAAGGGGAAGACATATACTGCTAATGTAAGAATATAATAATCATACAAAAGCCTCTTCAGAGCAATTCTAGTTTAGATACTGCAGAAAATTTCTTCAGTTTTCATAGGTGCATTGAGGGAGAGGTGACGGTAACCTTTATACATAAATTCACCTAGATGACTTTAAAGTATGTCATTAAGTACTTCCAGTAACAATGTGTTCTTCCTATCAAGTCACCGTGATAACTTACAAAGTTCGCATCTATTTGATAGATTCTGTAAGTCCTCTTGGCTAAATGGGGAATGTATCCTAGTAACAATGACTGAATGTAAGTCAAATCGAGAAAGTTGAAATACACTCAGTAGTCACATGCACGCTAGTACAGCGGACAAAAATCTACACCTATTTTGTTAGAGTTAATGATAGACCTCGATAGGTGAAGCAAGGTTTGAACCCAGAACCCGTTAGTTATAAGTCGAGTACCCAGATCGATGAGCCACAGCTCCACCTGAATGCACTTAGTTCCCTTATTCGTGTAAGTGCTGATGTCTAGCATAACGATACATTGTACAATAAGGCAACAATGTCTTTGTGATAATGTCAGGAATTCTCTGCATACAATCATTATGTGTATTGGCGTAGATGCCCACCTACTTCAATTAAGTTTTCTTAAAACGTTTCATAATTGTGTTTTCCACCAAAAAAAACAGCTATGATATGCATTACTCTTTTGTAGTGTTGAAATCACTTATTTACGGACACATAAGGGCATTTCAATTCCCGATAGCAGATAATCCAAACAGTTTAGTGTACACGTGAAAAGGCTAGTATCTGCTTCACTGAGAAATTGTGACGACTTAACAACTTATTCTCAATGACATTGTAGTATTGTATTGGAGGGAAGACGCAGACGAAGCATACGAACCGTTCGCGTGAAGAAAATCGAAATCTATTCGAGATGCTCTGATCAACCTTGTGCATATTCATGCAGTAGGCAATGAGTCACACCTACTGTGTGAGGGCTAGTGATGCTACCTGGGTGCCCAGATCTCAGTAGGTGGGGCTATGTTTGAACTAGTGACCCAATGATTGAAAGGTAACTGCATAAATCTATGAGCTTCAGTCCCACATTAAGAAAATCCATAGTAAGGTAAAGATTTCATTGACAACTATTGAAAAGTCATGACTGATTGCCAAAAGCTCTTCATTTGTTCACTTACTTCAGTTCCTGTTCTTTACTATTAGAGAATTGTTGACTTTCTGTCTGAAGTTCTTGAGATAATAAAAGTTTGTATTCGGAAAACCTGAAGTCTGGAATAGAATCTAACAAGTTAAGAATAAAAGTACGTCATTGTTTATCTGGTTTTTATTACACTGATAGGAGTACAAGAGTTGTAGTTTAATTGGTGGCTAGCAGTGGAACCTAGGACACGTGTTTCATTTGATTTGGGACAACAGGTTTCCCGTGGTTTTGAAACCAGGATTCATTTATTTCGTCTCTAGCATAGGTTATGATCGACTTTAATGTCCTTTTTTACACCCCTCTCCTCTCCACAATATTTTTCGAAAAACTAACCCTTGTTTTATGACCTAAAAATCACAATTTCTATTCAAAGTAGGCTCGATTTATAAGTAGCGTAATTAACTGCTCTGTCTAGTAAAAACAATTTCTTGGGAAGCCAATATTTTGAGCATAAATGGCTGCTAGTCATTTTCTGGCAAGTGTGGAAAACTATTTCACTTAGGCTATGTTGATCATCATTTTTGATACCAAACAACTATCTACCACAGTTTTTGAACGACATTAAATAACACACACAGACATGTACATATGTACTGTGGCTCAAATTAACGTGAGACTGGTGTGGCTTTTTCGTTATGTGAAAAGGAATTACTAACAGTGGCACTGCTAAGTTCTGTTGAGAATAAATACGAACTGAAGTGAGATCATTTGAAACTAGTAAACTAAACAGGTTTGTTTAAGGAAGAGGAGAAAATATGAAAATTCACGCTCACCTTGAAGAAACGATGAATGATATGTTGATGACTTTTTGGTAATACAGGGTAACCTTTAGCATTCGTCAAAAATAGGTCTGTACGGATCAACAGACAAACTATAGGTTCGCTGAACCACCTCGAAATTACTAACTCATCAGGCAAATCATTCGGCAGCTCAAGCACGATACCAAGAGCATCTATGATATCAGCAGTCATGGTAGACAGATGCAACCACCAATGCCAAGGTGATGAAAGTGATGATTCTGAGACTGATTCCTTGTCTCCCTTTTCATCTGTCAAAATAAACCGCATTAGAAAATGGAGTAGAAGTAACCCTATATGTGAAATAGTGTAACTAAAACGTGATGAAATAATGCAAATCAACGCCAGAAGGAGGAAAAGACTGTCCTGATCAATAAGTTTCAACGCAGTACAAGATAAACATCAGCTGTCTTAAATTTGACTCTGTAGAGGCGTTACAACACTAGGTGCTTATAATTTGCTACATAATACCATGTAGGGGCATGCAATAATTGTCTTAAATGCTGCTCATTCAATGAACGCCGATTTAGGAGGATTAGGAATTAGAACATAAAGGATTATAATTAGTGTTGAAAATCACAGCGTGCAATCCTATTCAAAACTCTAATCAGTAGAAGACCCACTCACCTAAAAACATTATGCTGTAGAGTAATTCGTTGTTTTCATGCATTTTGATGCACGATTTTCTTGTCATAAAGATAAGTTAAGTCTGAGATCTGTTCTTAACCTAATAAGGTCTCCATGATTGTTTTTGATTGGTTTTAAAATAGACTAGCTCCATCAGTGCGTCTAAAGGCCACCGAAGGCGAACACGAAGAGATGGATATTGAGATGATGCATATATATATATATATATATATATATATATATATATATATATATATATATATATATATATATATATATATATATATATATATATATATATATATATATATATATATATTCTTTGGTGGGTTTAAATTCTGAAAACTGATGCCTTCTTTATCTCCCTGGCTTTCTCTATCAACCACTGCTCGCAATCATTGTGAAGGCTCTTGGTCAATTAAAGTTCCAGCTGTTTTCTCTCATCATTATGATGAAAGGCAACTGGAATCAGTCTTTTCCCATCAACCAGTTCGAATTACGTTGAAGAAATTCACTACATTTTGCTAACCTTTGGATGTAGGTTACCAGCTGTCCTTAAGTCCATTTCTACAGCAGACAACGTCATGACAGGTTTCCTCAGGATGAGAAATACTACCACTTTCAGGTAAATGGTTAGCTATCTCCTCCCTAACTACACACTCAATGTTTTCATCTTCAGCTTGATAACATACAGGCTTCAGCGACGCGTTTTCTACGACTAGTAAGATGCAGATATATACGTAATGTGATTATCAGAACAAAACTATGACGGGCGATCATTGTTATCGGTCCGTCGATATGAGATTCCGTAGTTATCCTCAAGACGCCTTTCCAACTGGCTCAGCTTTCCTATCTGAATGTTGAAGTCACCATTTTTTCATTCTCCTTTTCCCTCTTTTAGTACTTTATAATTCCTTTGATTGAATTTCGTTTTCTTCATCCTCCACTTCATTGCCCTTTTACTTGATGTACTGATATGAGATGTGGCAACTCGGACCGTTATGCAGTAATGCCTGGTCCTCTGTCGATTTGGATGGATGAAGTCACTTGCAATTATAACTATATTCGAACGTTTTGCTTTCAAGCAAAAATGATAGCTTTCGATAGAATTTATCATTTGCACAACCCAAACTGAAGTCAGCGAGTGGACTCACGCAGATGAAGACTATGAATAGGCATCGGTAGAACTCATGCCTCTTCCAAGTCTATAGGTTTATTCAGTCGAACAGCACACGGACCGCAGCTGAATTGTCTCCAGCCAAATATCCCTTCTGATTGAGAAAGTAATGCTACACTTACACTAAGTTCATGAGAGCTAGCCGTTGGATCTACGGACATTTATAAAGTTAATTTTGAAGATTCATCACGTTGGTCAGATAGGATCAAGTAAATGACTATACTCAAACTTTCTATACGTGTCTCAGACACACAGCGTGCATCTATGGCTAAATATTCTACAGTTTTCGCAAGAAATGCGTTTTCCCGTTTGGTACGTAGTCCGGACGTTGAGTACTCAGATATGAAATCGACAGCTGGGTTTTAGATAGGGAATTTTTTCTGGCTTGGATCGTTATAAATGGTTGAGAAAGAATTAAGAGATTTAATATTGGTATCAGTTGAAAGAAACGGAGGAGACAGATGTAAGGAGAATGAGTTACGTTTGATTAGGTTTTAATTTCAGGTTGCTTTTCGTCGTGGACTGACATCAATTGGAGAAACATTGGAAACCAGGAAGCACTGGAAGAAACAGCTGTTCAGTACTCCCAGGTTTCCGGCTGATGTCAGTCCACGATGAATACCAACCTGAAGTAAATAAATAAACCTCTACAAACCCTAGAAGTAACTAGGTTTTGTTTAATACTGGAAACATGTGAGTGTTTGGCATTGTCTAGCTACGCATTACGTGCAAGTTTTTTCTGTGGGACAGCTTAACAATAAAAAGCAACAGACTTGCGTGGTTGAAAAGCCGATGAGACATTACAGCTGGGTAAGAAGAACCCATACCGCAGGTAACAAAATGCGGCAGGGCAGGGAGGACTGTGCTACTTGGGATGCGAACCTTTACTTCATCGCCTTTCCCATACGGCAGACAGCCTCAGCATGGTATTAATGGTTATGCTCGGGAGACTCCCCACTGCTATCACACCCCATCTAGCCAGCCCTACGACTTCGCTTTCGGAGCCCGTCATAGCATAACAATTAATACCATGGCAGTAATCACTTTGTCTAACCGCAATCCAACACACCTTTTCTGACATGGTAGGAACTCGAGAGAACAAGCGTGACAGGCATAATAGATCACTGGGGTATTATGATATGCAATCTCGACTACTACCTATAGGTAGCAGTTGTCAGTTGGATAGTATGAAAAGTAGCAAATGCTATTCCTTCACATTTTTTCCGTCCCAACTTTGTCAGTCATAAGCCTAAATAAACTAAAATATGTCTAAAAATAAACCAAAGTCCTAGCTCATTTTTTACTATTCAGTATCACTGAGATAATTTCCATCTTCGTGTAGATTTTTAGCTTCATAGTGCATGCAAGTCGGTTGTTTTACAAAATTCGTAAGATGATAAGAATATAACTCACCTTTAGCTGTGCTGGTGAAATCATTTGTCATTGGAAACACCAGCCATATCTTTTAAAGCGTTATTTACATCAAAGCAAGTACCTTAATAGGAATGTATTCACCACGTATGAAATTTACAAGCAATCGCGCCAAATTGGGATTGGTTGGACGGTTTACTCTGATACTGACAGCAGGTAAGCCAAGGTGTGCAGCCCAACTAAGTTCTTTCATGAGGGTTTGAGAACTAGATATGCGAATTGGCATGATATCGGAATCTACATCAATAGATGTCGAAACCTTACCAACCAGCGACTTTGTGATGCTTTTGCCTAGAGTCTCAGAAAGAAGAAGATGTTTCTTACCATCTTTTTCATATACCAGGTCAGAGCGCGGTATAGGACCAGAACTTGATTTCCCCTCAGATACTAATTTAGGATGGAATAAATCCACACAAAGAAACGAAAACCTAGCTCCAATATTCGAAACTGACTTTAATTACCCAGAGGACAGAGCAGAAGAATACTGTGAAAAAATATCACCAGTGAAAACAAGGTCAAGACCAACCAGTGCTTCCGAACCCATATTTAACAAAAATTACATATATACGCGAAGGCCATCGGACACATCCAATAAACAACACCAATTCTGCAAGTAGATGAAACTCGTGGTTCTTGAGCTCTCACTTCTAGGTCTTGAGGCTCGACCCTCTTTCTCGGTTATACTCTTGCGGCGGTCACAGAAGTCTTTACTTTTTAACTGCTTACACAGTTCAATATCCAATATTGATAGTGAGAGCGTAGAAAACTCTTAGTTTTTGATCCCTCGCGTCTGGTAATTAGGGCTTGGTCCGAGTTGTTCGGTTCACTCCCGCAGTAGACGAGGAAATACCCTCTGCTTTCTTGCTTTTAGCTTCGGTGAGGTGGATGTTTTGTGGGTTAGTAGGTTGTAATTTGTAGAGTGATTAGGGAGCTACGGGTTGCTGGGAAGTTTAGAGAACTGTCGTGACTCCTGTCTGTGTAGGTACTTGAAAGAGAATAGTAAGGTAGTGGTAAAGGAATGAAGAGAGAATAAAGAAAAAAATGAAAAAAGGAGGGGAAAAAATAATAATATAGGGAAGAGAAAAGGGAAGGAGTTGGAGGCAGTGATTGTCTATTTCCGATATCTCATATCCAATATCTTTTCGCGAGCTAGTGCAAACCAGTTGGTTTCTTTGCGCTCGCTTCTAGGTTTGCGGAACGGTTCCAAGCGTCTGGTGTATTCCGATGCAGTAGGTCTACCTACTCTACGGATTGCACACGCGGAAGCCAGTTAAGCGAAATCTTATTCTATTCCATTTGAACCATTTGACTGCTGTAGCTCTGGCTGGCGGTTAGGTGTTGGTTAAATTTATGAGAAGTTTCGGTTTTTTGCAAGGACTGCTGTACAGATGGGTTCCTCAAGTGTCGCACCAGCAGACAATTGGTCGGGCGGTTGCAAAAAGGAGATGGGAAATATGTCCGGAAAGACTGAGGTAGAGGAAGTCTAAAGAAAAAGAAAAGAAAAAAGACGATTAGGAAAAGGGAAACGTTAAGTCAGTGGGAAGAGGAGCAAATAACATCATGGACGGATTGGAATAGAGGCAGTTGTTCTATTAGTAAAAGACGGTAACTGGAGTGGATGTCTTTACGGAAGCATAAGGTTGAGCCAGGTTCCCAGTGATAGTACTCGATAATGGGTTAGCCATGGTGAGTTAGTAGGCCATGTCAACCTAGTCGATATCCCAGCTGAATGAGCGCAAACCGTGCGTCGCTGCATGACCATCCAACCTCTTCTTCAGGTTGTCAGCAGACGGAGCAGTAGCAACCTCGGCAGGCAGTCGTTCCAGTTGCCATGACCTCGCAGACAGAAAAAGTGTGATAGCAGACGGGTTCTTGCCCCTTGATAGGCGATTCTCCTTGAGTTGCCACGAAGTCGCCACGGTGGCGGTTCGGTAGGATTCCACTGTTCAGGTGGGTTGGGTTACCTAGTATTTCGTAAGCCGTTATCAAGCCACTATGTAATCTGCAGTGGCTTAGAGAGTAGGGTCCCAGATCTTTCAGCCGGTCCTGATATGGTTTTGGCCTCATCCACACGTTACCTTCTACAGCTCTCCTCTGGACTTTCTCTAGGAGATTCACATCTCTTTTCAGATATGGTGGTGCAATGAAGTTGTGGACCCCCAAGCGAGGTCGTGTGTAGGTCCTGCACGGCTTCAAAAACAGTTCCGGGGTCATGGCACCTATTTGTCCGTGCATGAGGTGCACTACTGCGTGAGCTTTGGAGGCGTCTCCTGAATTTATGGAGCTAGTGTCTAGCTTGTCAGTCACTATTAGTCCTAGATCTCCCTCACGTGGTGGTGTGGGAAAGTTGTATCCCACAGAAAGAACAAGGTACCTTCTGAGGGTCTGGGGTGCGGAGAAACATGGCTCGGCACTTATCCAGATTGAGTGCTAGTCCATTAATATCCACCCGCTCTGCAAATAATCTGGGATCGCTTTGCAGTGGACCTGATTCTGTATCTGACTTCACAGCTCTCCTTGGCTTAACATCATCAACGCAGAGTAGAATTAGGGAGCCGAGATTCAGCGGGAGGTCCACCGTAAGTAGAAGGAAAGGCAGCGGACCTAGAATAGCTCCTTGTGATACACCAGATGATGATGTCCTCCAAGTCGAGGAAACTCTGCTGGCTTTTGTGCAGAACTGTCTAGAAAATTATGGTTTGATTTGTTCGGGAAGCAACAGAGCTGCTGGTAATAACAATTGACGCTTTGTGTTTCCTGCTTTTGTAAGTGCCTGCAAGAAAGCATTTAGCTTTACTTAAAATGTGGTACAAATGTAGTGAGTGGCGAATGGGAAAAAGTGGGGTGAAAAGTACTTATGGGAAAATAATTGTTGCTGGCAGTAATAGGAGAGGGGATGCACGTTATTGCAGATGCTATGCTTGGAGAATACGGCGGGAGGGTGAATTTGTCTTCAGTTGCTACCAACGGATGTTCGTGGTGAGCCGTCTGCGCTCATGAACTTATCCAGCAGCCATTTGAAGGGGTCAACTGATGTTGCTGTGGCTACTTCCCTTGACAAACCACTCCACAAGGCAAATGTTCTGTGTGACAAGAAGTTTGATCCCACCCTCGTCTCTGCCCTATGAGGGGCATGCAAGTTAGGTTCCCGTGAGACTGTTTGCCTTTGGCCGATAATGTCGACCCATTTTGTTGACTTACTTGGTGAATGATCTTGTGGGCTGCCATTTGTTCGCCTTTTTTCCTTCCATAGTTTGATGTCAATAGGTTCAGTTACTTGAGGCTTTGTGCATATGTCCTTCCCATCAGTCACGCAACCGATTTTCTTGACCTTCCCTATACCCTCCTGAGGGTAATCGAGTCTCCCTTTAGTAGAGGAGGGCCCATCATGTTGAAAACCTCTAAGCGTGGTCTGATGTAGGTTTTAAATACCGTGGAGAATAATTCTGAGGTTAGCACTCCAAGCTACCTCCTTGGGAAGTGCATGATGGTGTTCGCCTTTGCTGTCACCCCCTCATGGTTGATACTGGTTCCTACTGTCATCCTCTGCGGATGCCTCGGTGACGGCACACTTGTTGCTGGTGTAGCTGGTTTCCATCACTTCTGGTGTGCAAAGATACATCGCCTTACATTTTTCCTGGTTAAAGCTTAAACTGTTGGCAACTGACGAGGACTCCAGATGCAACAGATTTTCTTCGAATATCCTAGGGTCCCCTTCCTTACTTGAGCTGCCGTTGCCTCTACGGCCCTATCTTTATGAAACCTACGGCTCTTGTACTTATGACGACAAAATAATGGCAAAAAGAATGAGGTTACCAAAAAAGTCCTCCAGTTCTACTAGCTCAGCTCACCATGCACTACCATATTGTCTATATAGTACTGATATGGTAACACTCAACAGGCAACACCATAATCATGCCTCCCCCATGACTATATAAAGTGTGATTACCATCACAGCAAAAAGCATGAGTTCTATTTAAATGTTTATAGCTTCATTAATTTTTCGTGCATAGGTTTTCTACACATGAGTGAATACCTGGTCCAAAAACTTCTATTCTCTTTATTCTGTATTGATATCTTCGGTCCCAGTTTAGTTTCCGCCACTTTCGTATGCACCTTCATCCTCCCCATAAGCTTATCTATAAACAGTAGGTTTTGGGTACCCCTTCAGGTAACTTTCGTAGTCAGTACAATGAACTCACCAGCATGTATCATGGTCGATGTACTTCTGCGTAGTATTTCTGTGCTCCTGTTTCGAATTTCGTCTGCTGTCCTCTTTTGTTATTCATTTTTCCGGTTTACCCTACCAGTCCTTCATCCATACGGAAACCTGGTGGCCTAATTTGTCAGCGTGCACTATGCCATCTGGACCTCATGACGAAAGCATAAAGCCCAAGGTCACAGCTGTACTACCCGCCATACCCTCAAGAATATTGGAAGATTCAAACAATATCCGAATATTTCCTACTTTCGAACTGAGCTTGCCTCAGTCTGATGAACAGTTATGCTGGTGTCTATCTGCTTCATTCTTGGCTGTCTGCAAAGTATTAACGTTCTTACTCTAGACGCATCTTTTATGTACCGAAAAGAACGGCGTCTATTGTACAGCTTGATATTGTACATAACAGTCAGGTCACATTACCAAAATGATCAAACCTTTAAACTGGTTTGTTCTCATGTAACTTATTTTGTACGAAATATATTACTATTATTATTGTCCTCCATATTCTGATGTCATCGACAAATAAGAGGATAAATGGATAGATTTTATCGGGAAGATTAGTGATGAATGGTAAAAGTGGGAGTGACCCAAGGATCGCTCTTCGAGAAACTCACTTTCTTGTATTCCTCCGGGCCGATCAAATTCTCTTCACTTTATTACAGAATTCTCTGTCTCCTGAATACGCTATAAACCATGATAAGGGTGGTTCAGTGATAGCCTTTTTTCAAGTTTCGCGAGCACGGTGTTGTGTGTGACTCTATCGAAAGCTTTGGTCAGGTACAGTAAGATAGCGTGGACTGGTTGCTTTTGTCTCACCCAGTGGTCCGGCCATCCCAAGCGGTCGTCAGTTTCGTGGCACATAGCCATCCGGCTCTGAAGCGATACTGGGTGAGATGGATGACATCGATTCCGCTTAGGCGGTCTCAAACAATATCTGCGACAATGCTTTCCAGTACATTGGATAATATGGGAGGCGATGCTGCCGGTCTGTAGTTGCACCGGTTTTATCGGTCTCCTCCCTAGAAGGCTAATGAAAGGATAGCACGTTTCCATTCTTCAAAGAGTCGACTTACTTCCAACGAGTGCGTGAACAAGTTGCGTGTTGGTATGCCCAGCACTTTTGCACACTTCCTTAGGACTGCCGGTCTTATATCATCACAACCCGGGGTTTCCCTATTCTCGGTGTTGAAAGTTCCTCAAACACTTGGTTTTGATGGGACTGTCACATCCGTCGGCTCTGTATTGCAGTCCTGGAACTTCGTAACATTACTAGACGTTGACAGTGGATGCATTATGAGTTAAGTTGCTCATCAAATCGGTTGGTTAACGGTCCCGCCGTCTTAATACTGTTCAAAGGTTCTCTAGCCGGTCCTGTGATTGAATTTAAACATTTACTCATCGGCTTTACTTGACGTAAACCAGCCTAGGCTTTTTTGGCTAACCTAGCTGTTTGACCGGGTTACTTAGGTATGTCCGCTCGTCACCGTGGACAATGACACTACATAAGTTGCTAGCTCCTCGTAGTCGAGCATATCTGATTCCTTGCGTGACGTGCACCACCGATAGCATGCCTCCCCTTTCCTCCGTATCTGCCTTTGGGTTGCACGAGTTACTCCATTTCTCTCCTATGAGTCATATGTTACAATAAC
Source organism: Heterobilharzia americana (assembly GCA_944470555.2). NCBI lineage: Eukaryota > Metazoa > Platyhelminthes > Trematoda > Strigeidida > Schistosomatidae > Heterobilharzia > Heterobilharzia americana. The sequence continues at coordinate 68,770,299 of OX104128.1, read as the reverse complement.
CAGTCCGATGTCTGATATCTTTTAAGGGCTAGAATAAACCAACTGGTTTCTTTGTGTCTGCTTCTGGGTCTTGTAACTCAGCTCACCAGCTGGCCAAGTCTGTTTGCTCAAAGTCCACGGTAATGAAGTGGAATGCATGTTGCGTTCCAGATCCGATATCAGTGGTTCTGGCATGGCAAACACATGGTCCTGAATCTTTCACAGCCAGTTCTTGGAGTTTAATTCTTGCTGTTCAGGTGGCTGGAATGGTTGTTGACGAAGAAGGGGCTTCTGTTTAACTGGCTTACACGTCCAGCATCTGAGGATCACCAGCTTCTGTGGTCAGTAACCTGCACACGATTAAAAACAGAGTGAAAAGAAGTGGGTAAAACTTGAAGACTCACCTGATTCTGAGCAGATCCCACCCATATCTGGGGTAAATATCAAGCCGGCGTTTGAAGAATTCAGGTCGAGTAGCCTGAATCATTTCTGTAGGAGGAGCATTCCAGGAGTTAACAGCTCCTAAAGAATATCCGAGTCTGACAGCTGAGTTGCTGTCTTCTAGACTTGGTTTGGATGTGTCTTCTAAGTTTGGTGCTACAATCATGATTCAATAATTGAAGGTGTTTGGGGATGCTGAAGATGTTATGGGCCATTATCAAGTTCACTCTTAGTTTTCCATATTTCAGGGAGTATAAAACAAGCTCGAGTAGCAGTTCTTCACACGCCTTTGGCCCCAGCCCTCAAACAGGCTTAGCCGAGGGCCTTTAGATGCGTTCTAAGCTTAGTTTGTCCCTCCGCACAAAGGAGGAGAGGATAACAATCCTGAATCCCAGACGAGGCGTATTAGGCTATTGAAAATTTGATGAAAATATCTGCGGTCGAGTTGTCCGAAACTTCGTCTAATGGTTACGGACGCTGTCTTTCCACGAAATGTGTTTCTGCCACAGTTGGCACGTGACTTAAGGTCAAGAAGGACTAAAGCACCCACATCCTTCTCCGCCAGCGACGCTTCAGGTTTTTGGCCGTTGGGGCTATATACACGACATGCATCATGTCTTGCGCGCACAGCCTTGCTTTTCTCAAGATTATGTGTAAGTCCGTTAGCGACTACCCACTTTTAAAGTTAAGTTAGGTCTTGCCGTAAAGAAACGCTGTCTTCCTCACTTTTAATTTCTCCCTATAGTTTCGCGTCATAAACGAAATGAAGGTTTTCGAAAGGGGCCTGTTGAGACAAGTCCAAAATAAATATGCATATACATCTTAGAGGAGGAAGTCGTAATACTGAACTCTTAGGAACTTTACTATGATATCCTGTCTTAAAATGCGCAGAGGAACTCTTTCGAACCCCTGATAAACTACCCCGTAGGCATAAAGACGACTAGCCAGTGAGCAGTCATCCGATGCCGGTTAATTTTAGATACCAGTAGGGTGGTCATAATTAACATTGTCAAATGCCGTGGCAAAGTCTAGACAGATAACATCAATTCGACATGGACAGTTGACCTTACTAGTCCACCTGTCTGCTGTGGTAAGCAGGTTATTGTTGCAGGAGTACCCTTTACCGAGTTTGTGCTGTCGAGGTGCAGCGAATTCAGTCGTCACAAAGTGGCGTCTCTGTCCATCAAATATTAACTATTCCATCACGCTGGAAGATATGGGTAAGAGCGTCAGAGGTCTGCATCTCTTTGGATAGATTCGTTGACCACCTTTGAAGACTGGGGTTATGTGGCCCAACTCAGGGGTTTTGGCTTTTCTGCCGACTTAGAGAACAGCGGGGGATAAAGAATACCGCAGCGGGACAGACTTCTTGGGTCTGAAACAAACATGTTTTCGAGCGTGCCTTGATTTTATTGCTGGTCGGTTTTCAATGACCCTATACTTTTGTTTCTTGTCTATCTGGATAGTTTGCATGTGAATTTGAGCCATTGCTTTTGTGTCCATTCCGGTGGCGTTTTTTCAACCTTAGTAGTTCCAGAGTGCAGTTACTCATTACCTCGTGGAAAGTGAATTACTTTGGCGTTAAAAGAAGCTGGAATAGTGGACGAAAATAATTTAGGCCGCAACCTGAAGAAGTGCTAGCTGGTGTATCTTTGAATACTAGAAGTAGCGGAGCCTAGATATGCCCTCAAAAACAATGCAGTTAACATGGTGTTCATGGGGAATAACTTGGTACTTAAATTCTCCCATATGCCAGATGCCATGCCAACTTGGGAAAGTGGCAGCAAGAGCGAATGTTATCATACACTTTCTAAGGAAGCATCTGAAGACTCTGATCCTAGAAGAATCCCCAGTGGTCTCAAAAACCTACACAAACCTGTGGGTTTTGAACCCCATGCGGCCCGGTGCTCAAGCGAGACCTAAACGCCCTAAAGGTGGTGTGGTGAACAGCAACAGATTCAGCCACTGAACTATCAAGCAAAACGTACACACAACGCTTAGGCCTGAGCCCTTATACTTGAGTTTTCAGAGGAAAAGAGGTTGTCTGACGGCAGCCCAGAAGATTTGACACCAAGTAGACCAGTCCGACGAAATAACGCTACCGTTAAAGGCTGAAAGTTATGTGGGGATCAAATTTTTGCACCACAATAAAAGACTAGGCCGGAAGTCTCATCGTACTTCTTATTTCACAGAGTTTGAACGTTTTGCAAGGCGTTGCAGGGAGAAGTTGCCACTGCTCCCTTAGTTGACTCTTCGGGAATCGTCCTTGTGCGAACTTGACAGGCGTAGACGCCAATCACCATTTATTCTAACTTATTATATACCCACGAATACAGGACGAAAAAGGAACACAATGGCGTAACCAGATGGAAAAGTAGATTTGTGAGGCCGTTCCAAGATGCCGATGCCTTCTAATTAACCGGTTAGAGGGTTGACTGCGAGCGGTGCAACGTAACACGGTGGGGTACCAAATGGCCTGGATGCTTTGCAGTGTGCCTTCAGCATAGCCAGTCCAGTTAAACTACGAAGGTCAGCATCAAAGTTGAATCTCATTGAACCCTAGGCCATTGGTTCTGGAGAAGTGTGACGTTACAACCCTTCAAATGAAATGCTCGAGAAGTGAGTACATGCGGTCCGGTCGAGGAGCGTAGACTAGCTGGCCGGAGCCCACAAGATGACGCGAATCAATAGCTGAGGGCTGTTGGTGAAATGGCTGGAAACGGTTATAGTGGCGCAGATGTATTCACTCCTGGACGTCGTCTGAAGTTAGAATATTCGCACTAGCCTTTATCTTCAGATGTTCAGTCGCTCAACACTTTTGTCTGCCCTAAAATCACACTTTCTCTATCCACCTGCTCTTCGTATTTGACTGCAAAACGTGGCAACCTGAACCCATACACTTACGTGGGAGGCTCTACGTTGATTTTTTGTCCATATCAATCTATCACATCAGAAATATTGGCAGAAAATAATTGACAGAAGTCGTCAGATAAATTATCCGATTTGCCTGGTCCGATCTGTGACATTATTGGCCTCGCCATATGGCAAAAGAAAGCGGACCACTTCGTGTTTTTTAGTTCTCCCCTTATTATGAGAGTACAGGCGTTTGGGGCATCTTAAAGAACCGTCCGCCAACGACCTTTTATATACACTTCTACACAAATTGATGACCTAAAAATATTCTAAGCCAAACCCTCCACTGCTTGTCGCCACGAATGCATCCCGTAGACTTTTTCTGAGTTTCAGTAATCTTCGAGTTTGCTTTTCAAACCAACCTGGTCCATGAGGTATCCGACGGTTAGATCACCGAATAAGTGATGGTGTAACCCTATCAATCAATTCCTAAACTTACGCCAAACCTTCTCCTGAGCAATCTACATCGAAAGAAAAGCCAGTGATCCCAGTATTATTGCTGATGGCTGAAGTGTCTGCTCGCTAAGCATTTAGATAAGAAAGAGTAGCACTTCAAATCAACTCTTGTTTTCCGAACATTAAAATAACTGAAATATAATCATTATTACCAAATGGGGCTAAATGTCATAAGTCCACCATGTCTTCACATCGATGTATGCAGACTGGGTTCAAGACTGACAGCTCATTCGTTGACCCATAATGTATAGGATAGTTTAAACTGTGAACGACTGCGCAATGGGGAGGAGTTAACATCAGATGCAATCCAAATAAATAACCTGGTCATGCTTCGCCAAATAGTTGAACTTCTCGATAGTTGGAGATACTGGTTATAAGATTTGGCCAAAGCCAAACACACCATCAGGAACCAGTCCAGAGCAGTGCAAAAAATTTTGAAAGTCTTAACAGCTGTCTAATTGCTGCTTTCCTCATAATGGAAAACTTCATGTGAAATTAATTGTATGTCAGGGCAAAAGGTGAAGCGAAAATTCCCGTTTTTGTAAACTGAAGAACTACACATGGGAATAACAGCAAACAGTGTGCATACTACATCATGAATGAGAAAAGAATTGGAAATTTAGCTTGATAAATACTATGAAGCATTCCAACCTGAACTTAAACAAGGCCGGATAAGTATTTCCAAGGAGGAATCAGCAATACGCCCACCCGTGGTAGACTGATCTTTATCGGCAGCACCGTGATCTTTGTTTCAGTTTTCCGCTAATTTTGGTGCTCTGCGATGTGTGCTCCTAAAGATGCTTAGAAGTTGTTCTGCACTTCGTGATCTCTGAGCGGAAAAGTTTGATTTCTTTGATGAACACCGGTTTTTGACGTATGTTATTTCTGTAGATGCTAGCGACAATGTGTATCACGGGAACATTTTTTCTGAAATTCCAAAGCCACCGCATTCCGCGATAACCTGTCAAATCACATAGAGTTAATCGTCAAGAGGAAAGATTGCAAAAGCTTAAAACTTTTGAAATGAAAGTGGAGCTGGAATGTAAAACTTCGTTCCTTGTGGCTGATGACTTACAATGTTGAGTTTGTAGTAGACCCAAATAATGTCAAGTAAACCAAACCGACAAACTATGTACACTTTACAAGAAAAATGGATTTTATGGTACACATGTATGAAAAGTTATACGTCATAGCATAAATAGCATTGTCAATGTTATAGATAGTCACTGGTTACTTGGAGGTTATCTCTTCGGTATTGTCCACCACAGTTTTAGGATACTCCATAGATCAGAAGGCGATATTTGTTGTCTCTCCGCTGTGGTCTTCGGTCGGCTTGATTGTCGTAATACTTGGAAGTAGGATGAGAAGTCCTGTAAATTCCCAAGACAATCAGTTGTTGTGCACGACAGACAATAGTCACGGAGGCGGAAACCGGAATGGTTAGAAGCACATTATATTTCCACGATTAGCAGCAGCAAAAGCTGTAATTACCACCACAGCCAAAAAAGGTATGTATATGAACAGCATTCGTTTTTACAAGTGTTTGGAATAATGTGCAGAATGTGTAAAAGAGACGATGAAAAGGAAGTATTGCTTATAATTGGAGTGGTTTATATACAATTGTATGCAGCCTCCACACAGCTCCCCCCTTAAAAATTCGGAGGAACTGCCTGGTAGAAAGAGAAAAAGAAAATATGCACTCAGGGCCAGGCCAAAATATATATGTAGGCAGACGCAAAATTACATATGCCTGGGCTGTTGTTGATAAGTCCGTCAGTGAGGAAACAAAATTAATAGGGATATTTATGAGTAATGCTTATAATTATTCGAAAATATATGTATTTCCTGAATGACTTATGAACAACAGTAAAATGTGATATCTGTTGGTACAACAAAAGAGGTGAGAAATGCGAGAAATATGCGTTGTATGCATGAAAAAATAATAGTAATGATCGGCATGTGTAGTTATGAACAAATCTGACGTAAGATAATAAAATATTTCGAATTGGAAATGGGGGAAGTATCAGTCAATGAAATGTACATAACGTTTGGGTTTGACTACTTGCCGGCCGCTACGTGTGCTGCACGGAGGAATGATAGAAGTCCGCTCACGGGGCGGTATCGTTGGCGGCATGGTGGCGGATGAAGTTTTACCCTGAAGTGGTGGTTGTTTCACTTCGGCCTCATCAGCTACAAAAGCTGGCTTGAGTCGACTGAGAGCCACAGTCTCTTGCTTGCCCCATTTGTTTGCGGTAAAGTATTTTTCAGCTCGACTAATCACAGGGAAGGGTCCTTCACATGGAGGCTGCAGACCTTTTCCGACCCCGTCGATCCGAAAGAAGGCAAACTTGCAGGACGTCAGCCGCTTATCCAGTTGTTCACGACGATCGCCAGTGCAAGGTGGTGTAGGCTGTATTGGTGACATACGTTGAGCGAGGTTTTTAGCAAACGTAGAGATGTTGGTTTACGATAAATTCTGTGGGTTTACGAGCTGTCCTGGCGAGAACAATTTCGTTCCGTAGACTAGCTGGGCCGGGGTACATCCTAAGTCTTCTTTCACAGTGGATCGGATTCCAAGTGGGATGATTGAAAGGAATTCACTCTATTTAGTATTGCCACGCAGTGCCATCAGCGAGCTTTTTAGTTGACGGTGAAATCTCTGCACGAAACCATTCGCTGCTGGATGATAAGCTGTGTTTCGCATATGATGTATTCCGAGGAGTCGAGTGAACTCTTGGGTAAAGTCAGCTGGAATTGTGAACCTGTCAGAAGTGAGTGTAGAAGGTACACCAAAGTTTGAAACCCAGCGGTCAAGGAAAACAGACGCGATATCCCCAGCTGGGGTATCACTTATAGGGCAAGCAATAGTCCATCTGGTCAAACGGTCGACAGCTGTTAATATGTGGGTGAATCCTCTGGATGCTGGAAGAGGTCCCATAAGGTCTGTGTGAACATGCTGGAAACGTCGGTCAGGTAGTTGGAGTTGTTGAGGTGTAGTAATCGTATGTCGGTGCACTTTTGAACGTTGACACTGCAAGCATTCCCGTGCCCATCTTCTGGTATCCGCATTCATGTTAGGCCACACGAAACGTTGACAAATAAGCAGATTCGTCAAACGCTGGAGAATCGGGGCGTAGTGTGGGATGAAACGTCGGTAGAAGTTGAGCATGCCAAGGAAACGTCGTAGTTTCTCCGTCGAATCGGGTTCAGTGCATTGCAAGAGGGCATCAGTTTTATCGCTAAGAGGTTTTATACCTTGGGCGTCTATGCAATGGCCCAGAAACTCTAACGAAGGTGCCCCAAAGATGCGCTTGTTTGGATTGGTAACTACCCCGTATTACTGAAAACGTTCAAACAAAATGGTAAGGTGTTGGAGGTGTTTTCCCTGGGAAGCGCTTGCTATCAGGACGTCATCAATATAGACAGAAACGAAATCGAGACCTTGCGTAACCTGGTCCATGAATCGTTGGGACGATTGCGCTGCGTTTTTGAGTCCAAATGGCATTCGGAGAAACTCAAACAGTCCTAAAAGAGTTATTATCGCCGTTTTTGCGATGTCTTCCGGTGCGACAGGTATTTGATGGTATGCGCAGACTGAGTCCACTTTTAAGAATGTGGTCTTCCCATGCAAGGTAAGGAAGAAATCGTGTAGGTGGGAGATGGGGTAGCGATCCGGAATGGTTTCCGTGTTCAGGGCACGACAGTCACCCCACGGACGCCAATCATGATCCTTCTTTGCCACCATGTGCAGTGGCGAAGCCCAGGCGCTGTCGGATGGCCGCATTATGCCAAGCTGCGCCATAAGTTCGAACCCAGCTTTGGCGGTGGCTAACCTGTTAGATGGTAGGCGTCGGGGTCGTGCACGGACTGGTTGGCCTTTGGTGACAGTCTTATGCACTGTTGTGTGGCGTACTTCCTTGATGTCATAGTTGGGTTTTACTATGCTGGGGAAGTTCTGGAGCAGACGTGCATATCTGTCTTCCTCAGGTTTTGCAATGCAGACGCTATGGATAGAACAATCTGACACAATGCCACGAACGTTTACCTTTGTGCGTGCATCAACCAGCTTCTTCTTGTTGACATCAACTAGCAGATTGAAAACACCTAAGAAGTCGGCCCCTAATATAGGATGAAGTACACCGGTGACGATGAAAATCCAGGTGAATCGGTGGCGTGGACCAAGATCTAATATCAGTGACTGCTCACCGAACGTTGATATGCAAGTTTTGTTCGCAGCTTGAACAGACAGCTTGCTAGGGGTTGTTGATGGTCGCGGTGAAAGCAGGACTGGAAAAACACTAACTTCGGCACCTGTGTCAACTAAAAACCGAGAGCCTGAAGTTTTATCCATCACGTAGAAGAGGCGACTGGAATGGTTACCAGTAACGGCTGTCGCCCTCACTGCCTGGCTGACCCTTTTCCTTGGTCTGACGATGATCTTTTATCAAACATGCAGGGTCTAGTGCACCGGTTGGCCTTGTGGCCAAACCTTCTTTGGTACCAGCAGATTTCTTGTGCCGCTTTAGGTGAGAGAGATTGATGCCCGTCGGTTGATCGTTTACGACGTATGGACCGTGGACGACGAACTGCATTATTCGACATCTTAGCTGCCAACGCTTCAAACTTGGAATTTAAGTCAGCTAACTGTGACTGAATACTAGAGGAGTGGGTAGGGGCTGATGGTATGTTAAACTGGGGGCTATTGGTTGTGGTTGTCACCAAATGACTAGCAGAAAGATTACCTGGGTAGACTTCCACTATTTTGTCAGCCATGTTAACTAAGCTATCTAGTTCGATAGTTGTTGCCGAGATACTGAGTATCCGCCGCACATTGAATGGAAGCCACTGGAGCCAAAACTTCTTGAGAACAGCCTCGTCTAGTTGATATGAACCGGCGAGCTGCTTCACGTACCGAAGCAGTTGTGAAGGCTTTCTATCTCCCATTTCAAATGAGGTAAGTAAGTGCTGCAGCCGTTTCTCGTCGGACATAGATGTCCGCTGGATAACTGCTGACTTCAGTTTGTCATAAGGTGCCTCTTCAGGAACATTATCGATCAAGTCTCCGACTTCGGTGGCAACCTCAATGGGTAAGGCTCCCACCACGTAAGCACATTTAGATGCTTGGGAGCGTGTGTCGCGTGCCATGAAAAGAGCCCCAATTTGGGCAAACCATATACAGGGGTTGTTAAATCTATACCGGGGAAGTCGTATGTCCAATATGGCGTGTAATGAGCTCGTCTGCACATCACCACCACTGCCCATTTGGCGAGGTTGGAGAGGTAACTCGTGGGGAACTCATTAGTGGCCGAAGAATAAACAGAATTACCAAAAATAAACAAAGTCAAACTCTAAATATAGCTAAGAAGCGGAGGAAGTTCCCTGAATCGGGCCCACCAATAATTTGTAGCAGACCCAAATAATGTCAAGTAAACCAAACCGACAAACTATGTACACTTTACAAGAAAAATGGATTTTATGGTACACATGTATGAAAAGTTATACGTCATAGCATAAATAGCATTGTCAATGTTATAGATAGTCACTGGTTACTTGGAGGTTATCTCTTCGGTATTGTCCACCACAGTTTTAGGATACTCCATAGATCAGAAGGCGATATTTGTTGTCTCTCCGCTGTGGTCTTCGGTCGGCTTGATTGTCGTAATACTTGGAAGTAGGATGAGAAGTCCTGTAAATTCCCAAGACAATCAGTTGTTGTGCACGACAGACAATAGTCACAGAGGCGGAAGCCGGAATGGTTAGAAGCACATTATATTTCCACGATTAGCAGCAGCAAAAGCTGTAATTACCACCACAGCCAAAAAAGGTATGTATATGAACAGCATTCGTTTTTACAAGTGTTTGGAATAATGTGCAGAATGTGTAAAAGAGACGATGAAAAGGAAGTATTGCTTATAATTGGAGTGGTTTATATACAATTGTATGCAGTCTCCACAAGTTCGACTTGGGCCGCTCCCCATCACCTCCACGTAGACAGTGTATGACTTCCGCTTTGGATTCTCTTTGAGAGAACGCGGTCTTTTTCTTTATCCAATTGACCTTCTGGCGGGAGTGATTTGTCTTCGTTCTGCGTCTCATGGTTCCACATTTGGCATACCAAAGGCGTCCAACAAGACGTGAAGCATGAAATTCTGCTTCTTGTTGATTGATGTCTCTGCGTCTCTGTCCCTCTATCTCTAGTTTGTACAGAAATCTTTTCTTTAACATCCAATGACTTTTCCATGTGCCCAATTTGGTGATGAATAACGTAAACCACGTATGCAGACTTGGTGGTTTAATTTGGGTACTGTGTGTCTAGCTTCATGGTGACAATTAAGCCTATTTTCCATTTTCTTACTCCTATTTTATTCTCTACGTGGAAAACCTCAAGATTAAATGTTGAGAAACAACAGGAAAGACATCAATTGACTGTACTTTTGGTGAAAGTCAAAGGAAATCAACACCAACCGAGCACATAAGAAAAAAGTGCGATGAAGTTACTAATGACTGACGAGAATACTTTATATTACCCTCGGATGAAGCAAGGAAAACCGTCTTCGTGAACAAAACAGACTATGTCATAAAGCCACATGAATTACTTAACGACGAAGCGTGTACTGACCGCCAGGTCGGAATCCAACTAAACTGTTGGACAACCAGATCCAAAGGAAACTAAAGTTTGGTGAAAGCCGACCGAATCACAACAGAAGAACAGTGGCGGATGTAGACAAGAAGACCAGTCCCATCGGAGTTCTACGGCCGACCTAAGATACACAAGATAGATGTTTCACTACGACCACTAGTTCCACCTCCAAGAACACCTCCATTTAGCTTGTTATACAGAAAACTAAGGCATCTCGCCAGTGGAAATGTACATTATCAGCTCGATAACTGAACTTATGGGCAAAATAAAAGGTTTAAGGGTAGACAGTGATGAAACGACGATATCCTTCAAGGTTACTTCACTATTCATGTCAATCACCTCACATATGGTAAGGAAGCGGTGGATATTCTTCAAAGAACGACTCAACTCTTCCTGACTATATAAAGATCACCAGTGGAATTGATCGATCTATGTTCTACGACCTACTTCCAATTCACTGGGAAGATTCAGAGACAAACAAAACGAACAACCATCGGATCGTCAGTATCGGAATTGATTGATGAAGCTGTGATGCAGCGACTGGAATCAATGGCAACTTCTCTCATCAAGCCAAAATTTTGGATTCCGTGCCTCCACGACACATTCGTAATCCTCAAGGAGTATGAAGTAGAAGCATGTTCAAGCCAGTAAGCCGAATATTTGAAGGAATTCACTCCACAGAGGAGGAGGAATCCAACAGAAAAGTTCCATTCTTACATGTTCTCATCAGTAGAACACACAATGGGGCTTTACAAGCTCGAACGTACGGGGAAACCACATACATGGATCAACATTTGAACCACATCAGCAGTCCTCCTGAAGTCCCTTATGAATATGGTGTACAAACTTTGTTCTTAAGAGTAAAACTACGTTGCAGCGGTGAAGCACTACGGGAAGCCGAAGAAAAATACCTGTACAAAGTGTTCAAACCCAGTGATTGTCCACCCAACTGTATCAAAAAGTGTTTAACACCACGACAAAAGGCTGTCTCCAATCAATGGGCATGTTACACTACCCCAAGTCAGAGATATCTCAGAGGCAGTCAACCGACTGCTTCCTCCTTTCTGAATCAGGGCAGCACACAAACAAAGAACGCCATGGAAACCGAAAGATCCGTCGCCAAAAGGATACAGGGCAAACATAGCCCACAAAATCAACTGCGAAAATTGTTCACAGTGTGACATTAGTCAGTATAGCCATCAGACTGTCAAAAGATTCATGAACACCAAACAGCAGTAGTGACGCGATGCGGTTTCCTTCGTCTCAGTGAATGAACACAATCAAGAAGTCGACTTTGAGACCGGGGAAAACCAAAAAGCTGGTTCGAAAGTTGAAAGAGAACCTCTAGAAGCATTGCATTCAAATGAAATGTCAGCTTTAAGCTACTGGTCCCTTTGGTAAACTTAAACAGCGTAATGAGAAGACGTAGATCGTCTGAAATATGTGATGTACTAGAGCTATCCTGTCGGTATTGATGTTGATTTTAATACCAAGAGTAACGCGAATAGCGTTTTTTCTTTTTCTCCCCCTTCCTACTCCCATGTTTCCCATTAACTTTATTGACCCTTTTCGTAAGTTTACACGCAAATAGTTCCGCAAGTCCATGTATGATCAGATTGTTCGGAATGTATAGCTCTAATACATCACATGTTTCAGAAATTCCGATTAACGAACATGCGGATATAAATGCAATCCACAATCTCCCCAAGAAGAAAACAGTCGTCCATCAACCAAAAGTGGATTAAGGGATAAACCAGGGATAACGTGCTATGTGACAACAACAAACGCAACAGTTTCATTCAGCCAAGGAATATTGAGTGGTTGGACAGAAAAAACTGAGGGCTGGAGAGGTCGATGCGTGACAAGATATTTCATTCCCAACAAACAGCTGGATAAAACACGAAAACAAAAAACAATATATTAGCATAAGTTTAACACTAGAATATGCTTCATTTCTTTTTGAAGATAGTGCGGAAGAGGTCGCCGAGTCCGGTAATCAAATGTCCGGGAGGAAAAACATCAGAGCACAAGGAAAATGAATCCAAAATCAAGTTATGGTACTTACAGTCGTAGGCCTGTCGTTGCCCTCTGGTTTTCATGACTCAGAGAGGTATCAAATCCAAAGGAGAACAGTCTTTATTCGCACTCAGACCAATTATCGCATCGCGTTATTATCATCCCACGTATCTCTTATTATTCAGCCAGTCACATCAATTGATGACAGGGAGTTGGTTTTTTATTTCACCGTACCCATTTCACGGGATAATATCGAATATGTTTGGCCACTTCAACAAGCTCAAAATGAAGCACGTCAGCTGAAGTTAACCAAGGCTCTACCACAGGAGTTATCACCTCAGTTCCCACCACCATCCGATGCCGGTAAATATGAAGGCATTAATAATTCTGTCAGTGAGTTCCATTATGATCCAGCTGCCTATCCAGTGTCATATTTAGTCCATGGTTTAATTGACCCGAAGACGCTTTTCGTATTGGATGCTCCATGTTTGATGGTGCAGCCAAAGTTCGTTTACAACTGAGGAAACTTAGCCATATCGAGTGCAATAGATACATCAATTTTATTCAACCGACGAATTCTCGTGAGTTTTCATTCAGTGAAACTTTCAACATTTCATCATCTGTATTTAATGAACAATACTATTTGCTTTTTGTTCGATGTCAATGTTTTCAATTATCCAACTTACCTTCTGTAGACTATCTGACCTGTGCTGGTAAAGTCAGTCGTGGACGCAAATGATTCAAGGGCAACGAAACGACATCCGACCAGTTTAACGTCTCATTTTCATTTGCAATCTGAAGAACCCTAGAGATGCTGGTTTTTGAACCAGAATCTTGTCACGTACCGAGCGAGATACGGAAATGACTTTGCAGATGGTGACAACGGAGTGTCAACGCCCAACTTGAAGTATGACACAGCTATGGTACAGCCTAAATCTCAATCTTCCGAATTGGTTGCAGTTAATGTAGCCAAGTCTCCTCAGTCTTCAGCCCAACGCAGAAAACCTCTGTCACACTCATCAGGTAAACAACCTCCTTTATCATTCCACTGCTAGCTATTATCCATCTTTCGTATCAAACTCGGCTGTATTCTTCTCAGCTACAGATGTGGATATTCCATGACCAGGGCGTGATTTGAGGGGGCATGCAAAGGTAGCTTGCTTTCTAAACACCCAAATTGCAGCCAGATTCTTCTTCCTATGAGGTTTTTCAGCTGATTTACTCAATAAGATGGTTGTTTTGGACCCGCAGATTTAGCCCCTTTCAATCTTTAGCCTTTTCTTACAACCGAACGCAGATAATCTGAAGCAAAACTCTGCGCTCTACAGTGGTAAGTTTCATGCAATACAAAGCGTAAAGTAATCAGCACACTTCCCTACGCTCTCAAGAAATTAAGCTTGGTCGAGCATTTGGAATCACCAATGAAATATCGAATGCCAGTTCATGTCCATTCATACCACTTTTCTTGTCTCACAAGACAGCATCAGTCTGTTCAACGTTGCATTTTGCAATTGAACTGGGATGTTCATACATTCAGCCTCGCCTAGTTTACTGGTCCGCTAATTATTAGCCAGTCCCAAGCTCGGATGACGGTGTAGGTCTGGGCGCGGGGCTAGCCACCCTACCCTGGGAAACCAGTCCAATCGCTAAAGAAACGTCAAGGCATAGACGAAACATAAAAAGTGAAAATAAATTTGTTCCTCGCCGGAATCGAAGAATGAAGTGGCGCCGATTGATCAAAGTCTCCGGGGGCCCAATCGGTTGATGTCTCCTCTTCTCTCAATGAAAGCAAAAGTAGGCATAAGGACATGGATTATTCACACGATGTTTGAAGCTGGCCGGCTGGCAAGGCTGCACAGATTGAAAAAGAGATGACAAGGTAAGGCATAGAAGTGCTGGGCTAGGAATCTGCAGATGGAGTGGAAGTGGACTCTCCAGCCCAAAATGAAGAGTCGATAATCTACTGGGATACGACCACCCAGACGACGACCACGAGCACACTGAGTTTTCGAGTGGCTATCACGATGTCCCCAACAGCGTCGGAGGCTCACTCTCAGGTAGCGGGAACCTATCTATTGCTGCAGGGTCGGGATGATGACAGCGAGATGGATTCAAATCAACGGGAAGGGAAGTTACAATCATGCAATGCTACGCCACGCACCTACAAACAATGTAGGCCAAGAGAAGAAGCAGGAATTCTACAGACAGCTGCGACCAGTACTGAACGACACCCCACCCCAGATGGCGACATCAAAATTCTAGTGTGTGGAGTGACACGAACACCAAACTGGGAGGAGACAACACGGGAAGAGAACTCATCGTAGGTCGAGAAGCATTGGGTGAAATGAGTGGGAAGGGAGAACTGTTTGCACACTTCTGGGTATTCAACGATTTGGTGATCGGAAGCGATGTAGTGTGTACAAACACAAAGATATTCACAAAGTGAGCGACATGGATTTGATTCTACCAGGTGGACACTAAACTAGAAATCACATCGACTTCATCTCAGTGTGGAGAAAGTGGAGACACAGCCTGCTGGGCACAAGATCAATCAAGAAGGGGGGCAGATGAAGGCTCAGACCACTCAATATCTTATGCAGGGAACCCACTTTCAAAACCAAATTGAAAGCCTTCATAGAAGTCGGTGATAGACGACCACAGCCCAAGTTCAACACGTAGAGCAGAGACTGAAGGGAGAAACTACAAAAGACATCTTCACATCAGTCAGCCATCAAGACAAAATGGGGGATATTAAGCGAAATCCCTGAAAAAACTTGCGTGGAACAACACTGGAACTGTGTAAAAGCAACGTGGAAGGAAACCTGCATAACCGTGTTGAGAAGGAAGAAGAGGCGGCAAGACGAGGGACGGATCTTGACGGATGCGTGAAAGCCGATAGGGAAGGGAGAGGAAGATGGTGATGGTGAAGCGGAAGCAGAAGATAAGCCAGTGCAGTGCATGCACAGATGAATAACGAGAAGAGGAAGTGAGTGCAACCTATAAAACACTACATTGGACGAAGAAGTGAAGACGAGTGTGCAGAAAGACAAAAAACATTCTTACGACACATTGGCGAGAAGAGCAGAATAGACAAACTGCAGATGGGAGAGACCTGACAATATTCTATCAAATAATCATGTTACTATCCGAGGCGGAAAATATCAACACAGGCGAAAGCAATGGAAGGTGGTGAAGGAAATTTAGTTACCGCCAAGGAGGAAAAACAAAGGAAACAATGGTCTGACAGCTTCAAAAAACTCTTGAATCCACCACCACCTGCAACTCTTCTAGACATGCCACCTGCAGCTTAGCCATAGACTTATCAGTGAACGCAGACCCTCTGACAAAGGCAGAGGCGAGGTCCTGAACGCCGTTAAGTTGCTGGAGGCCAGGAAGGCGGCAGGATCAGATGGAATGGCTCCAGAAGCGCTGGAAACAGGTGTAGAGACAACAGCTGGTTGTTGCATGTGTCATGATTTCGTTCTTCTAACGTATATAAAAACATTGACCACCCATTTTGTTTGACTCCATTCAGTTTCCTTGTGCAACCATAGTTAATCTCTTGTTTCGATGAGTGTTACAATTTTATTTCGTTTTGGATAGAAACTTCATTATCCTTCGAAATTAGAGGACAGTTTTTGAAGAGTTCATTTATTGTTTGGATGTACATTCTTTTTTGGCAAGAAATTGTTTTGGATTTAGTCGGTCTCCCTCTGGGTTTTGGGAGCTCTGAAAATTTGGATCTTCGTTAGGTGCTACTCAGTGGATTTGACGTAATGGGATGTGCTCACACCACTACCGCAGATGGTGTGAAGGAAGGAAGGAGAGATACCTGCCGATTGGAAGAGCTGCTACCTTGTCAAACGTCCAAGGAAGGGAGGCCTAAGCAACCCTTTGCTAAGCTGGCTAAAATCATAACTCGGTGATCGCAAGCAAGTAACAAAAATCAATTCATTTCTCTCTGCTCCAAGATACATCACAGGTTGAGTTGTGTAAAGTAGCCTTCTCCAGCCTCGTTTGTTTATTATGTACATTAACAGTGTTTGCAATCGCTTTGCCACAGGTGGTGCTCTTCTACATGCCGACCACCTAAAGTCATTTACTCTTGTTATAACCACGAGCCACGTGACACTATGACTGCTATTCGACACGGACTGGAAAAGCTTTCTTCTTGGTGCGTTGATACTCTTCTACAGTTCATCATCATCAAATGAGGATGGAGCCGCGTTGACAACAGTTACCTTGACCTGATATTTGAAGTATCCTGACAACAGTTGCCAAACTTAGTTCTCTCTCAAGCCTAGGGCTTGGATATACTGGTGACCTGAATTTCTCCGAGCAGGCAGCGCATAGAGGAAATAAGCCACGTGGACTCCCAGGATGCATCATCCGTGACTTTTATGGTACTAAATCATGAGTTTACCCTAAAACGTCAGTGTACTTTTGACTGGCTCCACTGCTGCCCAAGCTGAAGTTGGTTTCTTGACTTCAAACCCCAGCACCGGAGGGAATGATCCGATAGTAGGTTGGTTTTCAGGTTATCTACTCAATGTTGAGAACATTGAGGAGGCCCGCCGTCGTACAACTAGACTCTGCCGTCTGGTAAACACCTAGGCCGTCAGATTAGGCTTAAGCGTCATTGATCAGGTGTTTGAATGGTGACTAGGAACACCATGCCCGTCAGAAACGCCCGACAGTATACCGTTCAAACAACTAAAGGCCTTAAGCTTTCCTTCAGATCACACTTTTTCCACTTTCTTCGTAGGAAGTCTCAGAACAAAGCTGTATTTCGCTGTCCAAATTCAGTAGCTCCATTCGCGCAAAACAGTTTCTGTCATCCGGTAAACATATCAATTTATGCGCACCCTGTGGTCATTTCAAACTAGTGCGAAACCCAAAATCTTGTGAAGGACGTAGATGTACAAACGCATCACAGTTTTCTTCTGTTTCTCTGCAGTCTACAACCCGAGCTACAGTACAGTCTGAAACTGAACTGGTTGTTACACGTGAACATCAAGGGGATGCACATCAAACTTTCAGTAACAGCCCACTGACTTGTAAACGCAGAAACGCTCGCATCGGAACAGTATGCTTGGGCGGAACATCCATATGCAAATGCATTATCTCACAGATAAGCGTCCACAGCCGTCACCAGTTGAGATTCTTTCTCCGATACTGCTCTGTTCGGGCGTCCCCATGATTTCAAACGGTAGCCTAACGATTGAGAACAACTACATCCTTTTAGGAGTTGCTCAGTCCATAAACTTACCAAGCATTTTTCACCAAGCTTCTTCCTATTCCCACAAGATCCCAGTAATAATTGTGGCTGTCCCATACAATATATATATATATATATATATATATATATATCCAAAATATAACATGCATTTCAAATCAAAAGCGGCTAACAATTCAAATATCGCCAATCGCTATAGCTTCAACCTAATTAAGCACCTACTGAAGCTGAGTGAATCGTCGAGGGTAAACTCTGTGGATATACCATGGACACAGAAATGTTATGAAGCACCATAAGCCTCCCGAAATCTCATGTGGTGAAACTGAGGCAAGTACTGAAAGTCAGCTATCACCCGCTTTTCAAACGGTCCAAACGGCTACCCGTCCAGCCAGTTGATGTTCCTTCCCAGCCCCTCTATCAATGACAATGTCGCATAGTAATACCCTCCT
The DNA here is from genome assembly GCA_944470555.2 of Heterobilharzia americana. Taxonomy (NCBI): domain Eukaryota; kingdom Metazoa; phylum Platyhelminthes; class Trematoda; order Strigeidida; family Schistosomatidae; genus Heterobilharzia; species Heterobilharzia americana. The sequence continues at coordinate 68,752,169 of OX104128.1, read as the reverse complement.
CCTAAGAATGCATCTGCTACGAACTAGTGACATCAGTGGTCGTCACAGACCTCATGTCTCGGCCCACTCAAACTCCACGAAGTGAACATTTAATTCTAATCCCAGAACAACTAGGCAGCGGATCTCAGTCAGATAGACCTACTGAATGTAGCCTTAGCTGCTGCCATAGAATATGCTACAACCGGCAACCAGTTAGTAGGCAAACGACAAGTCTCTACTGTAATCTTCAACCGAAGACTCTTGGACTTTGTGTAACACGGTGCCATCGGCAGTGCAGATGGCGACGCTGCGCTGGGAACTGGCGGGTTCTTCCTCCGCAAAAAGCTGCCATCCAGCCCAAAGTATGAACACCCTATGCTCGCCAGGCCAGCAGCACACGGTCATGCATCCAGACCATTCAGCACACCTCCGTGTCACGTTGCACTACTCGCAATCGACCCTCTAACCAGTTAGTTGGAAAGCATCGGTACCTTGGGATGACCTCGCAAATATACTTTCCCACCAGGCTACCCTGTCGTGTTCCTCCTTGGTCTTGTATTCGTGAATATATGTCAAGTACGAATAATTAGTGATCGGCCTGTACTTCTGTCAAGTTCGCACCATGACAATTCTTTAATTGGCGAGGCTCTTCCACTTTATACCTTAATACTGTTTCCATTTTGGTGCCCTTTATATATCCAAATGTAACTCCTTTCCATGTCCGACCATACACCGAAGCTTATCTGCAATAAACCGACAACGAACACTGTCCGGTTGGTGCCATACCGGCCAGACAGTGAAGAAACATAAAATCCGTATGCGGAGGCGGACGTTTGAGGGCAGGGAGCCCATGATCCACATTCTCAATTTCCTGCTGTCGTACGTTCATTACCACGGGAAGTAAACAAGCACGTTGCAGCGCACCTGTTTGGCCCTGAAGTAAGTGGTCCCACGGATGGCTAGCACCTGGACGAATTGATTCGTAACATCTAGCTAGGCAGCAGCTCAGTTTGCGAAAATCTGAGAGCCAGGATTCAGGAGTAACCAAGCTGTGCAACTCTATTAAACGGCCGCTACGAGCCCGAAGCCCCAGGTTACACAGCACATCACAGAAACGCATCTCATCTCATCGCAGCGGTTTGCGCAGTAATCCGGAAACTAAACCTAACAGGGTGGAAAACCCCAAATGTTGCTGGTTTCGCAACACCTATGAGGATGAAGCCAGAAAGTGTCGGAAACCATCCAGTTTCAACACAGACACAGACCAGGGAAACTGTCACGCCGGCATGCGTTCACGGCGACCATAGAAGGCAGGGCGAGCCGTTTTTTGCACACTACCGATGTAGAAACGAAAGTTCGCTACCTCATCAACACCGGTGCAGACGTCAGCGTTCTTCCCACACTAGTGAAGCGTCGTCATCATGCCCCATCCGTCAATCTCCCAGCAGCTGGCGGCAAGGCTATCGCAACCTTTAGGAGACCGTGTGCTTACCTCAACTTAAGTCTACGTTAACCTATTCGCTGAATCTTCCCCCAAGCTGATGTTTCTGTGCCCATCACTGGCATACGTTTGCTGAACTGTTACGATCTGTCCATGGATGCTAGTCGTCGACGGCTGGTAGATAACAGCACGAGGTTATCAATTGACAGCACGACCTACGTAGGTCCTGGTTTAGCCAGCGTTAGAACTAGAGACCCAGGCAATGCGTCCCATCAGGCAGCCCTAGACGAATATCCAGGGTTACAACAGCCGAATGTATACTTTTCCGTGCATAACCAGCGATGTTATGCATCTCGTCGTAACCATACGTTCACCTGTGCGATCCAAAGCATACGTCTAGCTCCTGATACTCGTGGATATATAGCAGGCATGAACAATTAGTGATTGGCCTCTGCGCCTGTCAAGTTCGCACAAGTGCAATTGTTAAACGCCTTTCACCCCAAATCACCTGAACTTATCCCGAGATATGTATAAAAATACTCCTCTGCCTCTTTTAACAACCAAAAATCAGGCACTTTTGTCCTGAAGCAACACGATTTAACGGACTCAAGTTAACGCAATCCAGACAAGTCACTGCTTTCTTTTGTATAGCCTATCAGACTTTCCTGAGTCGTACAGTCAGAGATTATATTTAAGCAATATAAGGACACAATTTAACGTGATAAAGTCCACGGTAGTATTCAACAGTGTTGAGTCATGTCAAAATTATAAAAGTACCTCAGTGTCACTGGACAACTATACAGTCCAAAGATTTCTGTGGTGCAGAATAAGTGCTATACAACGAGAAAAAACGATTATCTGAATACATCCCTAAAACCTGAGAATCAGAAGGAATATCCCCAGAAAATGGGATCAAAATTCTGTCCACGAGAATCAACTTAAGCAAATTTTTCGAGTAGATAGTCAGAGAACATGCAGTCAATTCTGAGGGCAACATAGAATCGAGCCAAACAAAATAATAATTATAGCAATAACATGCGGTCAACGGTAAGACAACACCTTGTTGTCAACAGTCCCGCATCACAGAATAACAAGGTGGACCACTGAGGATTAGTTGCAACCAAAAAACAGATAATAAGGGCTAAATCAAAGAGGACAGGCAAATGTCAAAATCATCAAACATGCAACATGGATAGTGAGAGAAGAGTAAACTTGTGGTTTTTTAGCCCTCACATCTAGGTCTTAAGGCTACATCGGATTACATTTGACAGGTCAGCTAACATCTAGAAAGAGGACGAAAATATTCAAATGTATATCAATACTGCCAATCATTCATTCTCATACCTGTAGCTCACTGCTCCTTTGCTTGATTGCCGCCACTCCATGCGCAACAAAATGATAGGTATCACATTATAATTGATCTGTAGTCATCAGTGATAATAACTACGGGAGGTTTCTGTGCTTCTGGCACTTTTGAGATGGATATCCCTATTGGGAATTATCCCGTTGACGGGCGACAGACGACGCCACAGAAAAAGAGGGCGCAGTGTCTATATTAAGTTTGGCATCACCGCTAAGCAGCGCTGCATCTCGGAGTGAAAGGAAATTGGTGACTGCATAAGTTTTCACAGGACTTTCTGGCTCCGACTTTTATTACAGGACGCACCTACAAACCTACTTGCTTCAAAATGGATGATGAGAGGTTATTGAGCACACCGTCTCGCGCGGAATCACTAACAGAGCCCAAACTTGTATAGGAACCTTGATGTGTCTGACACACCTTGGAGACCATGTAGCCCTCCTAAACGCATTGAAAAGTCCATTGGTGCCCAGAAGACAGACGGTTGGCAATGGCACGTAAGATAGTCTACCCGGTTCCATTGTATTCCGGAGTTAGTCTTCACCAACGCCATCACGATAACAACGCTTTAATGCGAAATGGAGTTCCCAAGCACATATTACAAGGTACTCTGGGGTAACTTAAACATATACCCTAGAATTAGTCGTTTAACCCTAAATACGAGAAAAGCTACATATATGATAGGAATAGGGTGGACTGAACTCGTTCCAACCCAACCTTTACCAGGGTCTTAACCTTACCAGTATCTAAGCCACACGCTTCTGTGACCCATTTCGTGAGCGCGTAGGCCGCCGCCATGATTTCAACGCTCCTGCACTTCAAAAAAATTCGAAACCCAAAGTGACTTTATTCCCACAAAACTGCGCAATTGCATGAGTAATCTTGCTTGAGAGTAAGTTAACAAATAAATGTTTTGTTCTTATATTAGCAATTTAGCATGAGAGAAGCCGGTTTACAGGCATCATCACATTGACATATGTCGAAAATAAACAGCGTTTTACTAGTCCTGAATGGTACAGAAGGTTTGTCACCAAACTCTATTTATAGATTCGAGGGCGTTTCGTCCTTCATCATGTCCAAGGCTACGAAAACATCCTTAAGTCAGTTAATGTACTAAGAACAATCAAAGATGAAATCGTTCCCCACAAAAAGCTGGGAATACTGGGGCATCGTTAAGGTGTATAAGATTCCGAATAACCAGTTCTAGACGAAATCCTCCCAATTCATCTACAGGCAGTTGAAACCACCACAGCAACCCGCTTGAGGTTTTGGAGCTACTTAGCTCAGTCTTCAGTCTCCTTTGCACAGGAAGAGAAAACGGAAACCGCTGATGCAAAATCTGAATCGAACTACACTCATGCGGTAAGGCCGAATCTATACGCTTCTTTTTCACTTGGTTCTTGATTACATCAATTTGCAGATTTCCTGTTGTGTCTGGCCACTTATTACTATATTTTTGTGGTAATATTTCAGTCTATCCCATATATCTGGCTTACAGCTCCTCCACTCTCCTCGCATACTGTGTTACCAACGTTTCGGTATACTACGTATAGCCGTTCGCTGTTTTCTATTTTAACAATAAGCTTCGATTTTAGCGTCTTTTTAAATGGGAAGATCCAAGGCTAACAGTTCTAAAATCGACTGCTCTAGTGAGAAAAAGCAAAGAATTGGTCATTCTAGTTCTCTTCTGTGTGACAGAAGCACTGTTACTTCGTGTAACTCAGATCTCGATGATCTGGTATGCCCCACGCCTTTTGTCAGAACCGAAGACATTATATCAGTCATGAGTAGTAGTATTAACGACCACAGGAAAGAAATCGACAGCATTAAGATCACGGTGAAAGAGATTCGGAGAATAGTTGATGATTTCAATCCATTAGCATATATTATAGGGAAGCATGAGAATTTAGTTGAAGACCATGTAGTGAAAGCAGAAAACTTAATAGACCACTTGGCGATGGAGGTAATGAAGAGACTATCGTCGTCCCAACAGGTCATCGTTTATGACATACCTGATACCCTACCCCTGGACGTAGTTAAGACAAAGGTATTAAACTCATGCGGTGTGACAGGAATACACTGTGACTGACAGCGCCTCCGCAAAACGTCAGCGCAGTCTAGCTGCCCCATGTTCTTCAAGTTCGCTGCTTCATTTGACTCCGAAAGATTTACCAAACTACAAGACCACATAAGGTCACATAGCAGCTCTAAGAATGTTGCTATCGCGCAAGACAAATCCGCGTGCCAAAGCAGAAAACAAAAAGGGAGCAGTTTGACCAGTTCATCACCTTTAAACACAGAGGCTGCTGTGTGAACGAACAGACTATCAGAAAGTGCCCACATGGTCAGTACTTCTGTTGGATATTCCTCTTCCTCGGTACAACAGTCTCAGTCAAATCTAGCTACAAATGAACCTGATCCTTCAGTAGCTCGTAAAAGAAAAACCATTGGTACCCTTAAGGTCACCATAAACGAAAGACCGCTGGGTGACAGGAAACTCAGAAGTTCGGGCGGAACCTCGCCACCCAAAGCTAAAACGTTTTTGAAGAAGGACCATTTCAGGCACTTGCTTTCTGATGATGGAGAAGAACATTTCATAGCTAGGACGCAAGCAATACACGAACCCAAAAGGCTGGTTTTCCGTCAAACCCCTTTTCCAGAATTGAGTGCCACGACAACGGTTTCATCACACGAGGCACTTCTTTGGACCACATCCCTTCGATCACAGGGGTCGTAAAGTGTTGCCGAGTAGCGTGCTGAATGTAACGGAAAAATGATCTGAAAATCCCTCCCGATCACCCTTATTTGATTGTATTGACATTTATTTTAACATTTTTACCCTCGTTATGGATGGTGTACCTTTGACCCTCGCCGGTGTAATGTTATTTGCTTGTTTAACTGTCTTATTTGACTTTACACTCGGTATTTGCCTTTGTATGTTTGAGACTTATTATGAGTGTTTCACTTTCCTATCATGTGACGCTGGACTGTTGATAAGGTGATGTTGTTTTACTGCGCACGACATTTTGTTTTGGTTCAACTTACGGTTGTGCAGTGATTTGACTGTTTGCCTTTTGACTGTCTACTGGGAACGTTTGTTTGTTGATTTGATTCCTGTAGGCAGAGTTTTGATCCCTTTTGCCGGGAATATTCTTATTGACCGACAGGTATTTAACAGTTGTATTTTTTAACCAGTTTTTACCGTGTAGTACGTATTTGTACCCGAGAACGTTTTGGACTGTATAGTTACCCAACGGCACTGTTGAGGTATTTTTGTAATTTGACATAACTTATTGTTGCTTTGATAGTACCACAGATTTTGTTACGAATCTACTATTGAATTACTACAAACCGTGTTTTGATATTTCGATCCAACCTTTGACTGTGCGTCACTCGCGGAAGTTAGGAAGCTATACAGTAGAACGCAGGAACTAGTCAGATTCACGTCAGTTGGCACCGCCTAGTTATTTCCCGCGTTCAGGCCAAGATTATTGGATTCTGGCCGCTACACTGAATGCTCAAATGTCTTACATACCACAAACACCTAACCACTGTTCAGCTGTGCATCTTAATATTCCTAGTCATTACTTTGGGAACAGATGTACATCCCCTGCGGGAAACTTCCCACTTATGAACCCTAACAAGATTTTTTTGGGATCCCGCACAATATGTACGACCCATGGTGTTTAGGCTCGTTCGACCCCCTGATAACACAGGGCTGGAACCAATTTCCTTGACTTACACCGGTCATAAACCATACCTTACGTTAACAACCTATAAGTGCTGTGAAAAGCTAAGTAACTATATACTTGTGAGCGACAGAAACTCACCAGTCACACCGGTCACACCGGCACACCCCACTGTTGAGTCCTGTCACGTCCGAGACATAGGTAGTGCATCGTCTAGCGAACTGAATACCAGAAATTCTTCCACTTACCGAGGCTTAGGAGACATAGTCAGTTACTTTGCAAGCCATAGTAGCGTCTTCACGCTTCTACTTATTAATGCCGGCTCGTTAATTAAGGAAATATCCGACCTTAGAACGATAGTTTTGCTGGCCAAACCCACTGCATTATTAGTTACTGAATCATGCTGTACTGACCCAATCCTAGACGTGGGCCTGTGTATAGATGGTTATACTCTGTATCGCACCAACCGTGGCCACAAGCGTGGTGGAGGCCGTCTGATCTATGTGTGTAGCCTTTCTACCTCGAATAAGATTGAAGATGATGTCTTCAATGATCTGCCGGACTCGCTTTGGATCGTTATAAACGGTACCAGCTATAAAATCCTCATAGGCTGTGTGTATAGAGCGCCATGTTCGACAAAAGAAAATGATGAACTGATGGCTAGATGACTTGCTCACGCTGGATCCCTCACTGTTGACTTCAAACTGATTGCAGGCGACTTTAACTTACCTGACGTTAACTGGGAGGCCGGTCGTGGCCCATAACGATTTGATGAAATGCTTGCTGTCACAGATATCTATGGCTGGAAGCAATGCATTCAGCAACCCACGCGTGGAGACAGTATACTGGACCTAGTCTTTTGCTGTGACATCATCCCTGTCACTACCCATATTAGTAGCTAATTTTCTGACAGTGATCATAGGATGGTATTCTGTTGCCTATCGATTCTTCCTCTCAATGAGAAAAACAAACAATCTTCAAATTCTACTCAGCATAGAAGCTATAAGAATATAGAGTGAGAAGTATTCATCGAGCTACTCAGGTGCTCTCCAAGGGATGACTACTTTACCACAGCCTCATTAACACACACATTCTCACTTTTCTACAGAAATATAAAGCTGTGTCTAGATACTGTTGCCTCCATGAAAACAGTTAGGGTTTATAAGGAGCCAGACCCATATATCCCTTAAATATTCCTCAATAAACTTGGGGAACTGTCATCACAATACCACTCGTCAAAAGACTTCATGTCACTGCACTTGATTCATGAGACTTAAGAATCTATCAGGGCACTACGTGCGAAACACGCAGTAAACGAAGAGATCGTCGCTCTCAAAAGTGGCTCTAGAATACACAAGTTGACATCCCTTCTGAGTGAACGTCTGAAGCCATCAACGGATGTGACCTATCTACTACACAATGGGGTGGTACACAACGATCCCCTCAAAATTAGTGAACTGTTTAGGGAATCACTCGCTAATTTAAACCCTAATGCCCTCAGCCCCACTAGCTTTACTCCAATTACCGCTAGTTCATGTACTAGAGTGGAGTTCGCTGTCAAAAGTATCACCGAGGCTATCAAAAGTCTGAAACTATCCACAGGTGCGGGGATAGTTGGCCTAAACTCAGCGGTCATCAGAAACAGTGGTGGTGATATGCCGCTGTTCTTGCTTAAGATATTCGTACTATCAACGGAAAATGGGGAGTATCCTAGAGAGTAGAAAACTAGCTCTATAATTCCTCGCTACAAGTTCGGTGACAAAGCTAATGTTGGGAACTACAGACCTATCAACATAACGCCAGTCATCTCCCGAATAGTGGAAAAAGTGATTAAGAGCAGCATCTCTGACTACCTACCTAAAGAAAACCTCATCACAAAGTCTCGGCACGGTTTTAGTAAAAACAGGTCTTGCGTTACTTGCCATTTCGACTTCTTCAACCTCATCACTAGTAGCCGTGAGGCACATAAAATCGCTATTGTTCTATACTTTGATATATCAAGGGCATTGGACAAGGTGCCATACAGTATTCTCCTTAATAAGCTACAATCGGTTGGCATTCATGACTCTCTACTTCATTGGCTAAAATCATTTCTTAGTGATCGTAACCAAATCGTCAAAGCAAATTCTATGCAGTCTCAACCTAGACATACAACTATTGGAGTTGTACAGGGTAGCGTCCTTGGATCTTTGTTGTTCATAACTTGTATCAACGGTGTGTGCAAGCGCTTCGCTGTAGGGGAGACACTCCCATACGCTGAAGACCTTAAGGTTGTATACCCATGTCACACCCATGAACTAGGTAACACGCTATCTACTGCTCTACAATAACTAGGTGAAGTTGCTAAATGGTGTGACGAGTCATACCTCCAGTTCAACGTTGATAAATGTGGTTGGCTTAGCATAGGCAGCGATAACCCAGGTATGTCTCTCGGAGTATGTGGGCAAAGCTACCTAGACGTTCTTCAGTGCTAGATCTTGGTCTTAGATATTCCAGTGACTTAACATTCTCTGAGCAGACGGCTTGTATCACATCTAAGTCATGTAGACTCCTTGGATGCGCCGTCCGTAACTTTTATATCACTGAATCAAGGGTCCTACTCTACAGAGCGAGTATCCGTCACATTTAAGAGTACTGCCCGTTCATCTCAAGTGGCCTAATAAGCGACAAAGGAAAAATTGAAGGACTACAACGCCACTTTACGCTAAGAGCACCAGGAGCTGACCGCAGCCTAGACCACATCTCGAGATGCAACATGCTGGGACTGGAACCTCTCTCGAAGAGGCGACCTAAAACGAGTCTTACATTTCACTATAAACTACTTCGTAAGCAAGTGCACTCATGTGGCCCGGAAACTAAAACAGTTATAACATCTACTCACTGTTTGCGTGATCACAACCTATTGGCGGAAAATGAGTGTTGTAAGACCAAATTGCGAAGAAACTTCTTCACCAATAAGTTCTCTCACATCTGGAATAGACTTCCTGAGGAAACACGTATTGCAGGCACGTTATCTGAGCTAACGAAAGCAAACTAGTACCTCTAAACGTTTAGAGTAAAACTACCATAAATCTCGAGTACTTTTTGCCTCAATGGACTCATAAAGGGTGTTTGATTACTAGTCCATCCGGTCGGATCTTTCAGTGCAAATACAAATACATAACCAGTGTTCCCTTTAAGTTTGCCAACGAAAACTGCCTATCTAATAACTCGTAAGAACTTCATATGAGAAAAAAAGGAAGAGTCATCTTCATATGAATAAGCTAAAGTTAACATATAGCTCGAATGACTTTACAAAGACAAAAACTTCTCTCCTCCCAGTTTGTTTTACGTGGTATTCCATTGTCCAGTTCCTCCTTGCGCTTTCTTTTCTCTTTTCTTTTCAGTATCAGCCTGACGAGAAGGTCCTAGGCATTAGTTTGGTCAAAACGTATCAACTTACTGGAAATCATACTTCACATCTAATACTGGAAACTGATGTTAGAGGTATCCAACTGGCTCGCCCTGATTTTCCATTTTCCCGTTTCTTGAACAGCTTAACAACCAACTCACCTCCCTACCAGTACCCTAAATGCTACAACATACGAAACCCCAAGCACAATAACTGATCTCAGATTTCTGGTCCATGCAGCGGAAATCTGGATAAACAATCAAACTCGACAGATCACTACCTAACGGCAACACATCCATAACAGTGCTATGTAGCAGATTTCTCTAGTACTTTGTCTTGTATCAATCCATCTCATAGAAGTCAATTAACAGCCAATGTATCTCCTTGACAATGTTGCATGCCTTAGTGTGAAGTCTACGAAGTTTTACACATGTGTAATATTCACCACTGTTGGACGACGATTCTTCCAGTCTTTAGTTACCTGCACCACAACAAGTGTTTTCAGTACTACCAACCTGAATTGCTGGAAAAGGTAACACTTGGAGAGTGAGAAAAGCCTGAACTTAGACATTCACCTGGATTAAATGATCGTGTGGATGCTTACTTATTCCTGAAATCATTGAAGTAAGTTACTGTTGGTCAACAAATCTAGGAACATAAAAATAACTGTTAAAGTGGACGTTTGTCTGACGAAACACTGGGTCTTGCAGACGGGTCAATCATGCCGACTACTCACAACGCAAACACCAAATATTGCACCGTTTGGCGTGAAGAAGGAATTGTGAGCAGGAATGACTTAAACTCAGAACGGCGTGTGTACTGTTAAGTGATATTTTCCTGTTATTTTCATAGCATTTAGACACCCGGTATCATGATAGGGTGTGATGTCCCCCCTCTGTATTATTCAATACTGCTAAAACCTTTCGTGTTTCTCTTCAGCTATCAATTTGATGAGGCCTGTAAACTGACTTCTCTCATGTTAACTTCATAATTTGAGAATAAAGATATTTATTATTTACTCTACGGGCGACGTACCCTTCAATCAACAAAAAATATCCCCTACAGTAGCACAACCATGAGTCCCAGGCGGCGCTGAATCTGATGGAGTTCCACCTGCTCCGGCAAAAAGGGGCGGGGGCGACACATTGACTACCCTCCCAAAGCTCTCCAGTGGCAGTCAGCCTAAGAGCTGGAAACATTAATTCCTATCTAAGCATCAGCTTGGACCAAAACCCAGTGCTGAAATCTACCAATCTACTGACAACACTAGTAAGTGAAATCATGGAAGTGGTTGTTGCGGAGAAAGCTTCCAACTTGCATTTTCCCAGCAAGTTAATTTCTTCAACACGGCGTAACTTCAAGAAAGATTTTATTCATTGTTTACTAACTTATCTGCCACAAACGTAATGTGCGAGTGTGACAGTTATTTCTGTTACCCATTTTCCTGAGGCATGCTGTCGACAAGGTGCCTCTTAAGTCTTTATCACCCATTTCTGAAGCCTGCACAGATGTTCCTATAGAACAACTAAACTGAATACAATGTTCCTTTCCTGTCATTTGTCAGCACATTTTGTACATCGTTGTCAATGCTGGCGGAAAAGAGTGTTGTTTATCTGTATAGCTTGAAGTTTGGAATTTATGTCATGGCGGTACACAAGTTACAACTTGTGACCCAGCTCTCCCTACCATTTTAGTTGAGTTTTGCAACACATAAAAGGTGGAAGACGAGGAAACGAAAAGGTATGGGAGATGGCTTACCTCCAGGAACCTGATACTCGGTCTTCCTCACTTTGTCGGCAGCTTTAACCGAATACTCAAAGTTCGCATGTATAGACCAAAAAGATGTCTCAGCGAATGGCCCTCGAAGAGAGCCGAAGACCACAACGGTTGTACAGTCCAGATGACTAAGAATCACCAGCGGGAAGCATTTCCCAGCCTAAAAGACAACTACCTTGGAGTTAGCGGCAACTCCCACGTCCGGTTGATTGACCGAATTGAATTCATTCTTACCACATGGTTGAATGCTGTTCTTCGGTGATGAACACCGTAGAACTGACCTACAAATTATGGAACAACAGAGCACCACGTTACTTGAATATAGCGCCACACGATTCCCGATGGGTGGTGCTCATGCCGCATAAGGATGTCCTGATGCTTGAGATCGAATGCCACGAGCCACGTAGGGAGTCTAGACCCGAGAAAACGATAGGCGAGGGTCGTTGAACCGTAAGATAGAAGTTGTAAGCCAGAAATGGCATGTGATGAGCTTGTCTGTAAATCCCTTTCACTGAACCCTTTCCGTCAGTTGGGTGAAGCAACGCTTAAAGAACTCACATTAATGGCTGAGAGATTGGTAAATTCACGGGTAAAGGAACAAAACTTGCTGCTGGATATGGATAGGGGCGGGGCAGGTGGGCCAATCGCCTATTCTGGCTAACCGATGAATATATGGCGGACCCAAAGAAACGCCGAGTAAAACAATATATGAAGTTAATTATAATTAACTAAAATGGATACAATGGCACACAAGTATGAAGAGTTACGCGTTATGCTACAAAGTGGTAGTACCAGTGTTATGGATAACAATTGGCCGCTTGAGTGGTATCCCCTTCGATACTGTCCAACACAATTTTATTACACCCCGATGTGAGCTCGAGCCACAAAACTTACTCCACGTACGCACCCGACAATGTAGTTATCAGTCAAGGGAAGCCTGGTATGATTGCGGAGATAGGGGAAAAGAGTAACCTCGAGGACAACCTCATGGTTCCATTCCCATGGAGGAGTATCTATGTATCGAAGTGTTCCTCAGTGAGCCACGAGTCATTCTGAATACCTGTAACGACAATTACCCGCAGGCGTGTTGCCGTCAGGAGACAAAGTTACTAGGTTATTATCACATTAAGCCTTAAATTGTGCAGCGACGGGTTCAAGTCGTAATGGCATGATCCCGTTGGAATTGTTATTCATTAGTACTACTGCTCCAACTCGGGTCAACATGGTCTGGGTAACGCAAGACATAATGAAATTAATTTCCATTTTTGCAGGACTCAGAGGATATGAAATACTTTTTGATCCGATCGTCAGCAGATGCGTTGCTCATCGTTCACAGTTCGTGGATGTTTTGCACTGGGCTGTGCGTGTTTAACCCTGAGGCGCAAATTCAACGTCTAATGTATGAAGACTTTGAGGGCCCGCATTTCGTCCTTGATTAAGTGCGAAAAATTACATGAGTGCTTTAAGTCCAGAGTTGTCGTAACACTTATTTCAGCCTCTCTAGAGGAAGCGGAAAACTTCTTTAAACTGATGATCAGTTGCAAAAGGCTTGCTGAATCTACCCCAGACAGTTTCAGGGATTCACTGATTACGGGTGTGAAGAAAGCTAGAGGTTAGGCAATTATGAATCCAAGAAGCCTTCTTTAGATTTCCTGTACAACTCCGTAGACATTGAAGTGACTGAAATGCAGGTAGCGTACAGTCAAAGTAAACACTCTTTGACGAGTTGCCTTGAGACGCTTCTTTCACCAATCCCAAAGTAGATTATCAAATGTCAACTGATGTTCCACAGCACGCCTAGTAGAAGGACGTTTGCCACACTTACGCTTGTACTGCCGTCAGTACGAAACGTAAACCCAAGTTGCAGCCAGCAGGCTTGCATAACCGTTTATGTCGACCACTGCCAGGTCCCCTGGGTGGTTTGATAATTTTATTAATGTGTTAGATTTTGGAGGACAGCACCAGCACGTAACGCGACCAGTCGGACACAATACCACACTTGACCTCGTTTTCACCAACGGGTTGTTGCCTTTTACTCTTCAAGTCGGTCCAGAATTCTCGGCCAGCGATCATAGAGTAGTGTTCGGTGACTTCCGACTATCTCTCAGTACTACGTCGGCTCCGTCAACAAGGAGGTGCATATCTTCCTGTCGGAAATTATGCGTAAGTCGTGGTTCACACCCATCATTTTGCGCAGGAGCACTTATCTTAACAGATTAACTTATAGCGCATTCGCAGATATGTGGTTCACTAACAAAACTTCATAAGTGTTAAGAAACGTAACTGCAACAGTAGCAGCTGAGCATTTCAGAACAGTCACTAGGGAGAACGTCTTTGTTATAAAATATGCTCAGATATGGAACAGCTTACCTAGGGAAGTATGAGAATCAAACACTTTGACTAGGTATGTGAGACAGCCTAACTCCGCACCACAGGACAGCACCATAAAAAGCACCACTAATACTGTTACAAGAATTACAGACATATTAGGAACTCTCAACACATAAACGATTTACAGTCTGAGAGGTGCAGAGGTTACACCTGCTTTCGTTGTTTTTCCACCAAAATTTCAGATGGTTGCAGCATTAAGATATCATTAGACTATGAAGAAACTGGGCTATGATGAAAACTTGCTTAATAATCCGGAGATCTGAACGCTAAACGATTGAAGGGTTGAACTCGGATCCTCGAATACCCACATCATCAAGATAACCTTCGATGACGACAGCCGGATACAAATGAGGAATATACGTTACCAATTCCAAACATCCCACTTCTTTCCGAAGCAGCGAAACCATGCTCCCACGAAAATTACTGTCCAATAAGCGAGAATTACTAATCCTATTCATTCATTCGACCCTCTCACCATATAAGCATATATCAATCCTCGAACTACTTAAATTTCTGGAAGGTCATAATGGCATCGAAAATCTGTACAGACAGTAACATCCAGCAGGTCAACTCACCTATCAACTTTGAAGTGAACATATTCACAATAATGATATGCAACTGACTTCTCTAGTACTTCATCTATCAGTGAATATACGCCCTTGACTGTGCTGCATACCTTAACGTGAACAGTATGGAAAACTGAGGGCCTTTGGTGCTCACGTTTTTCAAATGTTTATTCCTTCGCACCATAGTATCTAATTCTAACGGCGTAAGCCTATATTGCTGTGAATGATAGCACTTGAATAGATATTCACTTGGATTACGTGGAAACTTACAGGTTCTCAACATCGTCAGTGTGGGTTCTTCTGGAACCCGAATCTATAAGCATAAGAATTTATGGTAAAATAGCCGTTTGTATAGTGTAGCAGAGCATCGCGAAGACGAATCAAACTAGTCGACTGCTTGTAACGGAAACACAGAATTTTGCCCGACCTCGGTGCAACTAATGGTGAAAAAAGGTATGACTGAAAACGATCCAAACTTTAACACTCTGTGTAGGCTGAAGAGTTATATCTTCTTGTTCATTTCATGACTTGTGTAATCTTATGATTTTTTAATCTGATTTAATGACCTCCATCCCTTACCATTTAGATCCCATAATATCTTGTAAATTTTCCAACATATATCAATGTGATGGCGCCCGTAAACTGGCTTATCTCATATTTAATTACTAACATGAGAACAAAATGTTTATTATTTATTGTCATGAAGTTTTGAAAGTGACAGCGAAGATCCTTTCACTTCTCTCGGCGGGCACCATAAGCAGCATCACCCCCAGTGTCACTTCCAATGACGACTTTCATGCCCACTTTCAACTGGTGACGGAGGAACGGTGGGATTTTTTAGAGGCGTCTTTGAAAGGTGAAGACTTATGAAGAATATTTGTGGGTTACAATTATCAAAGTCTGGAGTTTCAGACCGCAAAGATGATGGCAAAGGTACAAAATGATCCTAAGTCATCGCTGAAGGTAATGATGGGCATCACCCTAAAGCCAGATCTCGGTATGCAGTTTGCTATGCTAGGGACTTCGTGAAGCGTCGGGATTGTGAACTACAACTTTTGCAAAATTATGAGATATAAGATCCGCGTTTATCAATATGCTCCTTATAGCTGTTATAACTTAAAAGTTCACCGGACCGCTACTTAGTCAACGGGAGGTTGAAGATATAACGGATGGTACTACAAAGTCCTACTTAGATAACATCCGGGATAAACTATTTAGTCGTTTGAAATCATAAGGTTTTGCAAGTTCGATAGTGCTTGCTACGACTTTTTTGTCTCTATCCCTCAAAACATCCGCAAAATTATTTCAGATTTTATTTCTAGAGAACCACTTTTTGCACGATGGATGATCGACCCTAATAGGCGTGCTAACTTCTAAAATTTCAATTCCTCGTGATGGCCAAATCATTGTTGACAAGTGCACTATAGTCTATGCATAAACCTTTTTCCACAGAATACCCGCGATTCTGCGGAATAAATAAATGATAGCCTGCACTTGCAAAACATTTGTCCGCGATCATTCGCAATAAATATATGCACCCTGGCATAACGTGTAGTTCATCCCTTCTCAATAAATCAGTAAATGCCTTGGTAAGTGTATTAATCAGTCTTAATTTGTCGGTAGATAAGGCGACTAGTGCGGAACTAAGCCGCAAATATGGAGGATAGTACGGACATGATACGGTGATTGTTGGCAAATAAAGCGAGAATAGTGCTGACATTATGGGGTTGTTGAGGAAATAAGACGGGAGTCGTGCGTAAATAAAGCTGCGTTTACGCACGCACGCTTTAATTATTCTACAAGTGCGTAACTTATGCGGACAGCTCGTAAAAGTTTGCTCAGGTGTCACATTTCAGCAGTCCTAATGAATGTACTGGCCCGCATTATTTCAGCACTCATGTTTGACTGGGTCATAAGACGATACTTTTTAGCGCTTCACAGCCAACAATGGATGGCTTATCGTGATTCATGGAAGTAAGATGAGACATCCTGTAGCTTTCAAGGACAGTCAACGGGTGGTCACGCCAGACAGTAGTAGAGGGAGGCAGAAAGCGGAGCAGACCGAATCAACCCACACTTTCATATTTCAAAAACAGAACTACTGTGTTAACGCCATGACACAAATTCCAAGCTTCAAGCTGTACAGATAAACAACGCTTCTTTTCGTCAGCATTGGCAAGAACATACAAAATGTGTTGACGAATGACGGGAAAGAAACATTATTTTTGATTTAAATGCTCCATAAATAAGTTGATGTGGCCTTTTCATGCTACTCCGCAGATATTCAACTCCATACCAAGAATATACCGGGAATTGCACACTCGGGAAACTTAACGTTTATATCGCAGTTAACCTTATGTATCCGAAGGCAGACAACTCGTTGGTCTTTTATGCATCGGCTTGTTCACCTCCTTGACTAATCTTCCCTCATGTGAAGTTGTGGTTCATCCAGTACCAGAGTACTACACAGCAGTCGGAACACATAAGTCTTCTTATAAGATCCGAGCTGGAAACGTTTTGCGCAACTTCACTTCGCACCGGTCTACTCACAATGAAAGGCTTTCCTTTGAGACTGAGTAAAATGGACTTAAGAAAATAGCACTTCTGCCGATTATTATCACCCAGAGCTCCTATTTCGGTTTTTTATAATACAATACGACATGCTACATAGCAAACTTCCACTTCATAGGCGTAAATGCAGATCTTTCACCCAAATTCAACGCTTGCCTATTGAGTTTCTCTCGACCCATGATGTTCATCTGTGCACCGGCGTCCACTCTATGAACAGGGATTCAACGTAGAATGGGGATATTGGTACGTAGTACGAAGACATTCGAGCTCTCAATATATACTTGTGCACCATCATCTTCCTGAGGAGTGTAAGTTGATGTCGACTAAGAAATCTACTCATGACAGCTCTGCAGTGCCACAGAGGACGTTATCTTTTTGGCAAGTCCCAGCTGTGCAGCTGATGTAATGTAACTGCTGCCTCTGTATCTTCTGACTAACCTTTCCACTAAGCAGCCTTCCACTGTTCAGCCAGTAGGGGTGGAACATCTACTCCCCACTTCCAGTGTGTAGCTCACTTCTATCATCCTAATTTCTGTTTTTTCAGCCACATACCGATCGCCACGACGTAATACTGAAATAGCCGTTTTGACCAGCTCCCGGTTGCAAGTAGCTGACCGCCAACCTAGAACGAAGAAAAGAGGCCTTACTTGTTTGGTGATTGTAACTGTAGGATCCAGGACACATGTTTCATCCTATTTAGGACTCGTCAGCCGGATGTATCTGCCTGTGAGCGATTGGTAACGTCCCCGCTGACACTCAAACCACAAACATCACTTCAAATTCCGGTGGCATGTGCCAAGCTGCTGAGCCACGAAGGCCGCCTCTTGCGTAATGGGCATCATACCATACATTGATATGTATGATACGCCGTTGCTTTAATCGACCGAACTGATCGCTACGGGCTATCGTGTGGATGCCTTCTCGCCACCCGAAGTTAAGCCATTTTGTATTTTGTTTCAAGGTAGCTGGCAATGGAGTCCAGGATGCTATAGAATGTAACAGTCAGATGTTTCTAGTATCAGTAACAGATGATACTCACTGTACAAGTGACTGTCTTCACTTTGTACCCCGGTGGATAACGTGTGACATGGAGGCTACACTAGACCCAAACCAATAACCGATTAAAGTGGGCCTCATTGTGTGTAGTGTACAGTTACTTCACCAACAAAATTATTTGCAACCGCTGAAACGTGAAACTCGGAAGCCACTGATTTTGCTGCCAATTAAAGCTGAAGGTTCTGAGTTGCTTGATGTCACAAAGGATTTCGACCACCAAAGGCGCTGACCTCATAAATTGGCCCAAAGTGAGACATACTGAGTAACTCGTAATAGATGAAGCTCTAACCCCGTGATTAAGAAGCAGTTCAGTAGTTTTTAAACCAACTTCACTCCGATGCAAAAAGCCGCACAATAGCTTGAGGGGAACGAAACCTTCGTTACGTTTGGGCAGCCCAAACCAAGTTATCCTAGATTCCATCCATGTCCCCACTGGGCAACTCCTCTAGATGCGACTACCAGCGGTTTCAAGCTACTGCCCACCCCAACTGCGGCATCGCTAGTCCCTGACTTGGTACTTCGTTGCCCTAACGACCTTACATTCTCTGGGCGTGTTGCGACACAAACCCGTAAGTCCTGAATACTACTAGGCTGTATTATCCGTGACTCACTACCACGAAGCCAAATTATTGCGTGCGAAACTTGTGTCCGACCCCTGTCAGAATACTATTCGTTTATTCTAGGGACGACGAACTTAAGATTGAGCGTGTGGAGGTACTTTGCTCCCAGGCTACTCGGTTACGAATACGGTCAGGATTATGCATCTCGGTGTACGTCGCTTAATCTGCAACCACTTTGCGTGAGACTTGTTAAGGTTAATCTCATATTTTTCAAGATTTTACACAAAACATCCTTTACAGCTGGTGATGAGGTCTGTTTCACACCTGAAGGTTGCCACAGTCTTCGCAATCAAGCCCATAGTGTTGAAATGAAATATTTTAGAACACCCCTCCGAGCTTACTTCTTCCCTATTGAATACTCAAAAATATGGAACCATCTTCCTGTTGACATCAGAGCTTCTAGCTCAACTTTCCAGTTTAATCGTATGTTAGAAAAGTTCCTGTCCTACGGCAAACTCCTCAACATACAAAGCGAATCACAACTATGTCTCACAGCGCTCAGTATAATAGGCCTCTCAAATGTATGAGGTGACACACCCTCATCGGTAAACCCATACCCTTCCCTATTACATCCCATAGACAATTAGGACTACTTCGGTGATTAAGTTGTTCATCTATACGTCCCACCTATTACCACCACTTCTGGGGACATCCCCATATGCAGCCCCCTGAAAATGACACTTCCAAAACACAGTGAACAGAATATTTTTAGTGAGAACATGAACATGGAACCTAGGACCACACATTCAATAGTAGACATGACACCATGTACATAAGTTAAAATTTACACATAGTTAACTTCCTTGTGCCTTGATACCCGCCCTCTATTTTCTCTATTCCTGTCGTAAATAGAACCCTGGAAACCTGCAGGTAGATTGGAATTACGATATTTCATCAGTAATTTTCTTAAATATCATTGCATCCATCTTCAAGCAACCCCTGTGCGATCGTGTGACTTGTGATGACCATCCTTATGCATCACACGAAGATGCTTCCTTGAAGCCTTTTGACATTTATTAATCCACTGTTTCACTGACTGGCGCCGTTTCACCCACTGTAGCTGTGAGCAGCATACAAAATGCAGAAAAATACTCACAACTTCATGTACAGAAACGGATCCTTCGAATCAACCACGAAACTCAAGGGAATATGGCAAATATTCACCGGGCTATTGAGCACAAAACAGGGTAACATGGCGGCTACTGTGGACATGTGTCTAATTTAGCATGAACAAACGAAAGTGGATCGTTTCGCTGGGAAGGCGATATATTGTTATCATTATTACTTATTGTTGTCTATACAGTATATCTTGACGCTTCAATGAACCCAGAGGTGCATGTCCTTTGAAAAACAGACATTGAATCTGCCGTGGTACTTCGCTCGATATATATGACCTTTCAAATTAGGGCAATTGAGTAATTTGGCCAGCATTACTTTTTCGAGTAAGAAATTGCTGAGTTGCTTCCTCTTCTTTTTGAGCGATGATTTTACATATTCATTAGACATGACTATCATTACTGCCACATAACTTGAAAACAAAAATTCTAAATTTAGATTAGAGTGCACCATTTGTATGTGGTGTAAAGTTTTCTTTTTTCTTCATGCTGGTGGCTTCCACCATCTGGAATGAAGAGATGATAAAAAATGTTTTTTGTGGAAGGAAATACTACCGGAGATTTTCCACCACTGACTGTTATAGCGTATGTGCAAAAATGATATGCACCTGTAAATTCAGGAATAAATTATTATTAGTAGTAGTAGTAATTCGGTGAGACCAGTTGACTTCCAAAAGAATGTAAATGCGCCATCCTCTTACTCATCTCCCAGAGAAGAAGTGGGGAAATCATGAAAACCATCGGTCTATTATCTTACCCCCATTATACTGAAAGTACTCGAAAGCCAGAAGGCAGATGAGGTCTGGAACCCTTCTAGCAGCAGCGGTCCCACTCCTGATCCTCTACATGGCTTTCAGAGTGGACTTTTATATGCAAGCTAGTTGATGGCTGTGCGCAAGGCCAAGGAAGCTGTCTGGGAGTACAGAAAGTCAGTTCAGGCTATAATTATTGACTTACCAAAAGAATATATCAGTGTCTCCCATGACACTTTAGTTCGAAAAGCCCAAAGGCAGACAAAAATGGACTCCTGCCTCCTTGGTTTAGAAAACATCTAGGAAGAGGGCAGTTCCCAATCGAAATCAAAAAAAGAAGATGGAAGTCACCAGGATCTGGGAAATCCCACGGAAGGCCACTAAGGTCACCTCTCATCTCGCTTTTCGCGAACCATCTCACACGGAAAACCACTTTGCTCATCCATCCTTTTGCTGACGGTGTCAAAACGTTTGAACAGAAACTCCAACCGAGCAACCACATCATCGTCATGGCGTTCATTGAGGAGTAATGGAGGTCGTTTCCGTTGACACTGAAGACTAGTACGGCTTTGGAGAAATTCACTTTCTGCTGTGACGGGAAGGAGGGAGTCTTCGTAATGGCTAATTGGATCAACAGCCAAATGAATCAAGCGGGCGAATTAGCCTCACGAACAACTTGGTGTCTCCCGTAAGTGAAGCCCACAAGAACATTAGGAACCTATCAATAAGCTGACATCCAGTTCCTCTTCCTTTAGAGTGGGCCCTCTACAGAATACTTTACGGCAAAACTTGGTTATAGCCCAATCTTCAGGGTTCCTTATTTTAAAAGTAGGACAACTGTATAGCTCGTATGACTTATCGGCAGCCCATTAAGCCCTCTACTAGGTCCGCTAGCTGCCCGGCAAAGCTTCTATAGCCGTCCATCACATCAATACCATCTTCTACGCACTTTTCCTTTACTGTTTGCTTTGATATCCACTCTGTCTTCTAACACCTGACTACTAACCAGACTCACTTCACCCACGTCTGTGCTTTGAGAACATCCATTTTCTCTTTCACCTTCGTCCTGCTGTTCTCCTCCAAGCACCCCAACATGTTCAAGCCACAAAAATAAACACATTCTTACAAGCAGAAAAAGCTTTGCAACCGGCTTGGTGTACAAGTTTTAAATGCGAATTTGCAGGAAAACACGCCAAAACAGTGGAAAGCAAGGTAGCGGAGAATTCTCCCCTGACTACTATAGGAACGAGGCCGAACAACAAGGCGCTTTCCTTGGAAAAGGACGTAACTGTCTCATTTCTACCATTCTCGGAAAATTCCACATTTAAAGCTATCGAATAGATCCTCACCCATTTTTCAGATCAACAACTTTACCAGCAGGCTCCTAAAAAACGTCGCCCACCTTCTGCACCTACGTGAACCCTGTCCTCGATTGTTTCATATTCATCGTTCATTGTTGTCCTACCTAAATGTCCAACTGCTTTAGTCTTCGGGTCTTTTCGGAGAGCGATTCCCAAGGTTTGTCCTTATTCACGTATGCATTACCACGTGGTCAAGGCTTTCAGTCAAGTAAGAAAGCCCGAAAGACAAGTGTGCGAAGGCCAATCGACCATTTAGCGAACCTATATAATTTCTGGTTCCTTTTCTTCTTGGCGTTGTCCACCTTTATGCGGTGGTTCAGAAACGTCGATCCTGAGCACTAGCGCCCACCATCAGGTCTCACACTGAGAACATGAACGCTCCACACAACCTGTACGCTCCCAAAAGAGGGACTATGGAGATAGAAGACCCAAGTACTTCAAGAACTCCCTCATCCTATACCTGTGAGGTTCCCATAGCTGCACCACTGCCAACCTGCGGTATTCCAGCTGCCTGGGGCCCCGAGTGTTGTCCAGATATGTGCACATTACATACTTCCGCTACAGCAAAGACGTGAAAAGGCATGGCAAGTGAGCCTGTCAAAGATTTGGTCAGGGTGTCATCACCTGCAATAGAACCAAATGGCCTCAGAAATCAGGCACCAGCAGCAGGCGCAAGACCGGTGGCTTTAGGGTGGGCCGGGCGGAAGTTACAAATTCAGACAACGCATTCACCTGTAATATATGTCAGACGTCGCTGCGTCACCACTGCAGCCGAATCACCCTTCGATAATACTTTGAATCTATGAGAGGGCAGCTGTGCAGGCGGTTTTGCCTTTATGCACACAGATTGCCAAAAAATGTCATACATATCTATCAGCAACCTCAGGGATGGGTGGCCAAATAAGACTGTAGAGGAAGTCACGCATGAGACAAGACAAACAAGCCGAAACAAAAGCAAACTAGAAGTCTTGAGGATTTCATCAGGGTTGTATCATTCAGCGACCACCATGGGTGCATAAAAATAACTCTTGTTAACTCCAACTTGGAAACCTACAGGAACGTTGTTAAAGTGACACTTTTTCAAGTGGATGGAACAGTAAGACGTGAATATGTGCACGCACGGGGAGCATGGAATGACTGGATTTGCATTAGTGAAGCAAATGGCAGGACCAAAGGCCGGGCGAGAACAAAGTTGGGTATGGCACCTTTAAGGGATACGAGGGAAGGAAGAACAAACTCCATTAACTTGTTCTAAATCTCTGCGTCATATGGCTATCAGTTAGATAAGTGGGGAGTAGACGATAGGATTACACGTAAGGAATGTTTTCAGGCACTGGTAATACCATGTATCCCGCAAACGTGCGCTGGCTGCTACGTGGCACCCGAGGTCCCGGAGGTTAACCACTACTTTCTCAGCCGTCGTTAGGCAGCTCAAAGCAAGCCAAAGAGGTGCTTCTCCTCTCACTCCGCCCACGTACGGTTAGTACCCGTCGTATCAGTACTAAACCAGAGGAACCGTGCTGTACAGGATGGCGACGGAGAAATGATTCGCCTGTGGCTGGCATTGGACCGCTATGTTCGTGCAAGGGACCCTAGAGTCAGCAGTGAACACTCAAGCGATGGGCGTTACTTTCACGGCTGAGGCGGAGCAGGCGGTTGGCTAGGAATTTCGAACTTGATAACTGACCTCCAGTGGTTTTGCTGGGTTACCATGGCTACCCAATTTTCAGAGCCTTCCCACTCCGTGGCTTCCGGCTGTTCATTTGTACTAGAACGCAGCTCCCGTGGATGCCCTCACAGCAGGGTGTAGCAGGAAGAACAGACAAATTAAGTCCTCGCGTATGTATGTATATATATGTAGGAAACAGCAGCCGGGGGAACGGCAGCTTTCCATCACAAGTAGAGGGCAACTTGGTGAACACAATTCCACACACCACAGCTACATCACGCAGCTGAGAGACAAAATAGGCCGGCTAAGGTGTTTCTGAATAGAATTTGGCTTCAAAATTATCACTTCTTAAGCCTGACTCATCCTAGGTTTCTCCGATGCGGAACCTCACCAGCCGAAAATTACCACATCCCACAAAGAAGATATATGGAGTTAGTATTTACATGAACTCAGACCTCAGCGCCAGAGGGATACTAGATATGGACCTATTCCAGCCGTCAGGGTTTCTGTGGTGCTATGTTACTTTCAAGCACACAAAGTACCTGCTAAAAGCAATATGCAAGTCTCTAACTAGCACTTCTAGACAAAAAGCAGAGTGGAAAAACTGTGGGATGCTACTAACATGGCACACAACAACGCAGTAACCACTGAGGATTTCAACGTTGCCTCCCTTGAACTAGATACGCAAGATCAACGCAACAGCTGATCGTGCAGCCAAAAGCCCAGACAAGTTTTTTAACAGAAATGGTTGTCCAAAAAAGTCAAGGATATCACCTCATTATGTGAGACTTGAAGGCTGAAAATCTCAGTTGGGCTGCATGCTTCCGAAGTGAAGTCTCCTCGCAGAAAAACGGAATCATCCCCTGCTAGGTCGAAGTGATCGCGGTGTAATCAGCTTTGCCGTGGGCCTTCCAGTTGATATTCCGAATGCCATCCTATGCTAAAGCAGGGCGGAAATTTTGGAAATGAAGGAGATCCTACCAAAAGTGCCACAGCCTCAGAACTTGGGGTCTCGCACAGTAAATAAGCATCGGTCACTGGTCGAGATCATGATGAGCCGGAGCGTCTGCGCCAGTGCGCCAGAAGCGACGCCACCGTCATCAAAAAGGACACCATGGGTCTACTGTGTAGAGGACCGGCCGACACAGCAAGGAGTGAGCCTGGCCTGGGGGGTGAGTATGTGCCAAAGGATCGAATTTCCTTGCCCAGGAAGGAATACAAAATCTGTTCAATGCCATGGTTCAAAGCTACAAGTACCAAAGCAACCTGCTTAAGGGCAGGGACAACCCCAAAAACTCCCTTTCACTTCGCATCACGGGGGCAACCACTAATAAGGGTGTCATGTTCACATCAAATCCCGATCGGAAAAGCACGAGTAGCGAAAAAAACAGCTGAGTCGTTCAGCTTGCGGTTTGCCGCACTACTCAGCAGCAACGATAGAGATCTCCAGGCATTCATAATCACAAGCGCTTCACTGCCTGATGATAGCAGCAGAAACTCACTCGGCGCCAAAACCCAGCAGAGTGAAATTTTCGGAAAGCCGTCAGAACTTAAATGAGGTAAATCCCCAGTCTGTAACTAGCCAAGGGCAGTGATAGAAGAAAAAGACACCGAAGTTCCAAGCTTTCCCTTTAGCGGCCTGCTTACAAATTCAGCAGAGTAAACAAGTGCTGACGGAGTGAAAGCCAGATGTTTTATCACCAGTGTTCAAAGGAGGCGACGAGGAGGACACAACCAGCTTCTGACCGATAGCCCTGCTGCACTGAAGGGCGTGATAGCCGATGCAAATTGGGATGTCCCCAGTAGGAATATCATAGTCCACTACATTCAACACGGCTTCAGGGTAAAAAGGTTTTATACCACCAACTAACCGACAGACTGGAACAACTCGACAGCCGTCTGCGACAACGGGCAGACAGTGAACATCGTCTTCCTTGGTGCCACGCAAAACCCTTCAATGGGTAAAATTCCGGAGACGGGAACTGGCAAACCCCTGGTCTCTTGGTTCAGGGCGTACTTAGAGGGTAGGGAATTTCGCGCTAAGGTAAACGGAACTAAGCCCGCATGAGAGTTGCTGCACCAGAAGTGTCCCGGGGAGCGCTCGTTGTCCACTTCTTTTTCTGCTCTTCATAGACAGTTCGCTCATGAGGGTTATCTCCACCAAACATTCGTCTGCAGGTGGCATCAAGGTGTGACCGGTAAAAGATGGCACAAACTGACCTATCACAGATGAAATTTTGGTCTAAATCAGTGGCCTAGGCTATAAAAAGGAGATTATAATACCAAGACCATAGTTGTCAGGAATATCTTGAAGAATTTGACAACCGAGCGTGACTGGTTCACCATAAATATATATTTTAATGTAATCCCAGCGTGGTCAGAAAATCGAAACACAATATTTCGGAACATTCCTCTGCGTAAGCTACAGCTTCACCTTGATTCCTCATTGGATGTTTGCCACATAACTTGTGTTTGTTCGCCCCGACCTTTTGGGGTCTGCAACTTCCTCCAACACAATTAGCCTCACACTCCAAACATTCGATTTTGTAGACACAGTTGTTCTGTGTGATCTTGGGTATTTTGTCTTTCACTTTGGCTGAGATATTTTCCAGTGAATTTGAGGGTTTAAAACGGAACTCAATACAGTGCTAAGCGCACACCCCTTTAATCTGTTCGGAAGTACCTTTCCTCTGTGGTATCGTCATAGATGAAGCCCATGATTTTGTTGTACTTTTATTACCAGTGGTAGTAGTGCCTGTTGTTTTATTCCCTTGACCAATAGTGTTGTTTAAGAACTCTCTAGGGTGTCCATTTTCCACTAAAACATGCCTTATTAGCGAAGTTTCACCTTCTGAATCAATAAGATCGGTTTTGATGTTTTTCACTCTGTTTGGTAATTCCAGTGCCACGCTGGCCTTTATGTTAGTCGGATTATCCGACCGGAAGTCTAAATGTCCGTCGAAATGTATCCGTTTTCTGCATATTTTCATACTGAACCAATCTTCAGTCATTCTTTGGACGAGGCAACCTAAAAAGTTTAGAGAACCTTCCCTAGACTCTATTTCACAGTGCATTTGATGGAATCTGAAGTAGAATTTTGTGTTGTAAAAATTTTTATCGGTTCGCTTTCTTAAGAATGAAAAATGTGTCATCCAGGGAGAAATGCAAGGCAACATACCTTAGAGCTCCTGGGGCTAACAGGGCAAATTACGCCACAAAAGTCACATCAGTACGCAGGCGACCATAGAGAAAGATTTCGGCCTAAATTTCGCCTCTGCTTGCTACATGATCATGAGCTAAGATGAAAATCTTAAGAAGGCGAACTCCGTCAGCTTGAGGCTCTCGCTGGTAGACTCCGCCTGACTGATCCTCAAATCATTCTTCAGTCCACACCCTGAGGTTACTAACGCGATAAGTCGTCTTCCCCTACTCAAGCAAGACTCAAAACTTCTAAAGGAAGTTGAGACAAGGGCAGCGAAGTGTATCATACGGCCACGTGACAACCCTTATCCCGAGAGACGCCTACAACTTCATCTGCTCACCTGTAACTCCTACATACCAGCGCATTGTTTTGCTCATGAGGCAAAACATCCTGACAAAAAGTTGTCACCAGCCCAGAGTACAAAGCTATGTAGGGACCCAGTGACAGTGGCTCCTCAAGAGTTAACACCAAGCTTAGATCCAGCCTCTTATAAATGAGTGCTTGTGTACTTTGGAGAGCCCTGCCACAGGGAGTGGCATTGGCACCCGCAGTTGTGTTATATGAAGGAATGTCATGTGAGCAAATTGGCGCACATGGCTTACCTCTAGCCTGAAAAGAGGGTCTCTAGCCACGCATACCCACCATAACTCAGCTATTACCGTCCGTAGTGGACCCAGAGAATGTCAGGTAAACCAAAATGACAATGTACAACTTACGAGAAAAATGGATCTTACGACACAGTTGTATGAAAAGCTATACATTATAGCACAAATAGCATTGACGGTGTTATAGGTAATTATTGGTTAATTGGAGGTTATCTCTTCGGTATTGTCCACCACAACTTTTGGATACTCCAGAGATCAGAGATCGATATTTGTTGTCTCTCCGCTGTGGTCTTCGGTCGGCTTGATTGTCGTAATACTTGGAAGTAGGATGAGAAGTCCTGTAAATTCCCAAGACAATCAGTTGTTGTGCACGACAGACAATAGTCACGGAGGCGGAAGCCGGAATGGTTAGAAGCACATTATATTTCCACGATTAGCAGCAGCAAAAGCTGTAATTACCACCACAGCCAAAAAAGGTATGTATATGAACAACATTCGTTTTTACAAGTGTTTGGAATAATGTGCAGAATGTGTAAAGGAGGCGATGAAAAGGAAATATTGCTTATAATTGGAGTGGTTTATACACAATTGTATGCAGTCTCCGCACATCTGACCACTTTCCCAGCCTCGACTTTCCAGTTACACTGAATATTACAAAGCATCGAACCCCTCCTTTTGATTTCCTTCCACACATTAATCTTTTTTCTTCTTCCTGCCACTTGGTTTTACTAATTTGTGTTACTTTGACCTCTCATACAGAGGGGAGTTGCAAAAGGATCAGTCTGCCTGGAGGTCCGTAGTTTCTTCACATACCGAGAGGGTTTTCGTATGGAATTTCGATGGTCCAATTCCTTGCGCACTCCTTGAATAGTGACATGTTTTTGTTCGTCTCTCAGCTCTTGGATTTGTACACAATGAAAAACTCCCACTTGCAACACTCAATCTAAAAAGATAGAACGTTCGCAGCGCTTCTGTTCCTGCACGCACCTCACCCCTGCGTATTCGTCAGCTCACTTCCCAACAGTTGAAAATTGGCATTATTATTCCTTTGAACCAACCGGTCTACCTCCCGTCAGTGGTTCTTGGGCGTTTCAACTGCCAAACTGCCTTAGCTCTCGGTTCTCCTCCGAGGTCATTCCCCAGGAAATATCTCTCCTGGTCATACATACACATCTGGAGCTCACGGTTAAACTCGTTGGTCAAGAGCAGAGGATCGAGTGACAAGTGTCTGCAGGTGAGCCAACATAAATTATCTTCCCTTTTCTATTCTGTCCTTTTCCTGCATTCAGTCTTCAACCCTCTTATTGTTGTTAACTATTTGTTTTCCCAAGAAGTTTATATCACAGCGACGTGTCTGCCCAAAACGCTAGGTCTGAAGCTTTGACACGGATAACGCGGTCGTGCACAAAAACGGCCAATAACACCCTAAACAACACACTAGTCTGTACTAGAAGACAAACAGAGGTAGGGCAGAACATCGAACTTCTGAAGAAGTGGCCAACCCATGTTTCTAGAATTCCAGTCGCCATCAGACAGGTGACACAGAGTAGCACTAGCCCGTCACAAACTAGTCCTATCTTGAGCAAGGATCATACTATGCCTGAAAATAGAAGACGACGTAAAAGGCTTCAGAACAAGGCAGCCACAAGCGGTTCACCACAATCCGTAGCACCTTATTCATAGGAAGAAGGCTGCATTACGACACCCGACGGCTGCAGTGTTTGCACCAAAGTTGTTTCAGCAGTTCATGAGGCATTTACATGCAACCTATGTCACCGATGGGCGCATTGCCGCTGCGACACCAGGGTTCTCCGACTATACTATAAGCTGATGAAGAGACAACCATGCAAGTGGTTCTGGTACATCTGTCCAGAGTGCAGGAAAATGTCCGCAATCCACA
Organism: Heterobilharzia americana; assembly: GCA_944470555.2. Lineage (NCBI taxonomy): Eukaryota > Metazoa > Platyhelminthes > Trematoda > Strigeidida > Schistosomatidae > Heterobilharzia > Heterobilharzia americana. The sequence continues at coordinate 68,722,725 of OX104128.1, read as the reverse complement.
CAAAAAGCCTGGAGGAAATGCTCTCCGCCAAGCAAGAGCTATCAGTACCCTCGAATAAAGTAGAGTTAACATTAAAGGATAACACAGGGGGACATGGAAGCAGACCTAGAGCTCCAGCTGCGGGCACGCCACCTCGCCTGGGAACCACATTAGATCAAGTCTCCATATCTGTTATCCGGCCTCAGGGAACGTCGGGCGCATGGCCAAAGACACTGACCGCTGAACCCTCTACGAAACCCACTCCAAACATCCCACACACCGGGGCCGAGAGACAACCAGACTCAAACTTACTGGAAAGTCTGGCGTGCTACCCACAACGAACCCAGGTCACAGGAGGACCAACTCGATCATTTTGTTCAACGTCGATGTATTGGTAGACTCATTGTTGGTCGAGAGGGAACGGTTTGACAGCCGAATGTGGACCGACTACTGTCGGATGCTGGGACCCCCTCTCCTCCCTGCAACTGTGTCGCCTTCCTCAAGGAAACCGTCCACCCTGAGATAAGCCACCCCCTTTACATGTGTCCCTAAATGCTGCCAGAGTCTGAAGACACCTCCTTCTCTCGCAACACCCGGACGTTGTTTATGCCTGCAAAATTCGGGCCGGGCCTGACAAGCCGTGGTCAACAAGAGAGGAGGAGGGAAAGTCGGTGGTTGGAAATCGCAACAGAAACAACACTATAGTTGTACATGGGATTCCAGAGCTGCCAAGTGACGGCTAGGTTAAAGATCGGTACTTTCATGACGTCCAACAATGGCGACGGCTCTCAACCAAAGTTGGCCTCGACAGTATACCGGCCAACAGCGTCAGTAGACTGCCGAGGCCAAAGTATCTAAAGTCCATACCCTATCCGGACTACTCGCCATCCAGTTCGACTCATATGCCTCCCTCACAGACGTTCTGCACGCATGGTATAATTCGAAAGATCTCATGGGTGGCTCAATACACATGTGCGAAAGTAAGCCTAGGCCCACAAGGCAAGAGGAGAGACGGCAACCACCAGGACCTCTGGAGTCAGTGGTCGTCACACAGGCGCTGACCAGTGAGTTAGATACATCAAGTGAAGCCACCACTGCCACAGTCCCCACCCAAGTTGAAAACAAAACACAAAAAAGGAACAATGCCAGTCCTATGAGGAGTGGAGACGCTGAATCCAACCACGTAAGCGCTCATCCCGCGGAAGTACACAACCAGATCTCCCTCTCACCAGGCACACTCTAGTATGTGTGTACAGCAACGTTAGAGGGAAGGTAGAAGAAATGAGGACATCAGCATTCCGACATCATATTCATCACCGAATCCTGGCTCTCGTCGGACATCTCCGACGGAGAGATGCATGTTACTGGCATGGAACTCTTCCGCAGGGACAGGGAACATAGAGCAGGAGGGGAAGTGGCTCTCTACGTAAGTTCCAAAGGCAAGGATGGTTAGCGATACGGCCTTAACCCAGCTCCCAGAGTCTCTATGGTGCTACTTCACTCTCCACAGTACCAAATACCTGCTCGGAGTCATATATCGGTCCCCCACCAGCTCCCCTACACATAAGGAAATGATCATCAAGGCTATCTTAACGACTTCCTCTGCAAATTACGATTCCGTAGTCATTGCCGGCGACTTCAACACCCCGTCCATCCTCTTCGAGACGGAAGGGAGACGCATCAGATCCTTCAATCAGAAGCTGAAGGATGCAATTAAGACTGCTGGCCTCTCAGAGAAAGTGGGTGATGCTACACGCTGGGGACCTAACGGAAACGCATCGCGCCTTGACTACGTTCTGACGAACGATGAACTTCTCATTGAGGATGTTTGCATCCAACCTCCCCTTGGCCTCAGTGACCACGCTGTAATCACCTTCTCCATGATAACTAGGGAGGCTCTGCAACTGGAGACGCCCAACACCTTCCCTTGCTACAGCAAGGCCAACTATGAGACCATGAGGGACTACCTCATGAATGCATCATGGCCAGTGGACTGGACTCATCTCACAATAGATGAACACTGGTTGGAGGTGAAGAAAATAATCACTGGGGCCATCAGTCACAGTGTACCAGAAGTAACACACAGACAATCAATGAGAACCTCATGGTTAAAGCGTGGGACAGAGAGGCTTATCCGGAGCAAGAAGCAGGCTTGGTTCAAGTGGCTTACATCACGCAGGGAGTCTGACTTCTTGAACTACAAAAGGATTCGCAATCTCTGTAACATTAGAGTGCGTAACGACAGATTTTCCTACCAAACAAACTTGGCAGCGAGGTTACAAAGCAACCCCAAAAACCTGTACCGCTTCATGTCAAGAAGAAAGTCGACCAGTAAGGGAGTGAATCTTGTCACAGGCCATGACGGGAGTGTGCTAAGCAGTCTAGAGATTGCCGAGCTTTTGAGCTCACACTTCCAAGCCCAACTCAGCACTGACACAAGATCCACACCGACTCGCCACGACACCGACCAGGTCGCAAATAACGAATACCTCTGTCACGTCTCTATTACAGAGAAAAAGGTGTTCGAGAAGCTATCTAGGCTACGTCCGGGCAAGTCCCCTGGCTGCGATAACCTGAAACCAGTGGTTCTGAAAAACTGCGCCGAGGTGCTTACCAAACCACTTCGCAACCTCTTTGAGCACTCAATAGACTCGTGCAAACTCCCTAAAGAATGGAAGAGTGCCATCTTGTCACCCATCTTCAAGGGAGGAGACAGAAAAGCCCTGGCAGCTACAGGCCGATTGCCCTACTCCCTATTGTGTCGAAAGTGTTGGAAAGCCTGGTAGCTGACACCATCTGGGAATTCCTCAATAGGAAAACACTGTCCACACTGCTCAGCACGGCTTTCGTAGTGGTCGCTCATGTGCCACCAACTTACTAACCGCCTGGGACGACTGGACACAAAGCTGGGATAATAGAAAACCTGTACATGCTGTATTTCTCGACCTAGCCAAAGCATTTGACAGTGTCCCACCCACAGTACTGCTTCACAAGATCATGTCAGCTGGTATAAGTGGACCCCTACTCTCTTGGTTCAAGGAGTACCTGGAAGGGAGGCAGTTCTGCACTAAAGTGAACAGAATAAGGTCGGAGTGGAGACCCTCGACGTCAGGAGTATCCCAAGGAGCAATCCTAGGACCGCTTCTGTTCCTCCTGTTTGTCAACGATCTGCCAGACAAAATATCCTCACCCATCCTCCTCTTCGCTGACGACATAAAAATTTGGAGGGTGGTAAACGAAGAAGCCGACTGTGCAGCACTACAAAAGGACTTGCAGCAACTCGAGCTCTGGTCGTCGGAAAATGGCCTGAGCTTCAACTGGAAAAGTGCAAAGTAATGCACATCAGTAAAAATGAGGCAAGTACGACCGACTTCCAGTACATGTTGAGCAACCGTGCTATCACCAGAGTGTCCATGGAGAAAGATTTGGGGCTCAACTTCTCCGACACCTTGGACACCAGCTCCAACTACAAAGGTATGACAACCAGAGCGAACGCCATTCTACACTTTCTGCGTAGACAGCTTGGCGCCCTCACTCCCGAACTCTTCCTCACCATTTTCAAATCCTACGTGCGGCCGCACCTAGAGGTCTTCAATACGGTGGCTCCTCCAACACTCAAGAGAGACTCTAATCTCCTTGAAAGAATACAAAGAACTGCAACAAAATCAGTTGTGGGGCTAAGGGGAAAGACGTATCCTGAAAGACTTAAACACCTCAACCTATTTACCTTGGGTTATCGCAGGAAAAGGGGTGACCTCATTATGGCATACAAGATCGCCCATCAGGCAGACCATGCAAACAAATCAATTTTGCCTGCAACTGAACGATCTTCACGAGGAAACCCCATTAAGATAGCACACCAGAGAGCCAACACCACACTCAGGTCCAAATTTTTCTCCCTGAGAGTATGTGCTTTATGGAATGCCTTACCGCGACACATCGTTATAGCTCCTTCAGTCGACTCTTTCAAGAGGCGATTAGACAGTTATGTCACCTCGCATGGACTACCACGGACGTACTCAGGTAGTCACCAACCTCAGTACCCCCAACTCCCTCCTAACTACCACTCACTATCTCTCTCCTTAATACACCCACATTACCTACTAATTCTTCTGTAGGAACCAAACCCACGCGACCATTCATGCAATTCCCAAATACTTTTCTTTCGTTCTCATTTCTCTTTTCACCCCTCCTTTTCTCCTTTCCCTTTTCTCTTCCCTATTATTATTTTTTCTCCTTTTTTCTTTTTTCTTCTCTTTTCACTCTTTTACCACTACCCTACTATTCTCTTTCAGGTACCTACACAGACAGGAGTCACGGCAGTTCTCTAAACTTCCCAGCAACCCGTAGCTCCCCAATCACTCTACAAATTACAACTTACTAACCCACAAAACATCCACCCCACCGAAGCTAAAAGCAAGAAAGCAGAGGGGATTTCCTCGTCTACTGCAGGAGTGAACCGAAAAACTCGGGCCAAGCCCTAATTACCAGGCGCGAGAGATCAAAAACTACCAGTTTTCTACGCTCTCACTATCAATATTGGATATTGGATACCAGGTTCATATAGTAGAAAAATAAGAGCCTACGAGAAAATCCTTAAGAGATAAACTCAGGAAAGAAGGGTGGAATTTCGTGTTAAACTAAGAAATCAAATTGAGCAAGTAGAAAAACCTTTGAGAACTAGATATAAGGTTTCAAAAACTGTCAGCTTCCTGTTGCCAAGCTATTATCGTTGGTTTCTGGAAGTTGAACTGTACTCACAAGATTTATGTTTTCTGTTTTGCAATAGAAAAATTCGAAAGAGGTACTATTTATTTTATCTTGCAATCAAAAAGTAGCTGACGTTCTTTTTTTACTGTATCGAGAAAAGTGACTTGTCATTTGTGGTTATTCAAAAAAGGCGATGCAGCTACTGGATTTGTATTCCCTTTTGATCCGCTCGGGTGGTGTGCTCATATCATACCTTATCTATGGTATTTATCAAGAGAAAATGTAAGCTAAGTGGTTTGGGGCTTATCATATCGCTTCTTAGTACCAAAACTAAGTATGGCCCAGAAAAAGAGCCTTTCGATTTCTTTTTTTCCCTCCTGCTATTGCAGTGCATAGTAAACTTTATTTTTGCAAAAATGGGTTGGTCTATTATTCTCAATGAATTATTATTCTTGCTAGCTCTTAAATTTTGTCCGGAACCCTTGAACTCAGCTGAGGAATATAAATTTGCTGTGTGTGGTTTTACATATATTGCCGCGATGTACACTGGCAGTACAAGTTTGAAGTATGTTACATATCCCACTCAGGTACGCTTTTTTGCTGATAACATTTTGTACGAAGGTGATAGGCAAGTCTGTCAAACCAATACCTGTCATGTTGTTGAGTGTGTTGCTAGCTAAACGACGTTATCCTCTGCAAAAGTATATTTTTATGGCGATGATTTCCATTGGTGTTACACTTTTCATGTTTAAGGGGCATTCAGCGGCTGTTCTAACAAACCACTTGACCTTCGGGGAGTTACTTTTGGTATGATATAGCAATCCCATTCATTAATGGTGTTAAGCTCTTTTCATTACTTTTCGATGGTATTACTGGAGGTGTTCAAGAACATTTGAAAAGGCATAATGTTGGTCCATACTCACTCATGATGTGTATGAACGCTTGGTCAGTCACTTATTTGCTTCTAGGTAAGTAAAAAGTTCACTTTGCTTGTGCACATTTCTGGGGTTTAAAGTTGTTTAAGAAACCTGGTAATACGTATTCACTGATGTCCCAGGCTTTCCAGCAGTAGGTTATCAGTTGAAACTTCATTTTACCGATGAGAATTAATTGTGGTAGTGTTGTCATGAGTTCAACGTCATAACGTTTCGCTAACGAAGCTATGTTATAGAAAAAAATCAAAATAGCACTTGGCATTATTGCATGACGGTCCAAGTTGCCAGCACGTTAAACAAGAATGCACTAAGCTTGTAGATAAGGAAAGAAAGGAAGTATTCAAAACTGGTAGAGAAGAGTGCAAGGAAAAATAAAAGAAGGCTAAAATCCAGTTTGATGATAATGATAAAGGTAAGATATAGAATCATCTGCGCCACAGATCGATTCTGAGCTACGTGACTTAGAGTCTCCAACCTCTGGTTTCTGTCATCACGAGGTCCCTGACCAGGAAGTCTGCATTTCACTACACGGCTAAAACCAGCAGTCAAAGACTTCACGAACTGATGCCATATCTTAGTCTGGTCGCTGCTAACCCTCTTGTAGCTTGAACCTACTTCAGCTACGGTGTGCAAAAAGGTGATGAATAGGCATGCGTAACATATTTTCCAGCCACCTGAACAGTGAAGGACCACAACATCATCAACTGACTCTCCCTCCTACCTAGAACTCTGCACCTGACTTCTACATGACTGATGTATTGACCATGACATGGCCCATGGTTCGAAGGTAACGGTGATTGAACACCTGAAGCCACCTCATGTCCTCTATCTTTAACACTCATATTTCACGGCCTTACATTAGAGCAGAGTTAACAGCATCACAGTACACCCAGTCATCAATATTAACACAGGACCAGGCATAACTACATAACTGTTCAAGTTGCCAAACCTCATAACAACACATCAAGCAGTAAAATGAAAGATAAAGAAACAGATTAGAACCAGTCAAAAGCAGCATGACAGTTAAGATGAAAATAATGTGTGGATATTCTCAGTGGACAAATACGTATCGCTGCTGCGCGATAAATGGCCTAAGTTGGCAAAAGCCTTTTGTATCTGTGTCAAGATTTTGTTGGTCAATGGCACACCAAATCTGTTCTGACTTCCTAGGGAAGTTACTGGGTCAACACACTCAACCATTTCACTCCCCATGGTCAGATGGGGCACCACCACAGACCAGTCCCGATGCAACAAGTTGCAATTGGATGGTGAGAATAACATCTCGTACATTCTAAAATCGTCAGTTTAGGTGTCCAGAAGAGTACATCTTGTTAGCGTTTTCATCCGACAGGACTATGTCATCTGCGTACTCTAAGGATTCTCATGTGGTAAAATCAGTCCCTGTAAAATCAGACAACAAGAAGTAAACATCCACGTGTATGTCTGTGATAAAGTTGAATACGAATAGAGAGAGTGGAGGTCTTTTACGGATACTACTTGACGTACAAAATTTACTTGATAAGTTACCGCAGGCTCTAAGACGCCCATGGGTTTTCGAGTATAGAGCTTTAAACGGAGTGGTGTGCTTACTAAGCAACCCTTACAGTCAATGAGACACTGCCATAAGACCTGTCAATCGACAGAGTCGAATATCTTCTTGGAGTTGAGAAATAAAACCAGTTGTGAGACATCGGCAAGTGTGTCTGTGTTCTAAGATCTAGGCGATACACCTAAGATTTGACCTTTTTGGGTTTGCAGTTCCTCAGCTTCTCATAGGTATCTTACAGACAATGCTCGTAAAGCTGATTCCCATGTGTCTATCATAGGGGAATTTCTCTCTCTTCTTGAAAACTGTGATAGTTATTGGTGGAGATCAGTCAGAGGGATGGTATCTGATTCCCAGTACATCATCGCGTGTGCGTGATGGGATAACTATGTTAGCAATTTATAGTCGGGTTGTAGAGTTTCACTTGAAAAGGATAAGTCAGTTGATGAGTTTTTAGAAATCTTAGTTTGCCAAGTTAGTTGTATCTTATGTTACTCACGCCAATACCCCCAGCACGGAGTTTTAGCTGAAGTAGGTTTAAGCTGGTAAAAAGTCAAGAGTAGTCAATAAGAGACGGTATCAATTGATAAAGTATCTGGCTGTTGGTTTGACCTTCGAGGAAAGTACGAGTTTCTTAAAGGGGTTCAACAAGACAAGCGAAGCCGTTTGTTAGAAACTCCACTTCATTTGGCTTAAAACTGATTTCAGTGGCGAAGATATATCCACATCTATTCTCGTCTTGATGGTTGTACAAGTGGTTGAAGGTTGCTGGTGGTCTCGAAATCGATCACAATGATGCGAAATTATTCACTGATTGTCATATTCAGATTTTTGAATTTTTCTCCTTTCTTCTTATAGACTTGTCCACTTTAATGTCATTCTTTTGCTGTTAACATTAAATAGTGTTGTGAGGTGTGATAACTATAATCGCTGCACTTCAATGCAAGTTTTGACGTTAACTTCTCTGCCTACCTACATCAAATTTTGATATTCACTGTATCTCTTCACCTTTCTAGAACTTTGGATTATATAGTCAACATTATTTTGTCTCTTTTCTTTTTGTCTGATATCTTTATTTGTTTATGTGGGATATGGTGAGTTGGACCGTTAAGTAGTAATGCCAAGACCCATGTTGGTAATGACTGACTGGTTTAATCACTCACTGTGCTCATCTGTTTGTCGTGGAAAAAAGTCCTATTTATTAAATATCACTAAACAGGCTTTATTGTCTCTACTGCTTTTCTCTTTTAATCGCTGTCACGGTGGAAAATAGTTCCTCATTTGTCTTTTTGTTTCTTTCAGCTTGGTTGTTGTATAAATTCTCTATTTACTTTATTTTGTTAAGCAATTATGGTCAATGGGGAGGCTTTCCCATTTTTGGAATTTGTAAATCGTCATCCATATGTACTTTCTGATATGGCCATTTTCTCAGTGTTAAGCGCTATCGGCCAGGTTAGTTGATATTTTTACATCATATTTTAAGATAGTAATTATTGATTTGAGTTACACGCCGTAGTTTTGCTTTCAATGTAGCGTAGACTACACAGTTTTTTTGTAGCTTGTGCAACAGGAAGTAGTTTTCTGTTATTTGGGGAAATAACTGTCGCCTATCTTTAATGCGGCCTAAGTACCAATACAGTTTCTGATTGCTGTTACCAACTCTGGTTATCAGATAGGAATTGATCAGTCATAAGAACAGTTATCTTAATGGAAAAAACTGTGTAACTTATCCGTATATACAGATAATTACAGGGCTTGTAAATAAGGTTGGAATTTAAAAATGTTGGTAAATACTCCATATTAGATTTGTTTATTTGAAATATAGCGCTCAGTGATACTGTGCGCTAGTATGGAATTGCATTCTGCCACAGTGCCCAAGTTTTACACTTACATTCATGTTGGTAAATACTGTTATTTTCTCTACTGCTTGCTTGAATCTATCATTCTGATTGTTTCACTGCTGATTTGCTCTAGCGTAATCCAGCAATATCACGTTCTTGTCGTCATGTTTTCTAAATTTCGTGTCAAAAGACTTTCCTTCCAAATAACAGTCGTCTTTGGGGTGGTATTCATCATGGACGGACATCAGTAGGAGAACCATTGAAAACCTGGGAGCACTGGAAAGTTGTTTCGTTCTAGTATGGGGCTCCTCAGCAGCACAACCTCGCCAAGGACCGAACTCAGGACCTTCATATTTCACGGCGAACGCGTTAACCATTCAGCCACGGAGTCAGAGTTCAGGGCACTACAGTTCCCTACTTCTGTTAAGGTCATCAGTTGACATCCCTTTCACTTCCGTTTGGTTGACCCCATAAGTTTTCTTAGTTGTTATTAAGACATACTGTGTCACCGATGCGATTCAAAAGTACACTATTTAATCAAACAATTACCAGTGAGAATTTGGATAAAACTAGTTTAAGATATTCCTGACTGTTTTTTATTACCCAACCAGTTGCCAATCAGATTATCCTAAAGAAATAGGAAACCGGAACAAATTCATTTTTCACTCCATACTGATGATAATGATGGCGAAAATTCGAGTGCATTTATGCATTTTGAGAAATTGACCTCATGGATAAGAGTACAAGTTTGCGGATTCTGATTAGAAATTTTGTATGAGTTTTTAAAATTCTGTGACATATTTGTAAACTTACTTTGTCTTATCTCCTAACCAGGTGGTCATTTTACCTTTTTGAGTTTGATTTTTTTTTATCAGCACACCCAACCTGACTCATCACAGAAAAATAGGATTGTTCAGGGTATCCGGAACCTAAGCACTTACTTTTCTAGATTCGTAATAATTACGATTAAAAAAACTGTGTACAATATTCCCAATTCATGATAAAAATGAAAAAAGCAGGTGCAGTTCAAGTACCAAACTTCCCCACACCCTTGGAAAAGCAAGAAGGTTCAGATTACTTTCAGTTCTCGATTCGATATTAAAAAAGGATCACATGATATGTACATATATGTACATATGCACATGATATGTATTACTGACCTATGTGAAAAGTTGAAAAATAATCTAGAAGTCAACATAATTGAGATCTTGTCTTTCAAAGGAAGTCATCTTAAGGTCTTATTGGATCTTAAAAACATCGTTTCTGATTCTAAATTTACTGTACTACAACAGTGATGCCAAGATACTGTACGTTGAATGCAAGTATTTGAAACATGTCAAATATTGTTAGACTTTCATGTCACCACTAACTAATGTGCATATATCTGGTTCGTATTGATACACAAAGATTTAGAGATTGTTAATTCAAACAGCGCGTTTGTTTTAATAAGAGCTGAATTGAACTTTGAACTAGAAAACCCTTGGTTGGTTACATAAAACAATTCAGTTCATTTTAAACCTGCCAAAAATTATCATCTGGTATGTTTATGAACACTCCCTCATAACTACTGGTTTAATGTAGTTATGATAACTCAAAAAGTGTATACCATGTAGGCAAATTTAAACTTTCCGAATGGGGTGCTCGTGGCAACCAACAGAGTTGTTTAGAGACTTTCAGTGATATGGCTAAGAATCGATCTCACGAGTGTATATGCATATTAATCGCCCTATCGAATTTTGTTGTTGCCTTCGCCGTTATACATCACCATCATCAATATCAACATAGGACCAGGCATTACTGCGTAACTGTCCGAGTTGAACTGAAACTCATTGGTCAAGATAGTTAGCTTTCAACCAGTGGGTCATTAATGAAAACTTCACTTCACCTACAGAGGTTTGAATGACTAAGCAGATTTATTAGCTGTCGCATAATAGGTGTGGCTCTTTGTCTAGTGCATGAACATACTGAAAAAGTTTGATAGTCACGTTCTAGTCATTTCTCCATGTTTCATCTTAGTGCCTCGTACCTTAATGGGTTGGTTTGGAGTATGGCAACTGAGACAGTCATACAGTAATGCCACATCCCTTGTTACCATTGGCTAACTGACAAATGTAGGCATTTATTATAGACTGAATTGAGTAGACAAAATTTCTTGGGTTACGTATAATCCTAGGCATAGCATTTTAAGCATTTCAGATGTTAGCTATTTAAAGTTGTTATTTCATCGTAGACTGACATCACTTGGAGGAACAAAGGAAACCTGGGAGCACTGGACAGCTGTTTCGTCCTAGTATGGGACTCCTCAGCAGTGATATTGTTTAAAATATAAGAAATGAAGTTGAAAACAAAAATAACTGAAAAGATTACCAGGTAAACTAACGCACTGGGTTTATGAGATTCATATGATGAGTTGTTGAAGTAAAATTCACTAGTCACATCTTTCAACTAAGATAGAATTTTGAATTAAGGATCACAACGACATACTCATCCATTTATATAGAAATAAGTGTGTGTTATATCCTTTGAAATTCTATCTTGGTGGTGAAAACTTTTTGTTTTATGTCTTCATTTCTACTTTTCAGATATTCTTATTTGGTTTAATCACAAATTTCAGTGCACTGACTTGTTCAGTTGTTACTACAACACGAAAATTCTTCACAGTTCTCTTTTCCATTATTCTGTTTGATCATATTATGACAAGTCGTCAGTGGATAGGAACTATATTAGTATTTTCTGGTTTGATACTTGATCAAATCTATGGTAAAACACATTCTAAACAATCATCGAAAAGCAGTAATACCAATGGAATAGTTAAACCTACTACAAGATATAATAAATCTGAAGAAATTAAAAATGGATGATGACTTCTAAGTGCAATTTATTGTATACGCATATATATATATATATATATATATATATATATATATATATATATATATATATACATAAATATGCATTTCATTATCTAGTTTTGTTCCTGTGATGTTATCCTTTTATTTCTCTGTTGTTCGTATATCGTGTTTTTCTAATTTCATTTCCACTATTTCCTCTCAATATAACACGTAAGGTATAGTTCTATCTTTTGCTGTGAAAAAATCTTTACATCATTTAGCAATATCAGGTGAAGAAAAGAATAATGAATCCTAAGGATAACTGAAGAACGTTTTAATCCTAAATTGAAACTATTCAGTTATGCACATATATTAGAGGATGGCACTCAAGCCTATTGATAAACTACTAGATTATTATTATTATTATTGTTATTACTATTATTAATGTGTTAGTAGTTTCCTAAGTTGTGCCCATCGATTTCTTTGACCTCCCATTTTTCTCTCTATTAAATGTGGACAAAATAATACGGGAAACGCTAATAACACAATGAGACACTTGGACTAAATACAAATGGTCACTATTCTTCTTCAGACTTGATATTTCACTGAGCCACGTAAATCATAAGACAAAGACCGGCTTGTGACTGTAAGGAAGATAACTTTATTTGACAAGAAGCACATTATTGATATGCAGTTTTTCCTCAGAAAATAAAGCCATTAGGTTAGAAGTTGGATACTTATTTTCATTGGTAAACTGAAGGACAAAGTTGTCCAATAAGGTTTTTCCTTGTCCATACAGTAGCATGGAAGCGAGGTTAGAATCTAAAACTTCTGTCTTAGTGGCTGATAAATTAAAATGTTGATTTTAATTTAACTTGCTTTCTGTTATAACTGTTAGTAAAACTGAATTCAAATAAATTAGGTTCAGTTATTCACTTCATACAGTCTAGATTTATATTGTACTAGCAACTGATAAACATTGGTCCCAGTAATATGAGTTTGCAATATAATGTGCGTTAGGTGTGGATTTCTGAACTCATTGAAAGTTTTTTCAGAACGTTCTCCAGAGTTATCCAAGCAATTCGAGCCGTTATTTTACCTTAGATATTTGGTCCTGTAACTCTGTCTTATCCTGATTGTGGTCGACCGGATCATGCGGCAAACAGTGAGGAGCGAGAAGAGGGAGATACGCTGGACCGCGGAGAAGATCCTAGAAGACTCGGGTTTCGCCGATGACTTGTGTCTAATGTCACACAGAAGAGGCAGTGAAGACGGGACTTCAAGTAAACGTAGAGAAGACAGAGGTGATGATGATACCCAACTAACGCCACCACCACCAACAACAAGCTCCAATCACCATCAAAGGGAAAAACTTGAACGAAATAGCCTCTTTCACTTATCTAGGCAGCATCGTTTCAACTACAGGCGGCACAGACGAGGACGTCAAAGCTAGCCAGGATCGGAAAGACAGCAAGACAGGCGTTCATTAACCTGAAACCAGTGTGGAGATCTTCTGCGCTCAGCATGAAGCGTGAACAAGATGTGGATTTTCAACACCGCCGTCAAGTCAGTGCTTCTATATGGTTCGGAAACTTGGCGCGTCACAAAATGGCATTTCCAACAAACTGCAGATATTCATCAACAACTGCCTACGCTGGCTCATTACTGAAGGTCAGATGGCCAGAAAGAATAAGCAACAAGGAACTCACTCTGGCTGTCAACGAACCAACTAACCAAGAACCTATCACTCAACAAATATGCACTGGAAGGAAGTGGAGATGGATTGGGCATGTACTGAGAAGACCATTCGGGGACATTACGCGCCAGGTAAGGCACTCGAGTGGAAGACAGACGGGAAACGACGAGTTGGGCGTCCCAACTGATGGTGACATGTAGGAGATGGTGTGAGGAAGAAATGAGAGCTTGTGGACAGTTGTGAAGCGAGGTTCAAAAGATTGCTTGGAAATTGAGTGGAATGGAGACGTGCTACTGAAGGCGTATGTTCCACTTGGAACCCAAGGGACAAATAAATATAATAATACTATGATGATTTTACGTAAGTTATTTACTCCGATGACATTATTAAGTAGGAAATCAACACTATCCTTAAGTTTTGTGGTATGAATGGATATTCAGGTAAGTTTATAATCAGCTATATGAATTAGTTGAGTGTTAAACCTATCTACCTAAAAATCCAATTCAAAGGTTAATTATCGGTGAGAATACACTTAGTGTGGTAAAACCACAACCCATCTTCTACAGTTGACCAGGTCAAGGTGCAATGAGTAAAAATGGGCTGACTGATTTTATTTTTACTGTGTGCAATTACTATAAGCCTAACTGCCACATGAAGCAAGTTAAATCAGGGATTAGTGGCGTTCTTTATGGTTATCAAAAGAAGAGATAAGTTCTGCATTTTTCAATGTAGTGAGACTGCTAAACAAGTAAGCCTTTCAAAATCATACTTAACTGTCTACGACACAGACTGAAAGTCATTACTGTTCAGTTTGACAAATCAAACCTTTGCATCTAGAATCAATGTGCGAAACTTCTTCCACTACCTTGCTTATCTAAGAAATTTAACAATTTGCACATGATCCTTTCCTACTCTTAAAATCACTTTTCGTTTCCCTGCTCTTACTTAATTACTGTTTGAATATCACTTACCAAATCTATTCATTATTCCCGTCCTTTTATGTACAATTAGTCAAGTAACAACCTGTTACACTTTTTATCAACTGTTTATAATTATGTAACTCATTGATTAACGTCCTCATTTTTCTGGTTATCAACTTCATTTATTGTTATTTATCCCCTGGGTTCCTAGTGGAACATAGGGCTGCAGTAGCACGTCGCCATTCCACTCTATGCTCTTCACTGCGGTCTTTTTCTTTAACCTGACTCCACCACTAACCCCAAACTTTCATTTCTCCCCCACACAATCTTCTCCATCTCACCCTCAGCTGAGACAACCAACTCGTCCTTCTACATTCCCGTTCCACTCAACGGTGTCACCTGGCCTGACACGTCATGTCCCCAAGTGGTCTCCTCAGTGTGTCCCCAATCCATCTCCACTTCATTCTCCTGCACATTTAGTGGTAGATGGGTTCTCGGTCGGTTGGTTCGTTGCCAGCCAGTCACAATAACTTCCTTGTTGCTTATTCTCATTATTCTCGTCATCCGATCTCCATCTTCACTATCGAATGAGCGTAGGTGGCAACTGTTCATGTATGATGTGTGTAGTTTGTTGGAAATGGTTTTGGTGATGCGTCAAGTCTCTCAACCATCACATAGAGGCATTGACGACATTAGTGTCAACTTCATGAGTGACGCTAAATTTTCACTTACATATAATTATCCTACTACTAGTGAATTAGTACTTTGATAATAAGCGGAAACCTAAATATTAGTGTAAAGCAGCTGATGAAGAGCTCAATTCTTTTTTTTAACACCTTTTTTTTTACCAACTTATGAACTATGAAAAAAAATCAAATGTAAGTGATGATATAGCCTCTCAATTAATGTATCTAATCAGTAGGCTATGGGTATATAAACTATTGATGGGCTTCCCAATTTTCCGTACGTTTAAAGGAAAAGTAGAATGCTGAGTTTACTTTCAGGATAGGATTCATTTTGAAGTCAGTTACTTAAGAGGCAATAGATAGTACTGACAGATATGCTAAATTCTTTTTTCTTATACTGCATTTGGTTAACTGTTACCAATTCAGTAATATACTAATTCAGTTCGAAGTGGATTATCCTCACTTGATCTTCCTGTTTTTCATAAGTCACACCAAATGGTGGATTGTGATTATTTGAAAAGGCTGAAACCATCCAAAAGATTATTGACTTTATAATTTTAATTGAGTTCTGAGGGGTTCGTGGGAATTTAGAGATATTTCCAGTTGGTATTCATCGAAGACTGACACCAGTTGGAGGAACAGTGGAAACCTGGGAGCACTGGACAGTTGTTTCGTTCTAGCATGGAACTCTTCAGCAGTGGGCACGCACGACCCCTCCCCCAGGGACAAATACTCAGTGATGACATTAGGTGACGGTCGCGCTATGTGGTGAACTGACAGAAGTCGGGAATACGGACCACTGGGCCCCGATCCAGTGGCTCGATCCCTGGCGAGGCCATGGGTACTCACTCCTGAAGAGTCCCATACAAGTGGGACGAAACAGTTGTCCAGTGCTACCAGGTTTCCATTGTTCCTCCAATTGATGTCAGTCTGCGATGAATATTTACTTTACTATTTTACCCTCAAAATGTTGTAATCTCCCGTACACTTTCTGTATTTTATGTAGAAGTAGCTATTTCTCCCTTACCCAATGACTTTATAATCAACATGTATAGTTGGTTTATATATTTTTAAAAAGTCAGGCAAATGCACCTTCTATTAAATTTAAGTGTAGCTGTACACGTTGTTAAAAAAGTTTATGTTTTTTACTGCCTGAAATCTTGTTCTTATTCATAAATAAAACGGTACATTTCATCAATTCTTTTCAACTTCTATTACACGCATCATTAACTGTGTTTACAGTAGTTTGAAATAGGTAAAAAGTAGACTTGAGTGAATCCAAAACAAATAGCTTTAATGTTAAAATTGAGAGGTTTTAGTCATAACTAGGTTTTTTAATATAGCTATTACTAAACATTTTGTGTTGTCGAATCAGCTTTGACTGGCACTAGTCAGTTATGACAGCTAATATCCTAGTTGCCTGACTTTAATATAACTTTAGAAATAAGACTTCAACTCGGGGGTAGTACCTCCTGTTACCTTCTGTCTGTTTAATTAACATTCCATAGCAAGAAGTGTTGTAGAAATGAAAATTATCTAAAAATCAGTTTGTTTATTGGATGAATGTCAGTCTTCTGTGGTAAGTATAGTAGACCATTTTGCCTGTGTGTTAATCCTTTGGATAGATATCTCTGTGAAGAAAACTCCTTGAAGGCGTTCACCGAAGGAGTTGATACCACTTGCTGATGTAAGACATCCTACTTGTTGACCACTGAATGGGAGAAACGCACAATCATCCCGAGTTAATTCTGTAGTGGTTTATGAACTTTCTCTCAGTGACCTCGGAGCTAATTAATCCTAGCAGGAGAGAAAAATAAATCAGTGATGAAGTCAGTGTTACGGGTACCGAATGCTATTATGAGACCAACCCTTTATCTGTTGTAAGAAATCAGGGACAGATTCAGTCAATCTAGACGTTCCTCACAGGGCACATTGGAAAGTAAAGCTACCAGCGTAGTACTTACTCTTTGAAAACTGTCAAGTACGTTGATATCCGCTTTTTAGGTGTGACATGACTACCTGGAAACGATGATGACAGTGAGGTCTCACTTTCATAGGGTAAAGTATCCTGGCCAAAGCATTTACAAGTTCTACATAGACTTCACAACAAACACTTTTCGCTGTAGCTGTTTCAGTGAGTGGACAACTTCAGACGATTATTTACAATGACACGTAAGTATTTTAGTTGTAAGTCCGGAATAGTGGTATACTGTCAACGGAATACTGACAGAAATTACCATGGTCAGTATAAACTTTTATTGGAGATAATTTCCCAAAACCATCATGGATCAACCTACCAGTTTAATCAAGCCTGCCTGAAGTACACTCATATCAGCATTACTGCGTACGGCGCTCCAAAATTTTCCATTACTGGCGAATAAAAGCACTAAATAATTGATCATTCCCCTTAATTCGTTAAAATAAACTGGGAAAAGGGAAAGCCTCAAGGTTTTCCCTGGAGGACCCCTACTGCTTCCAGGTTTCCACCTGGACAGTGTTCCTTCAACCACCACTCTTTGCTTCCTAACGTAAAAAAGTCTCTGGTTGAAGCTTGTAATATAGAATTCAAACCAAAAGAGGAGACTTAACTCAATAATGTAACGCGAAACATCATATCAGAAGTCCTACTGAAATTTATGAATGGTCAGCTGATGAAGCGTGTCATATAATCTACAGACAACAGGAGTGATTGTTTTTTGTAAAACAACTTATATCTGTTCCCACTACAGTTTAGGAGGAGAATAAGATGTTCTAAATACTTTATAGCCTTTTAAATAGCTGCTTTGGATAAACAAGGTTACTTTTCTTTGAAAACAAAAAAGAATAAGGAGCAAATAGTAAAGTGTTAAACAAAGTGATCGATATTACAAGCCGGACTATTTCCAGGTTCGTACCATTCCAGCGACCCTGTGATAATTCTCTTTGTGTAATGAGGAAAGGAATGCTTTTATTTTCTTGTTTATTTACTTCCTTATGTCAACCTCTTCTGAGTTACTACTAGTCGTTTCATGGAACCATCTCATTTCTCTATGAAGTTCAATTTTAACCGATGGGTCCCCTTTTCCAACCTAGTTCTTTCGCGAAGTCATAAGTCTTCTTATATGAGAAGTTTCTATGATATGTCTTTTGAGCTAGCTGAATAATACTGTCAGTTAGAAATTGTTATTATCATTACTATTTGTCCCTTGGGTTCCTAGTGGAAGATAGGGTTTCACTAGCACAACGCTATTTCAATCTCTGCTCTTCTACGTAGTCTTTTCAACCTGGCCTGACCACTGCCCGCAAACTTTCATTCCTTCATCACACCATCTCCTCTTCTCTATGTCACCCTCAGCCAGGACGCCCAACTCATCATTTCCCACTCCACTCGACGGCCTCGCCTCAGTGTATGCACAATCCAGTCCATCTCCATTTCATTCTCCTGCATATTTGTTGGTTGACGGGTTTTTGGTCGATTGGTTGGTTGCCAGACAGTCAGCCACAGTGACTTCCTTGTTGCTTATTCTCATTATTCTCGTCATCCGATCTCCATCTTCACTATCGAGTGGGTGTAGGCGGCATCTGTTCATGTATGATGTGTGTAGTTTGTTGGAAATGGTTTTGGTGATGCGTCAAGTCTCTCAACCATCGCATAGAGGCACTGAGTTACTTGACTGACAGTGGTGTTGAAAATTCGGATCTTGTTCACACTTTATGCTGAGTGCAGTGCAGTGCAGACAGGTCTTCCTTCATCAACCTGAAATCAGTGTAGTGTTGTGTAGTGCAGTAGATCTCCCACTGATTTCAGGTTGATGAAGGAAGACCTGTCTTGATATCTTTCCGATCCTGGCTTCAACATCCTCATGTGTGTCTGTGCCTGCGCTGCCACCTGTAGTTGAAACGATGCTGCCTAGGTGTGTAGGCAGGTGGAAGAGACAACACCCTTTAGATTTCTCCCATTTATGGTGATTGGTGCTTCTTGTTGTTGTTGGTTGGTTGGGTATCTTCATCACCTGTGTCTTCTCTACGTTCACCTGAAGGAAGTAGCGGCCTCTCTGCTCTGCCTCTTCTGTCAACTTGTTGGCTTTTGCCTGTAGATCTTTGATTTTGTGTGACATAAGATATTAGATATAGAGTATTTTCGTCGGTCAAACAGCATACGTCCATCTTCTCATAGCTCCTTACAGTTTCTTGTATGATCCAGTTCAGTTCAGTCGACAACAATCAAGATGATCCGTGATAGTAGATGACAACTTTGTCTTACCCCTTTCTTCACTTTAAAGATGTCACTGAGCTTTCAAGTGCGAACCACTTGGCATGTAGCGTCGTCATATAGCTGTTTAATGAGGTTGATAAAGGTTTGTGGTACTCCTTAGTGTTGGAACAGCTGTCAATATATATATATATATATATATATATATATATATATATATATATATATATATATATATATATATATATAATTCAGTGTAGCTGTCCAAATATCAATGTATACCATCAGAAACCCAGTAAACACTTATTCAAGTTAGTTAATTACATCAGTCAGTCTCACTGCAACGCTGGTAAATATCATGTGATGACTTTAATTCACCCCACTGATATCTGACTTCAATGTTAACTGGAAGTGGAAGAATACTTTAATACCGCTTCATTTATACTTATCATACGACTCAATAATATGCACCTATGGTTATCTACTGAAGATGAAATGCCCAGCATTAAGCTTCTTTGGTGTTTATTTTAGCCACTGAGTTGCCAGATATTGAAAACTGAAATAGTAATAAAGTGTGAAGCGAAATTACAGTACACTTATTTAATAGAGATTTCCTTAAGTTATCTTCAACTTCTTCAGTAATTCACCCTTCTAAATTCAGATGAACCATGTTGACGAGTGCCATTAAGTACTAAATCTAAGTCCAGCCAAGTCATACAAACGTGCCTAATACTTTAACGGGCTGGTAGTATGTAGAACCACAGTAAGTAATGGTGAGATTCTTACTTCCATAATAGGAGAACTACTATCCAGGAAACACGTCTGCTGATGTAGATAAGATCATAGTTTGCGATCTTCGCACTGGTTTCCAAAAGAAACCACCGCAGAAAATCATAGCTCAGTTACGTCTAACAGCTGAAACCAAGAACTGAAGATTTTGCAGTTGCCTACTATGATCCTTCGTAGTCGGTTACTGGTGAATAAAAAATTGATATTATGAAGTAAAAGACATATTTCTAACTATGTTTTTGCTTCACTCATCAAGTAATTTAGTATTTCAAGGCGGCATTCATCACTAACTGATGTCCATTGGACAACCATCAGGAAACTGGAGGCACTAAACAGCAACGGACTTATCAGCAGTGCACACTCACGACTCTATGAGGGATCAAATCCAAGACTACCAGGTATCACGGTGAGCACCTTGCCATCCAGCCACTCTGTCGGAATCCCGTGCTCCACATGTTTCCATCTCTATCAATTCATGAGGTACCACAGTCATCGTTCGATACCCTCGATATGTATTCGTCCTCACACCCAATTTGATTGACCCAATAAGTGACGGTTCCTCATTAAGACTTTAGGAAATCCATCTACAATCACGTCAGTAATAAGTGCTTGATAGGCATTCACTTGTTGCCTGGTGGGGATTAACCAATTTCAACGCGTTATTCATCATGGACTGGCATAAGCTGGAGAACTATTGAATATTTGGAAGCATTAGACATGTGTTTCATCCTTGTTTGGGACATCTCTCACAATATGGCTCTGCTTATTCACTGATTGGTGGAAATGAGAAAGCGTAGATCGTTGGATTTCAAATAAGTGACTGAAGTTTAACAAGAGCCCAATATGAAACCTAAGGGTGCTGGATTTGGTCTCTGGTACGGTTATGGGGCTGTACTTGTGAAGAGTCCCGGAGTAGGAATAAACAGATGTCCAGTGTTCCCAGTCTTTTAATGCTACTCCAAATGATGTCATTCAGTGAATAATGCTTTGAAATCAGTTCATTTTCTCAGACCACTAAGTAATTAATTTAGTATTTACTATTTATTGATATGTTATTCTCCGTTGTTTGTTTTGTTGGATCGAAATGTTCGACCTCTATTGCCATATAGGCTCCTATGAGGATGCCTCGATATTGCCTGAGTGTTAATTATGATAATTTGGTTAGTTGTATCCGTTGTACAAGAGACGGCTATCGTTCCGCCGTGGCATAGTGGATAATGTCTTGGCGTTTGAAGCGAAGGGTTCGAGTCTCAGTGGGAACAACACTGACTGGATTGAGGTACATCCAGGCGATGAGCCTCAAATAGGATGTAATGCGCATCCTGGATTCTTCTGCTAGCCACAACCAAACAAATTATCACAATTTAGTGTTAGTTTAAAAATCTCTATATTAGTTCATAAATTAATAATGAATATTCACAAAATTAAGCTATCAACTAACTATTAATCATAAGATAAAATTAACAAAAAAACTGTATTTATGTAATGATAGTGATTGGAAATTCACGTCAAAGTTGAATTCAAATCATTAGCCTTTAAATTTTCATCTTATTCATAAAGTGTGACCATTTCTTGTTTAAATGTTTAGCAATAACTATTATATTTTTGAGATGAATGAGGATTTTTTTAATTTATAAGTAGTATTCATCATGGACTGACATCAGTTAGGGAAGCATTGAAAGTCTGGGAGCACTGGACAGCTGTTTCGTCCTAGTATGGGACTCCTCAGCAGTATGGACCCACGACCCGGTTAGGGACCGAACTCGGGACCTTCGGGTTTCACGGCGAACGCGTCCATGATGAATACTACTTCTAAATTAAAAAATCCCCATTCGTCTCAAAAATATATTACTGTATAGTGCTAATTAGTGACTTGCTTCAAGATGGATGTTAGGAAGTTCTAATTAGAAGCCGTGACCTGTGGGGTCAACCAGTCGGAAGTAAGTGGATGCTAAGTGAAGACCTTGTGTGACAGTCGCACTATGTCGTGAATTGACAAGTTGGAAATTGTGAACCACTGGAAACCGACTCAGTGGCTGGGTTGTAGGTGTGTACTGCTGAGGAGTCCCACACTTGGACGAAACAGCTGTCCAGTGCTCCCAGATTTTCGATGGTTCCCCAACTGATGTCAGTGTGTGATGAATACTGCTTCTAAAAATAACTACTAGTTTTTTATTATGTTAACTAGTCACACAAGTTCTTGCTACCAAAATTTGGAAAAAGACAAAATTAGACTGTCAAAGTTGACATATTATTATTTATTCTGTCTGAATGTAAACGCAGACTGTGTCCGTTAGAACTCACAGTTGGTGAACATCTACAGGTTTTCCAAAACATAATACTTGACACAAAATTTAAGTTTGGATGCTACAGTATGGCCCTGTCTATGTTAGATATAAGCTATTCAGGCAATATGCGGTCTACTGAGATGCATTATCGGAGAAACTGATTACTGAATACCAATTAGTCCCATGTTTGCATTCTAAGTTTTCACCTAATGCTTTTCTTCAAGGAATGAATTATATTCACCAAGCTGAGTGATACAAAACCATATACTTTGAATGCTTGTAAGTGTTTAAGCTACCTAGGTTAATCTTAGGTGTAAGTATGACTGAAGCTTGGTTCTAATTTCATTCTTAATTCACTCCTGAATATCATAACCGGTTAAATAAGCTGAAGAAAGCTATTCATTATTTGAACAATAATTGAAAATCAAGGCGCACTGAACAGAAACTTTTTTATAATTTTGGAAACTACAACAATCTTCTACTCCATTGTCAATAAGAATTAAGTTTGCGATCTTCACATCCCATGGTTACAACATTGTTTATCGTTTTGACTATATGAGATAGCCATGATTTTCCTGTTTCAATCATCACCCAGTATATATAACGTTATTGTCCTATAGTTTTTGAATCTAAAAAGAGCCGTGCATGTTGATGACTGAGTTTGTGAAACATCCTAGGGCATAACAGATGCGCTGTGAGAGGTAACTGTTGGTTAGGTCTTAGTTTCACTCCATAATATAACTGATGCAATAAATACTGTGAAGGATTAGGTGTTGGAGAAGCAGCCAAGGGAAGCGACAAAATATTGAACATATTTATCAGATCTCGAAGATCTACCACCTTTATCTTGACGTCAAATAAAGTTAGTGTAGAGGTTTCGTATCTATTGGAACTAATACGTAATGCATCCTAACAATCCTGTTAGACATGGTGCTATAACAAGGACTTAAATTCAGCTGACGCAGAAATACGGACAGAGATTGAACTCCGACTTAAATCGCTCGTCCATGATGTCACACAACAGTGGTATGTGACGCAAGTATGACTTTCTGAATAAACATCAGTTCATTCGAATGAACTGTAACATATAGGCCTATCCAGTCGGTGATAAAGTGTGTAACTTCTCAGTCAGTCAGGAGGTCATGCAAACTGACTACAATTAACCAGCATAAAGTATTATTTACAGTCAAAATAATTCATACAACTCACAAGGTTAGCCTAAATACTTAGTCTATAGAAGTCGATGAGCACCGAGGAGCGATAAATGTAACATTACTGCTCTACAGTTCTTCATAACTGTCCCTAAGCTGGATTATAGATCTCTGTTCTTGCAAACAGGTAATTATTTTGACCTACCGTTGTAACTGTTAGTTATTTCATCAGAAAAGGTTTTGGCAGATGATTGAAAGAGGTTATATTCATATCAAGATGTGAATATGAACTATATATCATGTCCTAAAAGTCATCTAGTGAATAAAACTCTTTCGCTGAGTAAGACACTAAATGAATCGATCAAAATGGAATCACCAGCCGAAATTTCATCATATGGTATTTCAAAATCAGTTATCAGTAGTCTTAAAGAACTATTCATCGCCGCATTAATTATTTGGTCAAAAAGTTCTCCTTCAAATGTGAAATGAACTTTATCAATGCACATTGATAGCAGTTGCTTTGGATATGTTAAAACGATAAGGTATTTTAATGAATAAGGAACTAAAACTAAAAAAGGACAAAGTTTATTTCACAAACATTCATAGAAGGCCTACACAATTTGTTCCGAAAAGGGATTTAGAGCTTAGTTAACTATTTCACTAAATTATGTACGGATGAACAACACGTGGAAAGTATAAGACGTAAAGGATTGTTAATTGTATGCATTTCAGGAAATTCAGTAGCTTAAACCCTATACATCCAAGTAAAGCGAATTTTTCCTAATTGGAAACATTCATACTAGTGAGTTTTGTTAGATTACATATTACTTTACCTTTTAATTTTCAAGATCATCCATTGAAACATCAACCATGAGTTTACCTTCATCGTGAAGCATGGATATCATCTTCTTATAGTCATATTTGTTCATCATGAACACTCTTATCGTGTTTGAGAATGCTTATTTTACATCCATTTCAAAGTTCTTTTCAGGTTTTGAAATTTTAATAAGCTAAAACTGCCAGTGAACAAAAGCTGTCCGAAAAAAGCATAAGTAGTGTTGAACGCCATGGAGTTGCTGAAAGCTGGGAAAGCAGAAGAATTAGATGAAATTCCTCCAGAAACACTGAAAACAGAGGCAGAGACAACAGCAAACATGCTCATACCACAATTGCAGAAGGCTTGCAAGGAAGGGAAGAAAGAAGGAAAGGTACCTGCCGATCAGTTGAAAGAAGGGATACCTCGTCAAACTCCCAAGCAAGGGACACCTAAATCCTTGCAAGGACTGGGCGGAATCATGCTCCACTCCTGTCCACCCCAAGCATAGAATGGCAGTCCAATGTACCCGTACCTCAACATCATACACTTTGAAATGGCCTTCGACAGCGTCGACTGAGAAGTAATTTGGCAGGCAACTGCTTCAACACTACGGTTTTCATGATACAAACCTGTACCAACTTCATTCAACAGCAGCTATATGCTATGTGACGCTACATGCCAAGTGAATGACAATGGAAAGCAGCTCAGTGACGCCATTGAAGTGAAGACAGGTTGACTGGTAAGACAAAGTTGTCATCTACTATCACGGATCATCTTGATTGTTGTCGACTGAACTGAACTGGATCATACAAGAAACTGTAAGGAGCTATGAGAAGATGGACATATGCTGTTTGACCGACGAAAATACTCTATATCTAATATCTTATGTCACACAAAATCAAAGATCTACAGGCAAAAGCCAACAAGTTGACAGAAGAGGCAGAGCAGAGAGGCCGCTACTTCCTTCAGGTGAACGTAGAGAAGACACAGGTGATGAAGATACCCAACCAACCAACAACAACAAGAAGCACCAATCACCATAAATGGGAGAAATCTAAAGGGTGTTGTCTCTTCCACCTGCCTACACACCTAGGCAGCATCGTTTCAACTACAGGTGGCAGCGCAGGCACAGACACACATGAGGATGTCGAAGCCAGGATCGGAAAGATATCAAGACAGGTCTTCCTTCATCAACCTGAAATCAGTGGGAGATCTACTGCACTACACAACACTACACTGATTTCAGGTTGATGAAGGAAGACCTGTCTGCACTGCACTGCACTCAGCATAAAGTGTGAACAAGATCCGAATTTTCAACACCACTGTCAGTCAAGTAACTCAGTGCCTCTATGCGATGGTTGAGAGACTTGACGCATCACCAACAAACTACACACATCATACATGAACAGATGCCGCCTACACCCACTCGATAGTGAAGATGGAGATCGGATGACGAGAATAATGAGAATAAGCAACAAGGAAGTCACTGTGGCTGACTGTCTGGCAACCAACCAATCGACCAAAAACCCGTCAACCAACAAATATGCAGGAGAATGAAATGGAGATGGACTGGATTGTGCATACACTGAGAAGATGATTTGGGGATGTGACACATCAGGCCAGGCCAAACTAGCAGAGGTGAAGCGAGGCGAGGCCGTCGAGTGGAACGAGAATGAGAAAGGATGAGTTGGGCATCTCAGGTGTGGGTGAGATAGAAGAGACTGTGTGAGGAAGAAATGAAAGCTTGTGACAAGTCGTGGAGCCGGTTTGAAAAGACTGCATAGAAGAGCGGATAGTGAGATGGCTATGTGCTACTGAAGCTGTATGTTCCAGTGGGAACCCAAGGGACAAATAATGATGATACTGTTAATAATAATGATAGATTGTTACCTTGTTTTGGGTCTAAACTTTTCACCTGGTAGGGAATGTCCACAAGTTCATCCCTTAACCAACTATAATTATCTAAGGTTGGAACACGGAATACAGGTAACAAAAAGACTTTCAAGTTTGGTATCAGTGGCCAAATCAAAACCATTGTATATGAAAGTAAAAAAATTGGATTCAAGATAAAGCATCTCTTCTTCACAATCTGAAAGTTCAACAGAGGAACAAATAGCCACATATGTATCTGGATTAACTGGAAATCAGCTAATAGGAGATCAGTTATTACGATGTTTTAACAACCTTTTTATCTGTCTTGTTCATTTTAATTATGAGGAATCTGACTTGAAAAAATACTGACATATCAAAAAGTAGACATGAACTATGAAGTTTAATTATTCCATAGGATTCACTTGATAGTATCTATCACAGATGGACATCATTTTAAGAACCAGTGAAATTTTGAGGACAACGGACTGCTATTTCGTCTTGAAATAGTACTCCTAAGAAGTTTACATTCATGGCCTCGCCAGGGATTGAGCCCAGCAACACAGGTTTCTTGAGAAGCACGTTATCATCCAGTTACTAGGTAGGAATCCTATGCTGCATGCACACTTTATTTCTTTCAGTTCATGACATAGTGCAACCATCATTTAGTTGGATCATTGTGTATTTACGCACCATTTGGTTGACCCCGTAGGTCATTGGTTTTTATTAGGACTTGAGGAAATCCATCTCACAGTTTGTCTATAATTAATCATGGATAGTTATTCGATTGGTGATTTGTTACTTGATAGTAACTTGTCCCTCTTGAGACCTGACTGTTCAGGGCTTGATGCCTATTTAGGTCATGGGCCTGTACTTCAGAGTATTCTCATACTGGAGTGAAAAATTTGCCCAATTCTCTCAAGTTTTCAATGATTTTCTGAATGATGTCTTTGCGAGATAAATGCTACCTTGTAACTCATTTGAATGATTACTGCAACTGTCAAAATAGAATTTTATGAGTCGAACCAGGCTTGAAATGTTAGTTTCCGATCAGTCAAGTGAAACATAAAAGTATCTGAGAAATCTTTGACTGAAAGTGAAAGATTTTTAAAAATCCAACTTCCTGTGTAAAGACGTTATTTTACATTTGGGACCGATAAGTTTATTCTACTTTCTAATAGTGTGTAAAGGTAGTTTTCCCCTTGAAAATTTGAAACAATGAGTTCGTTTTATGAATTTGGATTGTGTATTTAGAAGAGGCATACATATTTTACTAGCCATCATAATAATGTAGTAAAGTATATATGGATGGAAGAGAAGCAAAAAATTACAAAATATATGATAACTCATTGTCTTCCCAGATGACAGACATGGAGAGAGATACGAGTGTAGAGGATACTTGTCATCAGATAAAATATTTCTAGTTAATCGTCTTCAACAGTTCAGACGCACGTCCATGAATGCATTTATCAGCTCGGTTAGGGGTGTGCTACTTGCTCTACTAACACCTTTCAAAATCCTATCCAATACAACGTAATCTTTTTTCCGGAGTTCAGGAAAGAATAATGGGGAACAATAAGTTAGTAGAGGCGAAACACAGGAATTAATGAAACGGAAGAATGGAGACTGGGTTATACCAGGCAGTCTGAGTTTCCTAAAGTAAAAGGTCAAGCAAAGGATTTTCTTGGAAATCAATGAGATACGAGGAGACCAAGAAAGATCAGAAGAAAAGCATAAGCCAAGATGGACTGCGCTTACTACATTCTCTATGATAGAGGCATCTACAAGACAAAAATCATGGAACTGAAGCAATATGCAAAGGTCTCTTTTTGTCTTAAGCTGAAATTAACTATCTGACATGTAGAGGGATTGAGTGTGAAGGAAGACAAGTAACCAATTTCGTTTAAGAAGTTATTAAACTGCGAACAATCAGAAGAGATAATCGGCATGGATATTGTCAGGTCATCAGCATAGTTAACTAAGTTAACTTTTACTTGAGGCTGGTAAGTTATAAAAAAGAGAGAGAAATGGAAAGGATAGAGAACGACACACTTGCTTCACTGAGCAGCGAAGTAGAGCGTTTCCCTCCGCACAGAGTGTTCTGTCTTCTCAGGAAAATATCAGTCAAGCCAAATTGCAATCCAGGACTCAGTGTGACTACTGGCAAGCTTGTTTAATAATGAGGGGTCTAGGGATGAAGTAAAAGACAGAAATATAATCTAAAAAAGCAGATCCAATATACTTAGCACCTTTGTCCCGACTGGCAATAGTATTATGATATAAAACAAGTGCAGCATCTAAGGTACTCCTTCTGGGTTTGTAGGCAAGTTGATTTACATCTCTGAAAGCCTGAAAAGGAGGTTCTAGGGCACGAAGCAACAGTTTTTCCATTGCTTTTATGAATGGTGAGGTAATTGCGATCGGTCATGATTTCACTGTAACTCTAACAGATGTGTACTTAGGTACCGGAAATATTTTAATTCCTTTCCAAGCAGTTGATACGTCGTTTCTAGCAGAAGACTGATTGAAAATGCTTTTTGGTGGATTGCATAGAATATCAGGACATTTTGTGAAAAGACTACCTGGCATACCATCTTGTCTGAGGGATTACAAAGGTTTTAATGATATCAGGCATTTAAACACCTCTGTTTCATTGGATTTCAGAAAATTGCATTCTGTTATACGTGAAGAACTAGATACGATTGTGTCATCCAGAGCATCATTTTCAAATATTTTCCATTCTGTGTTCTATAACATGCATCTGAGTTTATGTATAATGTCATATGTAAAACTCCTATGTATAGTCTTCTTAGGTTGATATTTAAAAGTGATTTTCTGCACTTTACCATATATTTTTGGCAGAACACGTATAATACAGTGATCTGAGCTCAGAAGTGGTGCACGCTTCCGAGTTTCATATGTTTCAGGTTCATTGACGAAGACCAAGTCTAATATGGCATTAAAACGAATTGGAAAATTGATTAGGTTACTGTGACCAAGAGAATACAGAAAGCTGCAATCACGAGTTAAAACCCCTGCAGGCAATAGACAATGAACCGGACATTATCGGAGCAGCGAATTCAGTGAATTCGTCAACGAATCTGGGTAATTCAGAATAGCTGAAATTAAGAGTGACATAAACATTTGTGATGTAAGTGAATCTAAGTGTTTCGGGCAACACTTAACAGTCATACAGTCTATAAAATTATTGGAATCAGCAGAACATACATTATTTGATGAATACCACTGGGTATTAATAAAGGTAGCAACACCTCCACCACACTTTTTCGTTGAACTACACTACTCCTGGCGAAACAACTTGAAACCAGTTGGAGAAACAAAGGAAACCTAGGAGCACTGGACAGCTGTTTCGTCCTGGTATGGGAATTCTCAACAGTGAGCACCCACAACCCCACACCAACATGGATCGAACTCGCGACCTTCAGGTTCCGTGACCAGCACGTTACCATTGAGCCACTGGGTCAGAATTCAGTCGTCCATATTTCCAACTTTTGTTAGCTTACGATATAGTGCAACCGCCACCTAATATCATCGTTGAGTAACTGTCCTCATGACCATCAGGCTTTGCCCCCACCGGTCACGACTTCTCATTGGAGATTCGGGAATACCTCTCAAAGCTAGTCACCAATGAGCACCAGTTGAATTGTATTTTGAGGGAGTTGTAGGGATTTGGAAACATTTCAAGTTGTTATCGTAGACTAATGTTCGTGAGGACAGTTACTCAACGATGACATTAGGTGGCGGTTGCACTATATCGTAAGCTAACAAAAGTTGGAAATATGGACGACTGAATTCTGACCCAGTGGCTCAATGGTAACGTGCTGGTCACGGAACCTGAAGGTCGCGAGTTCGATCCATGTTGGTGTGGGGTTGTGGGTGCTCACTGTTGAGAATTCCCATACCAGGACGAAACAGCTGTCCAGTGCTCCCAGGTTTTCTTTGTTCCTCCAAGTGATGTCAGTCTACGATAAATAACAACTTGAAATATTTCCGAATCCCCACAACTCCTCAAAATTCAACTTGAAACCATTTCAAGAAACTAGATTGTCATCATATAGGTTACGTAACCAGGTCTCTTGTAGTGTTACTAAACAAGCGTTGCGATAAATATTAGAACACATAAGCCATTGTGTATAGTCCACCTTACCCAGTAGGAATCTGGAATGCGAGCTGAGTATTTCAGGTAATGTCATTTGATGTGGTTTGGTTAGCTTTCAGAGCGTTGCCATCCACCGTGTCTTTTGTTAGTTACATTTGTTAAACTCACAGCAGTAGGTTGATAGCTTTTTAAAAGTTCGCCTGAGTATTTGATGCGATTCAAGGTCATATTTGGAAAAACTGAAACAAATAAAAACAGTAAAATTGAGCAAACTTGATGCAATACATAGGATGGAAAGATTTGGTAGCCCAAAGTTTAAGCAAGCCGCCGAAAACAGTAAGAAATTTCTTCCGTCTGTAACAACAAAAACATTAATGTGGACCATGCCATTCGCATACAGTTCGCAGATCACTCCCCTTACTTAGGGCATATTGGTCTATCTGAATCAGCTAGCAAGACCAAGTTGACATGAATAAGTCGCCTCTGTAGCTGAATTCGTCCGGGAAGCCAATGGGTGACCTTGGCTTCAAATGAGCAAAATGGCCGTCTCATGCGTCAGTCACTCCGATCTGGCTATTGAAAACTGTAGACTGACCTGAGTGGTTTCGACCCAATCACGTTGTTCAATCGTATATCTCTAAATTTCGCTCTACAAAGAAATCTTATGCGAACCTTTTATCGTGAGCATATGATAAAATAAGGCGCATGTAAGTAAACTACTTATGAGTAGGCGAAGAGGTTAACAATAAAAAATAGGGTTACGAAGTTTTTCAGCAATATTTCGGTTGGTGATTTTCATTACCTGGTGACGTCAGTTAAACAACCATTGAAAAAAAGACAACACACTTCCTTCTCATTCTGTTTTGAAATTTTTTAAAAGTGGGTTCCTACCACATGGGATTGTTAGCACGCCACTTAGCTCCAACCCCAAGTCAGTCAGCTTTCAAATGGCGCTGCAATTCAAGGACAAAATTTTCTAAATTTAGTCGATTTATGATATAACATTATCATTTTCAATGAAAAAGATGGCCACCGATGCTAAATCCTGATTTCAGCAACCTCGTAGAGCTTCATGAAATCCATCTTCCTACCTCTGAATCTCGTTCTGTTTAAAGTAATCCTGAAAGCATCATTATTAGATATATTTCAAACAGGTTTTATTTAAAAATCGTATTTACAGTCACAGTTGAGGGTCAATTCAAAATTTATGCATCAAATTCTCCTCGACAAAACAGTTAAAAAAGATCATTGATAAGTTAACCCTGAAGGATTGAAAAAATCCCTATGCTTTATACTACGTTAAATGAAGCGACATAAAATATTGACCGAAAAAAACAAACAATAACAAATGTTTTTTTGAGGTGAATGGGGATTTTTAATTTAGAGATAGTATTCATCACCAACTGACATCAGTTGAGAAACCATTGGAAACCTTGGAGCACTGGACAGCTGTTTCGTCCTGGAATGGAACACCTTAGCAGCAAGGACACGTACAAGGATGAAACAGCTATCCAGTACTCCGAGGTTTTCAATGCTTCCGCTATCGATGTCAGACCATGATGAAATATTACTATAACCATATTCCCCTTGGGTTCCCACTGGAACTTACGGCCTCACTACCACATAGACATTTAGCTCTCACCTCTTCTACACAGTCCTTTCCATTAACATGACTCCACGACTATCCACAAGTTTTCATTTCTTCCTCACACCATCTCCTCTCCTCCATCTCACCCTCACCCAGGACGCCCAACTCCTCCTTTCCCATTCCCGTTCCACTCGACGCCCTCGCCTCGCACCACCCCACCTCACCTGGTCTGGCCTGACCTGACCTGACCTAACGTGTCATCTTCCCAAATCATCTTCTCAGTGTATGCACATCCAGTCCAATCCATCTCCACTCCATTCTCCTACATATTTGTTAGGCGATGGGTTCTCACTCGGTTGGTTGGTTGGTTGGTTGCCAGCCAGACCAGATTGACTTCCTGGTTGCTTACTCTTATTATTCTGGTCATCTGATTTCCATCTTCACTATCGAGTGAGTGGAGGTGACAGCTGTTGATGATGCATGTCTGTAGTTTGTTGGAAATGGTTTTGGTGACGCGCCAAATCTCTCAACCATCACATGGAAGCACTGACTTCCTTGACTGACATTGGTGTTGAAAATCCACATCTTGTCCACGCTTTATGCTGAGTGGAGTGAACTGGAGTGCACTAGATCTTCCACTGATTATTTCAGATTGATGAAGGAAGACCTGTATTGCTGTCTTTCCGATTCTGGCTTTCACGTCCTCATCCTCATGTATGTCTGTGCCCGTGCCGTCACGTGTAGTTGAAACGATGTTGCCTAAGTGCGTAGGTAGGTGAAAGAGGCAACTTCCTTTAGGTTTTTCCCGTTGATGGTGATTGGTGTTTTTGTTGTTGTTGTTGTTTGGGTGTCTTCATCACCATTGTCTTCTCTACGTTCACCTGAAGGAAGTCGCGACTTCTCTGCCCTGGCATGCCTGCCTCTCCTATCAACTTGTTGGTTTCCGCCTGTAGATCTTCGAGTTTGCGAGACATAAGACATTAGAAATAGATCATCATCAGCGAAATCCAAATCTTCTAGAGTCTTTTCATCGGTCAAATAGCGTACGCTCTTCTCACAGCTCCTCACAGTTTCTTGCATGATCCAGTCCAGTTCAGTTACGTCGACAACAATCAGGAAGATGATCGTTGACAGTAGGTGGCAACCTTGTCTTACTTATCAACCTGTCTTCACTTCACTTCAAAGGCATCTCTGAGCTGCTTTCCATTGTCAATCACTTGGCATCTAGCATCATCATCATGTAGCACATAGCAAATAGCTACTATTGAATGAGGTTGATAAAGGTTTGTGTCACTTAAACCGTAGTGTTGAAGCAATTGCCTGCCAAATTGCTTGTTGGTCGACTCTGTCGAAGGCCTTTTCAGACTTGATGGTGTTGAGGTACGGGTATAGTGGACTGGCATTCCATATTGTGTTCTATAGTTGGTGATGAATACTTCTTCGAAATTAAAAAAATCACTAAATCATGATAGATTAACCAATATTTCGTCAGTTTTTCTTCTCGCTGATGAATATAGCGTCATCTTTAGGAAAAAAAGTACTGTGTAAGCGTTTCAGTTCTTTTTATTGTGTAGCAATAAGTTTTGCAATTACATTAAATTGTAGTAGTTAAACCAAGGGAACTAGTTTGCTATAATATGGAGAAATTCAGCTGAAAGTGACTAAAATGACTGAATTTCCTGTCATCAGCACCACCACTGACCACTGATAAAATCAATGAGGCATCCTATATAAGATGCAAGCTGAGAATTCTATTCAGGTTTCATATTATTCAAAGACTGTTAATTCAAACACATTCTGAAGTAGTCAGAGTGTTAATTCCATGGAAGTTAGATTATAAACAGAAACTTTTCTGAGTACCTTTCTAGCAAAAGTACCACCACATGTTTACTGCGAAGGCCTACTGCTTTAAATATTCAGTTGGATAGCGCAAACTAATTCGAGTTATCGGCCAACATGCGAATTTATTATTTAATGCTCAATTTATCGTCTCTTTGTTGGCCTTTTTTGTTATTTTGTTAATTAGTTGATTTTTGTACTGCTATGATTATAATAAAAGGCTGATATAAAATTAGTAACTTGTAAGATATTTCTCACTGTCATTGAGTATGAATAGTAACGATGGATAGTGGCTAGCAGTAGAATCCAGGATCCACATTGCGTCCTTTTTGGGTCTGGTCAGCTGGATGTACCTGCCTCACAGTGAGTGATGTTATTCCCACCGGGATTCCAACTCGGCACCAATCACTTCAAACGCCAAAGCGTTATCCACTATACCACCGAGTCACGATAACCACTTCTTGTGTGACGAGTATAGTTTAAGCATAATTACTTGTATTATACCGTCCCAATCCCGATGGGAACAACATCACTCACTGGGAGGCAGGCACATCCAGGACGAAGTGTGCATCCTGGATTCCACTGCCAGTACTCAGGTAATATTGAGACATCCGCATAGGAGCTCATATGCCAATAGAGACCAATCAATTCGGTCCAACCAACGACGGCGTAATACAAGTAATTATACTATTGAGTACAAATGTTGAAAATCATTATCGACTTAGTAGGATTAATCAATAAATTTAGTTCTTTGTGCGATAACTGCCCTATTACATTATGTTGTAAGGCAATCAGACAGCCAACATTTGTGTATGTGAAGTAGACATATAAGTTCAAAATCAGCTGAATCTTGCTACTACACAGATTTCTCTTTAGATTAAATCCTTTACTGCTCATGATTAATGCTAGTCTGTTAGTCAAGGACGGGTCATTTAATTTAGTCAACTATTTCAGATTCGTCTTGATCTAGAAATAAGACATGCTCACCTTTTTGTGCATTGGATATAATTCCTTTTTAAGTGAACACTTACATATTTCTCAAATGTGTAATAGGATTACATAAAGTATTCAGTGACAAATCGAATTATGATCGGGTTAGTAATTAGGTATTCTTTGATGTTACACTTCGTTAATCTCCTTCATTGGACTGAATTGATGGGCCACTATTGTAAATGGGCTCATGTGCAGGTGCTTTGATATTGCCAGCATTTTCAGATTTGATATTCATGATAGGTCGTAACTAGGTA
This sequence comes from Heterobilharzia americana, assembly GCA_944470555.2. NCBI lineage: Eukaryota > Metazoa > Platyhelminthes > Trematoda > Strigeidida > Schistosomatidae > Heterobilharzia > Heterobilharzia americana. The sequence goes on along the minus strand of OX104128.1, from coordinate 68,687,681 downwards.
ACTAGGTGTGGAATCCAGGATGTGCTTTCCGGCGTATTTAGGACTCGTGAGACGAATATACCTGCACTTCAGTGAGTGATTTTTCTACTAAGACTCATGCCTAAAACTGATCGCCTAGAACTACAGAAAATTATCTCCGAGGTCATCTGAAATCCCATATGAGCTATCTGACTGAAATACTATCAGATATGAGATCTCTTCAAAGCTTAATCACTGTCTGAGTATATTACTTCTGTGTTAAGCTGATTGGTTCATTGGGTCCAATATGATTTGACTCAATTAGTAACTAGCCGGAAGTTTACATTTTAAATTATTGAGTTGACAATAAATCAGAAATTGAAGGAATTTGTGATGAAGTAATCATCAAATTCAATGCAGAGCCAGATATCAGATGGATTTACTAAAACTTTATGTCGCAGTTTAACTTAGAAACTAAGTGGACCTTTCATCTGTATGAAATATATATATACTAAGACAAGCATGCGTACTCATGATATTGAACTTGTTCAGTAGGAAGATATTTTATTATTTTCCGACATTATCATGAAAATAAATCATTTGATAAATGAAGGGAAAATTTTACAATGTTTTAATTTGCCTTATCTAGAATGCTATATTGTCCGTCTAGAATTGTTCACTTACAAATGTTGGTTTCTGAAATTATTTCCATTTGTTTTAAACACATGTAATGATTTCATACTGAAAATAATTTCAAGTGTTTGGAATAGTTGGCAGGTAACCTTCAACTTACACATTTCGCTGATTTGTAGAAATGATTGAAAATAACCTTGATGATGAATTTAGAATTGGTTACAACAGGACAGATGTTTTCACTGAGATTTATCTAGTTTAAAATCATGAGTATCTTTGCTGATCTATTTGTTTTTCTAATCATATTTCATTTATGTATAGTAATGATGGATAGTGGCTAGCAGTGGAGTCCAGGATTTGCATTTCGTCCTAATACAAGCAGTAACACTAAAACCACACCCGTCGCACAGGGAGTGGCTAACATGGCCCGGTGGTGTAGTGGATAACGCGATCGCTCCCGTGTCCGAGTCCCGGTGGGAACAACACCACCCACTGGAAGACAGATACATCCAGCTGACGAGTCCCAAATAGGACGAAATGTGGATCCTGGATTCCACTGCAAGCCACTGCCCATCATTACTATACATAATTAAAACACAGGCAACATCGAGGCATCCGTACAGGAGCTTATATGCCAACAGAGACTGATCAATTCGGTCCAATCAACGACGGTGTAATACAAGCAATAACACATATTTCATTTACTTATTAGAACACCGTCTACATTTGCTAATTTCTGCTTTTGTACTGTAACAAAATCGTGAAGGCTTCAATGGCTGCTCTTTGTGAAGCGCACTGTTTTGTTTTGTACATAATATACATTGGTTTGTGAATTCAGTATACTCAGCTTCAAGACTCTATTGGGCACCGGTTCACCATCCTTAGTAAATTGAGTTAGAAGACTTTCTTTAGACTGATATTCTCAATGAGCGTCGTTTGCCTCAGACTACTGTTACCGGACGTAAATACTGACAAAAAGTGACGATATATCCTTCAGGAACCGCATCACCTAAATCAAGATCGCTGTCTACAACAAAGATCTTAAAGACAGTAATAATTTCCTTATTTTGCTTCTGTCATTATGCCATAAGTAATTCTGTACTATTTTAAGAGAACACAAAACTGTATGAATAGCTGTATTGCCCAGCAAAGTACGCAACTGGATATCACGGGTAATTAGACGCCATATATTTATTCCCGAATAATTTTTATTGACAGGAATATTTTAACGAATAGATGGCTTTCAATATAATCTCACAGTCTCATACCTTAGACTCTTTCAACACATACCAAGAAACCTGCGTCTCAGGGAAACACGCGCTCTCAGTAGTGCAGTCACTCGGCTTCTTATCGACACTCACCAGGAAGTAGGCAGCTTAGAACTCTTCAAGGTAATTTACAGATAAAGTAATTCAAACCTACTCAAATTCCCTGATGCCGTAGTGATCCAACAACTGAAACTGGAATTGTATGTTCAGAGAGAAGGAGTGATAAGTCCTTTTTGCCCAGGTGATCATCCTACCAACTGACTTCAACTTATAACCATTATTAGTTGTCACTTTGGTTCCTAGTGGAACATAGGGCTTCAGTTGCACGTTTCCTTTTTACTCTGTTCTCTGAGATCTTTTAAACCTGGGTCCACGACTGCCCAGAAGCTTTCAGTTCTCCATTCTCACCCATCATTTCACCGAGTGCTTCTCAACCCATGATGGATGAGTTCTCTTCCTGTGTTGTCTCCTCCCAGTTTGGCATTCATGTCACCCACACACACACACACACACACACACACACACACACACACACATTAGAATTTGGATGTCGCCAACTGAGATGGGGTCTTGTCCACTACTGATTTCAGCTGTCTGTAGAATTCCTCCTTCTTCTCTTCTTGATCTGCATTATTTGTAGGTGCATAGCGTATCGTAGCATTGTATTATTACAACTCTCCTTCCTGTTGATTTGAATCCATCTCGCTGTCGTCATCCTGATCCTGCAGGAGAAGATTAGATCCCACTGGAGGAAAGTGAGCCTTCGATGCTGTTAGGGACATCATGATAGCCACTCGAAAACTCAGTATGTCCGTGACTGTCGTTTGGGTGACAATATCGGAGTAGATTAGATTATTGATTCTCGAGTTGACATTTTGGAGAGTCCACTTCCATTCCATCTGCAGATTCCTCGCAGATCCCCAGCCTAGCACTTCTAAGCTATATCTTCTCATTTCTACTGCAATCTGTGCAGCCTTACCAACCAGCCAACCAGCTTCAAACATTGTGCGGACATTCTACGTCCCCATTCTCACTTTCGCTTTCATCGACTTATTATGCTACTTCACGATTCGCCCATTACTTATCGTAGACTAGCCAACTCGTTAGTTTTCTCACTCAGTCTTTTCTGATCATTTATATTATTTTCTCCAACTTTATGTTGTCACGTATAACTGAATCGTCTTGGTATATCTTGTTAAATTTGTCGGCATGCATGCGTTCTTTGTTAAGCCATGTCGTTTCCCGTTAATTAGCTTTACCTAACTAAAAACCGATATGTTGTACTTCCATAATATTAAAATGTTTTAAGTTGTAAGTAGATGATGAGAAACCAGTAAAAAAAATGGTATAATGTGCTATTCTCATCAAATCGTTTTTCTTAGTCTATTCAAATAAATGACCAAATTTACAAATTTTTGAATAGCATTCATTTACGTTAACGTTTTTTTTATATCAAATTTTAATGTCAATAATATTTATTAATTAGTGTTTGTTCTGTTTACATGGAAACCATTTCACCAGTATTACATTGAACATCATACAGCTAGTCTAATTATTCACACTCATCGATAACGAAATCTGTATAACGAAAACCATGCTATACCCGATGAACAAGAAGCGGCTATCACCATGGAGTGGCCTATTGGATGATGGTGTGACGTTTGAAGCCATTAGTACCAGGTCCATCGTATATTGGGGATGATTACACTTACTAGAAGGTAGATATATCCAACTAACGAGTCCGAAATAGAACGAGCTACCATATATCGTTAACCGCTTTTGAGCCTGAATTCATAGTTTGAAGCATATGAGTGTTTAATATCACTTTAAGCATAGCATTCCATTGGTGTACAGTCATTTCATCCACCTTAATTGTTTTAATGGTAAGAATGCAAACCTAGGTGGAGACATCAAAATCTACAGTTAATTATGTAAATATCTTTTGAGTCAAAGATGATGAATTTATGCGTTCTATCAATAGCCAGTGAGAATAATCTGGGACTTATATATTTTTTTTATTTGGATTTCTTTGAAAACCGGAACCCAAAATATTACCATTGAACAATTAATGCCACGACCAGTTGCATTTATATATGAGGTAGTTAAAATAGTCACAGACGAGGACATCAAAGCCAGGCAGAATCAGAAAGACAGCAAGACAGGCGTTCATTAACCTGAAACCAGTGTGGGGGTCTACTACACTCAGCATGAAGCGTGAACAACATCCGGATTTTCAACACTAATTCAATCAAGTCAATGCTTCTATGCTATGGTTGAGAGACTTGACGCGTCTCGAAAGGGATTTCCAACAAACTGCAGACATTCATCAACAGTTGCCACCAACGCTGACTCGATACTGAAGGTCAGATCAGATGGCGAGAAAGAATAAGCAACAAGGAACTCACTCTGGCTGTCAACGAACCAACTAACCAAGAACCTATCACTCAACAAATATGCACTGGAAGGAAGTGGAGATGGATTGGGCATGTACTGAGAAGACCATTCGGGGACATTACGCGCCAGGTAAGGCACTCGAGTGGAAGGCAGATGGGAAACGACGAGTTGGGCGTCCCAACTGATGGTGACATGTAGGAGATGGTGTGAGGAAGAAATGAGAGCTTGTGGGCAGTTGTGGAGCCAGGTTGAAAGAATTGCAGAGAACAGAGTGCACTGGAGACGTGCTACTCAAGCCCTATGTTTCACTAGGAACCCAAGGGATAGATACTAATTGTTATTATATGTAAGGTATTTTCAGTTGCATGCTAATTATCGGGGGAAAAAAGATATTTGGTAAATGCTAGAATTTCAGATTCATTAATAAACGAAAGGTGTTATGGAGTGAGGAAGTATCCCGTAGATTCTTCAGAGATGTCTAAAATTCCCTGTAAAGCCTTCACAACCAATCATAGAATGCTGAGCATTTGTGATTATGATTGTATCTCAGATTGGCTAAAGGATTTTCTGTTGTATATTTCGAACGGATATATTACGCATGTTTAACTGACAGCTAACTTTGTACTCGAGAGCCGACGACTGCAACCCGGTATCAATAAAGAAGATTGAAGCTGGATGGGAGAGTTTATTCCTGCGAGTATAATCGACTAACTCAAAAATGTGTGAATATGTTTACGCATGAAATATGACCTTATCCCCAAATTGAGGCATTAACTAGTAAGAGTAAGGATCAATCAATCAGCAAATTACATTACAATGGGGTCAGGAAATAAACTGCTAGTCATTTTGTAAGAACTATGAGAATGACAGGTTAAAAATGTTCAGATCAATAACAATGTTTTATGAAAGACTGGGGCCTTCAAACACTTTCTAAAAAAGTGTAGGACTTACTAAGTCCATCAAAAATGTATATAAACCCTACATTTTATAACTTTTTGAAAAGCAACAACAGTAAATACTGTGGAATGATTCGAATTCGTTTCCCCTGCTCTAAATCTTTCACACGCACTGAATTTAAAACTTTGTACAGTAATCTATCAGTGTTCAACATAAGTCATTTGGTACATTTCAGTAGAAAACAACACTAAATATATTTTTGTATACCTAAACATCAATACACATATATATGGTTGCGAACATAGATGAATGAACATAGTTGAATGACAAAGTTCACAGGGAAACAAGTCACAACAAGTCAAACTTTAAGATCGACCAGTAAACACAAAGTAAAGTACGACGTGATAGTAGTACATGAATGTAACTACAGCTCAAGGTGGTAGGAATTCTAATAGAAGGGGGAGAACAATAAAGATGGAATGCAAAGTATATGGGTTAATGGTAGACGAATAGAGAAGGATATGCTAACAAACACGATAAAGATGTAGTGGGTTAAAGTAAATCAAAAATGATAGGAATATGGATAATGTCTGAGAATAATATTACGTAAGACAATAAGTTGAAAGAATAAAATAGTAAGTAAAGCCTTAGGAAAATAACAACTCACAAAAGCAATGAAAGGTGAACCGCAAACTCCTTTTGTATACATAAGTCTGGTTTCAGTCGACGGATTGCTACTGTTTCTGCATAACGTAGCAATCTACTATTTCTTTGTCTATTGATTACCTTAAAAGCTATGTTTGAGTCGACGGCATGACCTGTATCGATCATGTGCTTGCTAATGGCACTGGTTGGCAGCTTTCCACCTATCACTGACAGGCTTTTCGGTACATGTTCAGAGATTCGTTTAGCAAGGATCCTCTCAGTTCTTCCGACATACATGCTACTGCAAGTACAGGTGAATAAATAAATACAATTGGCGATAACATGAGGAAGTCTTACATCTAATCTGATCATGTTCTTTGTGTCATAGACAGTTGTTAATTTCGCAACTGGATAAGTTAGCGCGATGTATGCATTCAATTGGCAATTATTTTATGAACTCAGTTCATTGCCTTTTTCAGCACGGTTGCATGAATCAGTTTCTCGTATTTAAGACTAAAGTGTTGATTGATGAACTTTATGGAATATCCATTATCTTTTAAAGTTTTTTGTATAGTATCCAGTTCATTATCGATGACTTCCTTGGAGCATAGTCTGGCATGCCTTAAAAATAAAGCGATTGGATAAAAACTGTTGAATGGGAAATATTGACCTGTCCAAGTAGGCTTATGATAAATTCTGTGAAGGATAGAACCATCTTCATTTATTTTAATACTCAAATCCAAGAAATTTATTCCATCTGGCGTTTCATGTTCAAATGTGAATTTCACATCTGAATGAACTGAATTGAAAGATCTGAGTAGGTTCACTGCATGGAGTTCACTCTCATATAGGATGAAAGTATCATCTACATATTTTAAATACAGTTTTGTCTGTTTTATGACCACTTAATTTGGTATTCTCTAAGTGGCCTAGTGATATGTCTGGGAATATGGGGCCAAGTAGACTGACCATAGCCACACCTTCTGTATGTCTGTAAAACGAGCCACGGAACCAGAAGTGAACATTTTTTGTGCATAACATCAATAGATCTTTCAGTCTGTTAGATGGAAAGTCTGTCATGTCATCATGACTACAAATGAAATCAAGTGTTTCTTCAAGTGGTACATTCGTGAATGATGATTCAACATCGAAAAAAGCCATATGATCTTTTCTTATATTAATATTAATACTACAAATTCTACTAACAATTTCAAAACTATCCTTCAAAGTATGGACACCTAGCTCTTTCCTGATAGTGTCAATTAATTGTACAGGTCATCGAGCAAATTGATGGTATAAGGAGTCCGACATGGCCAATATAGGACGTAAAGTTATTTCTGCTTTGTGTATCTTGGGAAGATAGTACATTCTTGGTAAATGTTTACCTCACGGTCTCAACATATCACAGAGCTGTTAACTGATTAAATTCTGTTTCAGCAACTGTTTGAAGACTTGATTTATCTTCTTATCAGTTTGTAGAATCATATCTTCATTACTCTTTTCCAGGGAAAAGTGTTTCTCGTCACTCAATAGGCTAAACATTTTTGAAAGATAATTATGTATGTTTAGCACGACCATACCAGAACCTTTACCAGGTCTAAGTAAGATAATTCGTTCATTCTTTGTCATTTCACTAATGCCTTTGTGTTAATTTTTGGGTAAAGAGTTCCTTTGAGATTTTGGGCTGATGGTATACTGATTAGCTAAATCAGCAAATCTGGCTTTCAATCAGCTTTCTTTATCATCTGATATGGGCTTCAATATCGACAGTTGATTGTACAAATATCTGCCGTTAGGTATTCATACCATATTTAAACGTTCCAAGAAAGGCTGTGATACCATTTTTAAGTGTTCTATAACACTTAGAAATCCAAAAGAGACATCTGTCTGTCAACATCCCTCCACAATTTCCATCATTACACTTGAAGGCTAAACAGCTACTCAACTGTGGAGAAAATACACGATACTATTAAAGTACAATACAAAGAAACAAAAACACAAGCTGAGAAAGACTGAGTGAAAGAAGCAAATAAACAATTGTGAATAACTAAACATGAAATTTCACTATCACACGTGAATCCATCCCGCATTCTAGTCACTCTAGATATTTTGTGTCACGCCTTCAACACTACCGCCACCACCATCGTCACCATTATCGTCATGAAGAGATTATAGATAAAAATTTGATTTTACATCATCCTTCTTGTCATCATAAGTTTCCAATCGTTATTGAGGAGATATAATTTTAGAAAGAGAAGTAATCGTGTTCTATTGTTTCACTTTTGGTTGTTTAACTAACTGAAACTATCTATCAAGACTTTTTAATTATCAACAAAAAACCCACATATCTACAAATTTTATACAAGTTTATGGCAATAGGGAAGAAATAAATTGCACGTGTTGTATCTGTGTTTATTTGCAAGCTATTACTGTAGGAGAAATAGAATTTACATTGCCTTAAGCATATGATTGTTTTTTCTCTTCACCTTTATTCTTCATTCATTTTTATCAGTATACCGTCACTTTAAATGATTTAAACTGTATAAAAAGATATTTTAGAAGTTTCCCCTTCATTTTTCTCCCTTAATAAAATGAAACTGTAAATCACTTCAAGCAAAAACTATACAGAAGACAGCATGAAAACACAAACCACACTCCTGATATTACCAAATACCAGCAGAATAATTTAGTCACCTCAAATACAGGTAGACGTGTAGTGACATTATTCTTTGCCTATCTGATATTATAGATGAGTAAGTTCTCCTTCAAAATGTTCAGATAACATAGAAAAGTGATTCAAAGCTATTTTCAAGTTGTTTTCTTCTCTCCTCATTTCAGCCTATCTGTCTTATTGGATTTGCATCGTACCTTGATTGAATTCAAAACAAATCACCATCAACGAGAGAAACATAAAGGAAGTAGCCTCTTTCACCTATCTACCTATCTAGGCAGCATCGTTTCAACTACAGGCGGCACAGGCACAGACGAGGACATCAAAGCCAGGCAGAATCAGAAAGACAGCAAGACAGGCGTTCATTAACCTGAAACCAGTGTGGGGGTCTACTACACTCAGCATGAAGCGTGAACAACATCCGGATTTTCAACACTAATTCAATCAAGTCAATGCTTCTATGCTATGGTTGAGAGACTTGACGCGTCTCGAAAGGGATTTCCAACAAACTGCAGACATTCATCAACAGTTGCCACCAACGCTGACTCGATACTGAAGGTCAGATCAGATGGCGAGAAAGAATAAGCAACAAGGAACTCACTCTGGCTGTCAACGAACCAACTAACCAAGAACCTATCACTCAACAAATATGCACTGGAAGGAAGTGGAGATGGATTGGGCATGTACTGAGAAGACCATTCGGGGACATTACGCGCCAGGTAAGGCACTCGAGTGGAAGGCAGATGGGAAACGACGAGTTGGGCGTCCCAACTGATGGTGACATGTAGGAGATGGTGTGAGGAAGAAATGAGAGCTTGTGGGCAGTTGTGGAGCCAGGTTGAAAGAATTGCAGAGAACAGAGTGCACTGGAGACGTGCTACTCAAGCCCTATGTTTCACTAGGAACCCAAGGCACAAATAATAAAATGATATAATATTAGGTAGTAACTATTCTATGTGATCATCAAAACTAATTACATTCGATTAAAATCCAGTTTCCTGTTTGATCGGTTTCCCGACCCACATAACCCAACAATTAACATTGTGAATATCAAATTCAAGTCATTTAGTCTAGTAAAAGAATTTTTTTTAATTGATCATCTACAATTTAACAAAAATGAAGGACTGAAGAGTCTCATAGTGATCAGTATTCAGTAACCGGTCAGTAAACATCATCTATTTCTTAAGAAATCAATTAGGTATTTCATTTGTTATCAAAATTGGTTCCTTTCATCTAATCTGTTACTTTTTTTAAAATTTAATGATGTTTTTCAAACTATCTCTTAGTAAGTATGTCCTTCTACAACCGTTTATAGTTTGAAAACAGAAATTTCAGTCAAACTATAATCCCATAGAAACTATCTTTACGGTTAAATATTCTTAAAAATAGGAAATTTTTATTCCTTGATTGTTAATACTGATAATCATTGTCATTATTATTACTGTTGTGATTTGTTTACTTATTTGATAGTTTGTTTGTTACTCATTTATTACCGATCAACAAAAGTTGGTTAAAAAAATCCTAAGAAATCTGTCAAGGTATTTTCCTGCTAAAATAATCTTGACGTGTGATTATTATCAGTTGCTTAATGATGAAGAAATGAAATCAGTTTAAAAAAATCAACTTCAAAAATATGTCACTCAATAGTAAGTAAGGTTTAGACAAATATATAGAAGGTTATTTAGTTCAGTCTCTCACCATATTTAGGATCACATTGGTTGAAGCATGAAAAATGAATCAAACTAGCCTGTCCTATGCAACTTTGCTGAGGATGATGCTAGAAGACTGATATTCAAAGCACTTAGTATGTGAAAACGTAACATCTGGGAGTAAAAAATCTTTCCGAACGCACAGTTCAAATTGTGAATAGGCTTTTATTATCATTATTCTTCGTCCCATGGGTTCACACTGGAACTTACGGCCTCACTACCACATAGACATTTCACTCTCTCCTCTTCCATATAGTCTTTTCCGTTAACCTGACTCCACCACTGTCCACAAGTTTTCATTTCTTCCTCACACCATCTCCTCTCCTCCATCTCACCCTCACCCAGGACGCCCAACTCCTCCTTTCCCATTCCCGTTCCACTCGACGCCCTCGCCTCGCACCACCCCACCTCACCTGGTCTGGCCTGACCTGACCTGACCTAACGTGTCATCTTCCCAAATCATCTTCTCAGTGTATGCACATTCCAGTCCAATCCATCTCCACTCCATTCTCCTACATATTTGTTAGGCGATGGGTTCTCACTCGGTTGGTTGGTTGGTTGGTTGCCAGCCAGACCAGATTGACTTCCTGGTTGCTTACTCTTATTATTCTGGTCATCTGATTTCCATCTTCACTATCGAGTGAGTGGAGGTGACAGCTGTTGATGATGCATGTCTGTAGTTTGTTGGAAATGGTTTTGGTGACGCGCCAAATCTCTCAACCATCACATGGAAGCACTGACTTCCTTGACTGACATTGGTGTTGAAAATCCACATCTTGTCCACGCTTTATGCTGAGTGGAGTGAACTGGAGTGCACTAGATCTTCCACTGATTATTTCAGATTGATGAAGGAAGACCTGTATTGCTGTCTTTCCGATTCTGGCTTTCACGTCCTCATCCTCATGTATGTCTGTGCCCGTGCCGTCACGTGTAGTTGAAACGATGTTGCCTAAGTGCGTAGGTAGGTGAAAGAGACAACTTCCTTTAGGTGCTTGGTGCTAATAATAGTACTAAGGTTGTTAGCGTAAACATCTACACTGGTACATTATATAGCATCATATCGTTCGGTAGTAAATATCGTAAGCTATATCATGCAACTTATTGCATTATCTACACCAAAAAACTAACAAGAGAAAGCAGAGAATGGGATCACAGGTTCCGATAGAAGAAAAAGTTAGACTACCAAAGTTTCTAAATAGTTAACTACGAATACAGTTACCCAAAACTTAATAGGGACTGAATTCTATGGATCACATATTGTATGACTAAAAGTTTACAAACTTAGATATTACAGTTTATTGTACTTATGATTAGGTGTTTGCAAAGGAATCATATATTTGTATTTCACGTTTGTTTTTATAGATTAAAAAGACTTATCTACTTATTTGGGGAATAGTATATATCTCTCTCTTTTTCCAAGAATGATACCTCATGAAGTCATGCGCTTAAACGAAAGACGTTACAGTGCTTGTGACCATTTTTACGATTCCTATTGCTTCAGATTAGTCTTGATTTATATATATATATATATATATATATATATATATATATATATATATATATATATATATATATATATAGATATAGATACGATGTACTGTCAGATAATATGATACACGAAATTGATGTTAAATTAAGATCTAGTCTGCATCTGGCTCGTGTAGCTCAGCCGGACGAGAAACACAGGAGTCTAAGGTTCGAAACCTGCCATGACCCAGATTTCTCTTCCACCTTCAGTCATCACCCATTATCAATAATACAAGTCTAATAAATCATGGTTATCTCAAATAGTCACACTGATAATCAATATGATGCTCCCCCTTTGAACTGGGATGAGAAGTCCTGACTCGGCAGGCAGTGTGAGTACGATGAACGGACAGTAATGCATCACGAATTGACATGGTAGTTGGGGAAACGCTTAGTAAGTGAATGGAAATTAAAATGTGATCAGTAGTTGAGTCTCGTATCTCAACTAGTACAGCACCTAGCCTGAAACCCGGAGGCCAGTGGTTCGAAAGCTGCCGCAGTCTAGATTTCCATTTCACCTTCAGTCATCACCCAGTAACATGAAATAAATCTGATCGGCTCTCGATGATTAATAACTACCAACCGATGGCATTCCTCAGTTAGCAGTTTGATTGTAAGTTCTTTTTATCGAAGCGACTATATTTCACCTTCGAATTCAACTCTAGATTATCATTTGAACGACAGATTCATGTGTACCTAATTTTAAATATTAAAAGTCAGTTGATAGAAAGTCATACATTCATTGGTTTGTCGCGGGAGAGTAAGAAATTTTGTCATGTCTAGTCCTGAGTGCACACCGAATTCTATCGGTGGTATTTACAATGTGGCCAGGAAGCTAGAAGGCTGAGGATCGTGGTGCATATTAGTAGATGTTAGTCATACATTATTTAGTATTCATGCTCAACAACATCACGTGTTTGCAATCTTGAAAAGATTCATATTCCCTCAAAAACTTAAATCATTAAGTTATTAAGTGCCAAACTTACAAAATTTACCAACGAACTTTATCATATAAGAGAAGATAAGAGTAAGACAAAAAGAAACTAAATTTTCAGGGGTCTGTGGGGACTTGGAGATATTTCCAGTTGGTTTTCGTGGTAGACTGACACCAGTTGGAGGAAAAATGGAAACCTGTGAGCACTGGACAACTGTCTCGTCCCACTTGTATGGGACTCTTCAGCAGTGCGCACAAACCACACCACCAGGGATTGAATCGGCGAACTTCAGGTTCCGTGGCCAGCACGTTACTACTGAGGGGAAATTAAAATATGATCAATAGTTGAGTCTCATATCTCACCTGGTACAGAACATAATTGGAAACCCGGGGGCACGTGGTTCGAAAGCTGCCGCAGCCACGTTACCATATCTCTAAATCCTCACAAACTCCTCAAAACTCAATTGAATTGGTGCTCATTGGTGACTAGCTTCGACAGGTGATTCCCGAAGTTTCAGTAAGAAGTCCTGACCAGTGGGGCAAACATGATGACCGTGAGGACAAATATTCAACGGTGATATTAGGTGGTGGTCGCGCTATGTCATGAACTGACAGAAGTTGGAAATATGGACCATTGGGTTCTGACCCAGTGGTTTGCTCAATGGTAACGTGGTGGTCATAGAATCTGAAGTTCGCGGGTTCGGTCCCTAGTGGTGTTGTGGGTGTGCACTGCTGAAGAGTCCCATACAAGTGGGACGAGACAGTTGTCCAGTGCTCCCAGGTTTCCAGTGTTCCTCCAACTGATGTCAGTTTACGGTGAATACCAACTTAATCTACTAATATTTCATTTTTAATAGATGGAGTGTGAAGTAAGAGATTAAAAATGTTCTCTAGAACTGTTATTAAAATTTTGCATTTTTGAAATCTTCAGTGATGTATATTTTTCATCCTGCATGATTGAACTAAGGATACTCAAATCATGCAGTGATTGTGTATACGTTTAGTTACTGGAATAATACTTAGTGGTTAACAATTTCAAAATGATTATCATTTACTGACATACTTTGAATTCTCCGTTGTTTTACTGGATCGAATTGTTCGACATCGATTAGTATACGGATGCCTCAGTATTGCCTGAATGTTAATTAAGGTAATTTGTTTGATTGTGGCTAGCAGAAGAAGCCAGGATGCGTATTTCGTCCTATTTGGGACTCGTCAACCGGGTGTACCTACCTCCCGGTGAGTGTTGTTCCCACGGGGATTCCAACTCGGCAACAATCACTTCAAACGCCAGAACCTTATCCACCACACCACCGACACACGATAGTCACTTCATGTGCGACGAGTATAGTTTTAATATAATTGCTTGCATTGTACCACCGTTGATTGAACCAAATTGATCGGTGTGTATTGGCATATGGGCTCCTGTACGGATGACTCGACATAACCTGTGTTTTTAGTTGTAGTAATGATGGCTAGTGGCTAGCAGTGGAATCCAGGATGCGCATTTCGTCATACTTGGGACTGCTCGCTGGGTGTATCTGTACCCTAGTAAGTGATGTTTTTCCCACTGAGACTGAAACCCAGAACTCATCGTTTCAAACACCAAAGCATTTACCAGAGCACAAAAGCCACCGGTCGTGCATCGGCTATCAGTTGTTGTTTGTTAATACTTATAATTTTTCGCCGCTGTTCTGAATCAAATTGCTCGACCTCTTTTCTAAATGGTCGCCTATGCAGATACCTTGGTACTTCCCGAATATTTACCAGCAATTCGACCCTGTATAACAGCGAGAAAATACAAGTATCAATCATCAACAACCGATATCCGATGCATAAGGGGTAATCCTCGTACCCAGTGACCTAGTGAGAAATACCTTCGCGTTTGAAGTGATGGGTACTAAGTTTGAGTCTCAGCGGGAACAACACCACTCACTGCGGAGGAGGTACTATCCAGCTGAGGCGTGCCAATCGAGATGAAATACGCTTTCTGGGTTCCATTGAAACAGAATTAAGTGCATATACTTAATTGTTCTGAGTGCCACTAGATAAGACTATTTAGATTCGATAACAAACAGCATCAGGATATTCGTGCATAGAGTGTATTTGTTGAAGAGAATAACGTTTTAAATTAACAGTGGAAAAAGTGTTATTGCTTGTTTGATAGGACGAAATGAGCATCCTGGATTCCACTGCTAGCCACTGCTCATCATTACTATACATAAGTGGAAAAAGTAATGAAAAAAACCCTTCATAACTCCCTGTTTGCTGTTTTATTTACGAACAACAATATTATACACATATCTATATTTAAGATTTTATTTGATAAAACATCCCCTTCAGGTTTCCAACTAATCAAACTTTAACCGTTAATGTTAAATGTATCAAGAAGAAAAATAAACTTGACAATAACTCATTTAAATATACAAATATACATAAATACTACTGAAAGTATTGTTACTAAGGCAATAAAATATCTGTGTAAATAAAACATGTATCAAAATGATTGTGAAAGACTCAAAAATATTTGTACAATCAATCAAAAAACAAGTTGTTTACGAAAACACCGGATATTTTATTGAATGAAATCAAAATCGGAAGTGGAAGTGGAGAAAAATACGTGCAGATGTGATTGAATCTAATCGAGTAGTTTCTGGGGCGTAAGTTTACTTCAACTCATTTTTGATACTAGATAAAATCGTTTACCTGACTTAATGGAAACCAAGAATTAGATTGTTATTTGGTTTTTGTTTAAAACTCATCAATAGTGAGTACTCATAACTCAAGAAGGATTCAGCTGAGGACTTTCAGTCCAAAGTATGTTCTAATCTTTCTAATGACCTAATGGTTTCCATTTGTCTGTAAATGACAGATATATGAACAACAACAAACTCCAATCACCATCAATGGAGAAACATAAAGGAAGTAGCCTCTTTCACCTATCTACCTATCTAGGCAGCATCGTTTCAACTACAGGCGGCACAGGCACAGACGAGGACATCAAAGCCAGGCAGAATCAGAAAGACAGCAAGACAGGCGTTCATTAACCTGAAACCAGTGTGGGGTCTACTACACTCAGCATGAAGCGTGAACAACATCCGGATTTTCAACACTAATTCAATCAAGTCAATGCTTCTATGCTATGGTTGAGAGACTTGACGCGTCTCGAAAGGGATTTCCAACAAACTGCAGACATTCATCAACAGTTGCCACCAACGCTGACTCGATACTGAAGGTCAGATCAGATGGCGAGAAAGAATAAGCAACAAGGAACTCACTCTGGCTGTCAACGAACCAACTAACCAAGAACCTATCACTCAACAAATATGCACTGGAAGGAAGTGGAGATGGATTGGGCATGTACTGAGAAGACCATTCGGGGACATTACGCGCCAGGTAAGGCACTCGAGTGGAAGACAGACGGGAAACGACGAGTTGGGCGTCCCAACTGATGGTGACATGTAGGAGATGGTGTGAGGAAGAAATGAGAGCTTGTGGGCAGTTGTGGAGCCAGGTTGAAAGAATTGCAGAGAACAGAGTGCACTGGAGACGTGCTACTCAAGCCCTATGTTTCACTAGGAACCCAAGGCACAAATAATAATAGTAATGAACTGCTGGATTACAGCTTAGTGTAAAAATCTCCACCTCGTCAATTCAACTTCTAACTGCCAAATTTTCGATTTTGTATAATAGCCAATCTAGTGGCTGGTCAATTTTATAGTGTTCTGAACAGTCTACTTTCATCATATGAATTAATTCAGGTAAACTTATCATAAACTCAGCTAAAAAGAGCTAATTGGCAGTTGAATGTTGTTAAGATTACCTTGATCCTGCTAAAAAAGCTCCAGGTTGGTGTACTTGATTCATAACTGTTCATATCAAACTCATTAGCATGCATTTTAGGGACAGGTGCGTTTTATTCGTAAATGTGCTTGATCTAATCTAACAACGAGACAGCTAACACCTAAATAAGTCATCAGTTAGGTTTTTCAATGCAACATAGGGTCATCTAAGATGCAACAAAAGTGATAACTGAAAATGAAGACAAACCTGATCTTTGATAAGATTCAAATGTAGTCTTTGTCCTACCAATCCTAAGATCTACTAAAGAATAACTAAGGTGGTCTATATTTTCCAAAGTTATAGTCATCATTCCTATACAGTAATATCGCTCTGTTGAGCGTTACTATGTCAGTCTTGATGCTACAGTTTGCAAAATCTTCGTTGCTGATCAGACCAAATTGATCAGCCACTACTATCATATGGGCTGCAATGCAGATGCTTTGATATTGTCTATATTTTCACTTTCGACATTAAGCTATTACATCACAACTATATTGTATCTATCGCATAAGAAATGGCCTAGTGAATAACGTTCAGACATTTGAAGCGACTGCTCCCGGGTTGACACTCACTGAAATGCAGGTACTTCCAGCTGATGTGTCCAGAATAAGACAAAAAGCGCTTCCTTAATTCTACTGCTAACCACTATCCGTCATTCATATCAATTCTATATCAAATAGTCTCATCAACAATGGAAGATATAAAACACGAATAGTAAGACTGTAAATTATCCGTCCGATAACAGCTGAAGGATTAAAGCTACAACAGTAAATCATGAGGATTCAAAGAGTGATTAGCATGAAAAGTAAAATTTCTGGTTGCCGTGATTAAATGTCCTACAGGGCTAATTTATCCATTACATTACCACTTCACTGATGCAATTTAAGTCAATACATATTAATTTTTTTCCTTAGGGTTCCCACTCGAACATACAGCTTCGCTAGCACATAGCCATTTCACTCTCTCCTCTTCCATACAGTCTTTTCCGTTAACCTGACTCCACCACTGTCCACAAGTTTTCATTTCTTCCTCACACCATCTCCTCTCCTCCATCTCACCCTCACCCAGGACGCCCAACTCCTCCTTTCCCATTCCCGTTCCACTCGACGCCCTCGCCTCGCACCACCCCACCTCACCTGGTCTGGCCTGACCTGACCTGACCTAACGTGTCATCTTCCCAAATCATCTTCTCAGTGTATGCACATTCCAGTCCAATCCATCTCCACTCCATTCTCCTACATATTTGTTAGGCGATGGGTTCTCACTCGGTTGGTTGGTTGGTTGGTTGCCAGCCAGACCAGATTGACTTCCTGGTTGCTTACTCTTATTATTCTGGTCATCTGATTTCCATCTTCACTATCGAGTGAGTGGAGGTGACAGCTGTTGATGATGCATGTCTGTAGTTTGTTGGAAATGGTTTTGGTGACGCGCCAAATCTCTCAACCATCACATGGAAGCACTGACTTCCTTGACTGACATTGGTGTTGAAAATCCACATCTTGTCCACGCTTTATGCTGAGTGGAGTGAACTGGAGTGCACTAGATCTTCCACTGATTATTTCAGATTGATGAAGGAAGACCTGTATTGCTGTCTTTCCGATTCTGGCTTTCACGTCCTCATCCTCATGTATGTCTGTGCCCGTGCCGTCACGTGTAGTTGAAACGATGTTGCCTAAGTGCGTAGGTAGGTGAAAGAGACAACTTCCTTTAGGTGCTTGGTGCTAATAATAGTACTAAGGTTGTTAGCGTAAACATCTACACTGGTACATTATATAGCATCATATCGTTCGGTAGTAAATATCGTAAGCTATATCATGCAACTTATTGCATTATCTACACCAAAAAACTAACAAGAGAAAGCAGAGAATGGGATCACAGGTTCCGATAGAAGAAAAAGTTAGACTACCAAAGTTTCTAAATAGTTAACTACGAATACAGTTACCCAAAACTTAATAGGGACTGAATTCTATGGATCACATATTGTATGACTAAAAGTTTACAAACTTAGATATTACAGTTTATTGTACTTATGATTAGGTGTTTGCAAAGGAATCATATATTTGTATTTCACGTTTGTTTTTATAGATTAAAAAGACTTATCTACTTATTTGGGGAATAGTATATATCTCTCTCTTTTTCCAAGAATGATACCTCATGAAGTCATGCGCTTAAACGAAAGACGTTACAGTGCTTGTGACCATTTTTACGATTCCTATTGCTTCAGATTAGTCTTGATTTATATATATATATATATATATATATATATATATATATATATATATATATATATATATATATATATAGATACGATGTACTGTCAGATAATATGATACACGAAATTGATGTTAAATTAAGATCTAGTCTGCATCTGGCTCGTGTAGCTCAGCCGGACGAGAAACACAGGAGTCTAAGGTTCGAAACCTGCCATGACCCAGATTTCTCTTCCACCTTCAGTCATCACCCATTATCAATAATACAAGTCTAATAAATCATGGTTATCTCAAATAGTCACACTGATAATCAATATGATGCTCCCCCTTTGAACTGGGATGAGAAGTCCTGACTCGGCAGGCAGTGTGAGTACGATGAACGGACAGTAATGCATCACGAATTGACATGGTAGTTGGGGAAACGCTTAGTAAGTGAATGGAAATTAAAATGTGATCAGTAGTTGAGTCTCGTATCTCAACTAGTACAGCACCTAGCCTGAAACCCGGAGGCCAGTGGTTCGAAAGCTGCCGCAGTCTAGATTTCCATTTCACCTTCAGTCATCACCCAGTAACATGAAATAAATCTGATCGGCTCTCGATGATTAATAACTACCAACCGATGGCATTCCTCAGTTAGCAGTTTGATTGTAAGTTCTTTTTATCGAAGCGACTATATTTCACCTTCGAATTCAACTCTAGATTATCATTTGAACGACAGATTCATGTGTACCTAATTTTAAATATTAAAAGTCAGTTGATAGAAAGTCATACATTCATTGGTTTGTCGCGGGAGAGTAAGAAATTTTGTCATGTCTAGTCCTGAGTGCACACCGAATTCTATCGGTGGTATTTACAATGTGGCCAGGAAGCTAGAAGGCTGAGGATCGTGGTGCATATTAGTAGATGTTAGTCATACATTATTTAGTATTCATGCTCAACAACATCACGTGTTTGCAATCTTGAAAAGATTCATATTCCCTCAAAAACTTAAATCATTAAGTTATTAAGTGCCAAACTTACAAAATTTACCAACGAACTTTATCATATAAGAGAAGATAAGAGTAAGACAAAAAGAAACTAAATTTTCAGGGGTCTGTGGGGACTTGGAGATATTTCCAGTTGGTTTTCGTGGTAGACTGACACCAGTTGGAGGAAAAATGGAAACCTGTGAGCACTGGACAACTGTCTCGTCCCACTTGTATGGGACTCTTCAGCAGTGCGCACA
This sequence comes from Heterobilharzia americana, assembly GCA_944470555.2. NCBI lineage: Eukaryota > Metazoa > Platyhelminthes > Trematoda > Strigeidida > Schistosomatidae > Heterobilharzia > Heterobilharzia americana. The sequence continues at coordinate 68,667,767 of OX104128.1, read as the reverse complement.
AACCACACCACCAGGGATTGAATCGGCGAACTTCAGGTTCCGTGGCCAGCACGTTACTACTGAGGGGAAATTAAAATATGATCAATAGTTGAGTCTCATATCTCACCTGGTACAGAACATAATTGGAAACCCGGGGGCACGTGGTTCGAAAGCTGCCGCAGCCACGTTACCATATCTCTAAATCCTCACAAACTCCTCAAAACTCAATTGAATTGGTGCTCATTGGTGACTAGCTTCGACAGGTGATTCCCGAAGTTTCAGTAAGAAGTCCTGACCAGTGGGGCAAACATGATGACCGTGAGGACAAATATTCAACGGTGATATTAGGTGGTGGTCGCGCTATGTCATGAACTGACAGAAGTTGGAAATATGGACCATTGGGTTCTGACCCAGTGGTTTGCTCAATGGTAACGTGGTGGTCATAGAATCTGAAGTTCGCGGGTTCGGTCCCTAGTGGTGTTGTGGGTGTGCACTGCTGAAGAGTCCCATACAAGTGGGACGAGACAGTTGTCCAGTGCTCCCAGGTTTCCAGTGTTCCTCCAACTGATGTCAGTTTACGATGAATACCAACTTGAATTATTACAAAAAAAATGTCTGGTTAGAGATTTGATCAATATAATGTCTGCGTTAGTAGACTCAAATATGCTTGATTTATGATAAGATTTTTAGTCTAGTGATTATAATGATTAGAGGAAAGTAAATAGTTAAGTGCTTCGTTAGAAAATTTTTCATCACTAACTATTAGCTTAGACAAGGAAGGGTTTACAGTATGGATTTTATCCTTTTTTCAAGTGATTTATCAAAGTCTTTCATCTTATCTTTCCTCTCTCAAATCGAATTCGTTTCAATCATCTGTCTCAGGTTTCCATTCCTATCATATTTTTAAGTTAACCAGTCACCTCTAGTATTTTATTTTTTGCATTGTTTTTTGTGAGATATTGCTAACGCGGTTAGTAATTATGTTTTAGTAACCGTACTCCATTTTATCAGTACTAATACTCGCAAACATAGTCATCAGTTGCTACCAGCAAAATTGGTAAGAAAATGTTGATTAGCTGGTTTTTTATGTCTTCTACCTGTCTAATCTACACAGTGGTAATTATTCTGAGAATTTATCACCTTGAAATCATACAAGTTATTGAAAGAAAAAAAGCGATATTAGTAATTAATAAATTATGTGGGAGAAAGAGGGCACTGAAAATCTCTTTCTTTATTCTCCTCCTATTAACGAGCTTTCCTAAAGTCATCTTTCCTTTTCACTTCTCGTCTACTGCTTCGTTACCATCTTTGTTGTCGTCTTTATCTTCCTCCTCAACTCACTTTTTCTTGTGTTCTTAAAGAGAAAGGTACATATTATCCATACATTGGCGCACACACACATAGAGTGGGGAAAGTGATAGAGAAAAAAGATCATTAAGGGGAAAAATTACCACTGAACAATCATATATCTTCTTTCTGAAGAAAGGGGTAACAGTTTCCCTCTCCTCTCACCTTACTTTAAATGAGTACAAAGTGTACATATGCCTTCACCACTTCATAGAGTATTTATCTAAAAGACAAAAATTGCTATAAACGAACAGGTAGATTGATGATTGATTGACTGGATAAACATAACAAATATTTTTGAGCATACAACAAAAGAAGTGTGGATTTTTTTTGTTGATGTTATAGCTTGTAAGTCTCCATCGTTTCTCACCCACTTCCCTGCGATGATGAGGACAACGTTAACAAAACCAACAAGAGGGAAAACGTGAGCAGGGAAATGTCACACATTTTTATCATCATTTCAGCTAAGGTCATAATACAGAATCAGAACAAAGCTAGATATCAGAAACCTAGGCAACAGCACATTAGTGTAGTTTTTGGGAGAAAAGAGAAAATCCTATATATGATAGAATAGTTGGTAGGTTAAGTGACCTTAGTATCCTTTTGAGTTGCTTACTTTTATCCCCTTATTGTTCCCATACATTTCACATAAGGTGTTATAATGCAGGCTAAATAAAGACTATATTCCTCACAGGTTCACAATAGTTTTAGAGGAATGTTTGTGTGTGTGTGTGTGTGTGTGTGTGTGTACGGGCGGACACTTGAGTTTGAGTGTAAGGGTAAGAGAAAAAGATCTGTTTTTCTCATTTCTTTAAATGTATGGGAATAGACAGCGACCATCTAGGAAATCTCTCTCTCGTACACTTGTCTTTCTCATTTTGTTACTTAAATGAATAAGAGATGTATTCATTCACTTAGCAACAGATCATCTTACTTTTTTCTCGTTCGGTGTTTTACTTTACATCAACATATTTTAACAATTGAAACCGAGCCAACAAGTTCGTATATACTCAGAAATGAAATATTACAATTACACGTCAGCTAAAGACGTTTCCCTCAGCAGAAATAATTCCCGTATGAGATCGTTTTTATAATATGCTGTTCCGTCCTAATTTGTGATATCTACAACAGTGTTCGCTTATTGTCCGCTTCGAATTTAAACCTATATTATTCATGGCCCGTAGCATATACGTAATACCACCAAGTTACTGAGAATCCAGTATTATTATTATTATTATTATTTGTCCCTTGGGTTCCCACTGGGACATACAGCTTCACTTGCACATAGCTATTTCACTCTCTCCTCTTCTATATAGGCATTTTCTTTAACCTGATTCCACCACTGCCCACGATCCTTCATTTCTTCCTCACACAACCTCCTCCATATAACCCGGAAAGCCCAACTCGTCATTTCCCATTCTCGTCCCACTGGACGGCCTTGTCTCACCTCGCCTGGTCTGGCCTGGCCTCACGCGTCATCTTCCCAAATCGTCTTCTCAGTGTATGCACAATCCACTCCATCTACACTTTCTTCTACTGAGTATCTGTTGGGCGATGGGTTCTCATTCGGTTGGTTCGTTGTTAGATCAGATTGAGTTCCTTGTTGCTTATTCTTATTATTCTAGCCATCTGATCTCCATCTTCACTATCGAGTGAGCGTGGGTGGCAGCTGTTAATGTATGCTGTGGGTAGTTTGTTGGGTTCCGTGGTGTGGTGGCGTGGGTGGTGGTTGAGCTATATAGTGAGCTAACAGAAGTTGGAAATATGGACCAATGGATTCCGACGCAGTAGCTAGCTCAATGGTAACGTGCTGGCCACAAAACCTGGAGGTCGTGGGTTCGATCCCTGGTGGTGTCGTGGGTGCGCACTGCTGAAGAGTCCCATATAAGTGGGATGAGACAGTTGTCCAGTGCTCCCAGATTTCCTTTGTTCCTCCAACTGGTGTCAGTCTACGATGAATAACAACTTGAAATTGACTTTAAGTCAACGTGATTGCTGAATAAAACTCTGCTCCGCTTATTGAGGCTTAAACAATGAGGTGTGTTTCATACTGTACTATCCTAACATCTACTTGGTTGCTGAGTCATATTAACCTGCTCTGTAGTTCTGAAGAGAATATTTGATGTGCACTTTTGTTATTTGACGAAACTCGAAAAACTGAAATCAAATGAAAACACCAATTTCGTGTTGTCTAATCCTGAGGGCTGACTGAGTTCTATGAATCAATCTGCATATACACCTTGCTGAAGAGTGCCAACAAGTACGAAACCTATATCAAGCAGAAATTTCTGTCGAATGTCTTTAATCTCCTGACATCTATCAAAATATACCTCTTCGATGAACCTCCCAGCTTAGCGGCCACACTGCAAAATCATCAATAGAATTCGGTCAGTACCTAGAATTAAATAAAACGAAACTACAAAATCTCCTGTGACCAATCAGTATATTCAGTCCAGTCCTAAAGCAGGTCGATTATGGTACGAATAGTTCAATGTTAGCATGGCTAACTGCAGTGCTGCGTGACACGGGTTATGAATCTTGGGGAGGTTATCAGTTCCCTTGAGGTTGAGGGGTTGGATTGACAATTACCAACAAAAACGAAAACTATTTCAACCAGCGTTTCCCATCGTTTACTTTTAATCAACTAACACTACTATCTTATTGAATGATCGCTGTGGTTTCATTGTGTTGACTATTTTTTATATTCGCATCTTTCACATCTGAATGAAAATTAATCAGTCATAAATGAAAAGCAGGAACTGACTGAAATTATCCAACATGACGACGTCAAAGCCAGAATCGGAAAGACGCCAAGACAGGCCTTCATTCATCAACCTGAAATCAGTGTGAAGATCTACTGCACTCCACTCCACTCAGCGTAAAGCGTGAACGAGATCCGGATCTTCAACACCAATGTCAGTCGAATGAGTCATTGCTTCCGTGTGATGTTTGAGAGACTTGACGCGTCACCAAAACCATTCCCAACACACTACACATATCATACATGAACAGCTGTCACCTACACTCACTGGATAGTGAAGATGGAGATCAGATGATGAGAATAATGAGAATAAGCAACAAGGAAGTCACTGTGGCTGGCTATCTAGCAACCAACCAACCAACCGAGTGCGAACCCATCTCCCAACAAATATTTAGGGGAATGGAGTGGAGATGGATTAAACTGGATTATACATACACTGAGAAGATGACGCATCAGACCAGGTCAGGCCAGACCAGACCAGGCGAGGCGAGGCGAGGTGAGGCCATCGAGTGGAAGGGGAATGGGAATGGACGAGTTGAGCTTTCTAGGTGAGGGTGCGATGGAGGAGAGGAGATGGTGTGAGGAAGAAATGAAAGCTTGTGGACAGTGGTGGAGTCAGGTTAACGGAAAAGACTGTATGGAAGAGGAGAGAGTGAAATGGCTATGTGCTACTGACACCCTATGTTCCACTAGGAACGCACGGGACAAATAATACCAGTAAGAGTCATAAAGTACTGACTTAGCACTATGGAACTTGAACTATTAATGGAAAATTGTAGATATCTAGTATTTTTTTAGCTTACTAAAACATGTCAGTGCATACTTGAACCCGGATTCAGACTGAATTATTCCAGTTCATCTGAATAGCCTAGAAATATGTCAGTTGTATTCAGAAACGATCAAATTTCTACTTAATTTCAGTCACTGAATAGGAGACTTGTCCTAAAATAAGAGAGATGGTGACTAAGATTGAAAGAAAATCCATATTGCTACATGGCTTGGACAAGCAACCTACAGACAGATAAAGGGGAGGTTACTGATTTGTTACTGATTTTTCCGAGACATCAATCATAACACTATTCGATAAAGACTGTTTGATGTTTCTTAACAGATTAGTTTATTTGATATAACACTTAATGATACCATGTTATTTACTGAATGACACCTCGAGTAAAATGTACTACGCTTTCTAACCACTTATTATTTTAAATAACTTTATCTGTCATGCGTGTGTTAAAAAAGGAAGTTCTTATCCAGTAAATATTTACCATCTCAGAAATAAATGAACATTCGCCTACCATTAAAAGTAATCTTAATTGATAAACAAACTAAATTTCACTAATTCATATGAGTTCTTCATTCATAATTGGCTATTCAAAAGTAATTTAAACATCTATGTAGCAAATAAACTGTTATCACGCTCAGTCAGTCCGTTCTTTACCCATCAAACATCCTGATATAGCCGAGTATAGGATGATCCCGGTCATTCTCCTGAAATGCTTTAAGATGGACTGCGTTCATAGTGTCTGTCAAGAAAATCCTACTCACTGCCTTCAAATAGCCCGGACGTTTTCATAAAAGTGAGAGAGAGAGAGAGAAAACGAACGTTCGGTGCTATAACAGGATTGGTGTATACAGAGAATAAATCTAAAGGGGGGGGGGGTTCGGAAAACCATGATTCCAAACAAGTGGTGCGCACGAGCTTCTTGAGCCGGAACGGTAGAATGGAGCATTAAACTATCTTCGTCGCCGGCAACCACAGGAATGCAGCACTTCAAGTTATTCTACTGCCTTGTGAGTCAGACTTCAAGTTGAGGGCTGGAGTAGTGGTCCCTAAAGACGACCACATGTTTCACTCTAAAGGTCCCGTCATCATAACCCACAAAAAATTTGTGGATCAACCTACCTCACAAACCCTTCCTGTATAAATCCAACATAGTAGTATAGGGAATAATTTGCTAAGTCATTCCACTTGCTCTTATAACGTTGTTATTTTCTACTTGTGAACCACGCTGCCCTATCGTTGTCATCTTTAAGCTTATCTTTGTTTCATTCAGTTGCTTATCATTGATTAGAATCCTGTGGTGCTTGTATTGTTTTAAGTCGCCAAACATTCTCTTCAAGAAGGCTGTTCTTCGGTGCAACATCTGATACAGCGACTCTGAAACCAGATGCAGCGCTTAGGATGGCCACCGTCAACATTAGAACCGTGAAACAGACTGGACAATACGCAGGTTTGGCTAGAGTTTTGGAAAGCCTCTCTATTGTTATATGCTGTATCTAACAGCCAGAATACAGGATCCTAGGGAGGTAATTCCATACATTTCCCTAACTGTCAGCTCAAAAGGTGTATTCTCAGTAGCTTTATACAGGGGCCGTGTCTCAACAGCAATCTGCCTTTCTGGTTCGATTAGAGTGAGTATTAATACGGAAGAGGAAGGGTGTCTCTTTATCATTTCTGTCTGTGCACTAACTGACTGCAGCCTGGGTACAGTTAGGGACGAGTTCTATCATCAGCTGCGTGACCTTCTCTGTCAAATGCACTCGATGGATAATGCAGTGCTAGCTAAGAACTTGAATGCACAGGATGGGCATCTCAGCCCAGAATTAGGTGATTTATGTGACCAATGGGAATTGATCGGTCGCATTTCAGATAGTGGAGGACGTTTTCCAAAATTTGGTGTATATCACTACTTGTTTCTAGCCAGTATCAACTTCAAACTTCCTTGTGTTAACTGGGGTCTTCCCTAGATCACTGAGGCCTGGACTCAAACAGATAATATTGCAACCAGTTACCAATGACATGGATCCTATGAGGACTATCGCTACTTCTAAAGCAACAGTCCGGACTCTGATCAGGTTTTACTCTGTGCGTTTTGATGGTCTTTAAAATCGTCTCCTGAATTTGGTTGTCGCAGATAAACTGATTACGTTTAGAAATCCAACTCAGCAACGAATCTATCCAAGTTCAAAGTAAACCTTTGAATCCATAGAAGGTATAAATGAGCATTGGCCGCACTTACAGGACACCATGAAACCTGCTACTGAAGCTGTCTTCGGTCCTGAAGAACGTCACACTAGTAAACAGTTTTTGTTTGCAAGCACCTTACAACTTTTGAAACTTGTCACTGTAATCCACCATGCAGTAAGTACAGTAGTGTGCATACTAGGCCTATGTGACAGACCAAACAGCATTTGTTTAAGGATCGCGAGACCTGTTGGTCAAAATTGGTGGGTAAGATGGAAGCGGCAGGTGTAAATACCAATAGTTGAGAGTTGTTGCAGCCCATGACAGTGACCGGCAGGAAGGAATCTTGTGTCAGTGAGACTGCCTGTGAAGTAGACGGTACGCCCATCATAATCTCTGATAGACCCCTTAGGCACTGGGCAGGGTACTTCGAAAATTAGTTCATCTGTCCTACTTCCCCCAGAGATATCCACCCCAATGTCTTTTGCTCCATCGTCAGTTTAGCACTGATCCACCTCAGGAAGAGGAGGTTCATAAAGAAATCCAAGTTCGCAAATCTCTATTTGTCATCCAGTTCTGAAAACCTACCCTTAGCTCCTTATAAGGTTGAAAGTGAGGCTGTAATCAGGGAACAGACTACAGTGTTTAGGAAGGCATAGAAGACTGAGGGTGTTCTACCTTTCTGAAATGAAGCTACCTGTTATACCCATTCTTCAAAAAGTTGTACGTGATGTAAGTGATCATCATCGAAGTATCAGTTTGCCAGTGGTAGCGTCTAAAATGCTGGCTGCTATCATAATTCATAGGATGCACAAAACATGTGAGAAGCTGATTCGCAAGGATTATCCCGGGTTTCGTTTAGGCTGCAGAAGCGTTGATCGCGCATTCGTCTCCCACCAAATGCTTGGAAACCATCCCACACACTGAAAGACGAAGATGGTTATATTCCTCGATATCGAAATTGCCATCGATCCTGTGGACAGGACCGTTCTCTGGAATTGTCTCTTAGAAAGAGGTATCGATCCGAAGTTTATTAACATCTTGAAATTCCTGCACTTAAAGATCTCAGATACAGTGAAGACGAACTGCTAACTCTCTCCACTACTCCAAACCAATGGTATGGGTAGATAGGGATGTACTATTTTCACCACTTTGGCATCGATGGTATTCTAGAGACCGTCTTGAAAGACATGCTTGGTGGTGATAAAGATCCGTCATTAGGTAAAATACTTTCCAACCTTGAATTTGCGGATGATATCGTCCCGCTGTAGGACAACATTTAGGCTACTCAAATCGCACTGTTAGTTTGTAAACATTGTCCTTAAGTACACAATATATTTTTCATCATCAAGGTTCAAGGTGCTTCTACAAGATTGGCAGAAGCCTGTACCCTTACTAACCCCTGGTGGTGAATCACTGGAAGTTGTACAAGAGTTTATTTACTTGGATAGTTGTGTTAGTGGTGATGGAGGTATGTGATAAGATTTCCAATCGTATATAGGGAGCCAGAGTAGTATACATCTATTTGGGCCACCTCTAGAGCCGTCGTGATATTCACCTTCCTGTAAAAGGTTGGGTATCGGTCCGACTAGCCCTGGTCTACTGCTGTTATATCTGGCCTCTCCCAGCTGAAGGTGTTCGCTGACATATTCCTTCTGATCACTGTAATCTTCGCAGGACCGCACCCATCCAGTGAAAACACCACGTAAGTAATTCTGAAATGAGTTACTGTGTGTTCGGGTGTGATGGAGATCATCGTTGGTTGGATATGTTTATCTTAAAATACCAGGTATGGTGACTTGGATATGTGTTCGCATGTTCCTTCAGTGGCTCCAACACCGCTCACTTTTGCTTACCCTGGAAGTGGTTGCAAGGACTGGAGAGATGGTGACACCATAGGATGAAGGATGGTTGTTTGGCGGCCTTATAACTGCCCGGGCGGGGTTCAAGAAACTATGCAACTCAGTGACTCGATATAATAACGGACATAGATCATAACCAAAACCAGTAGTGACCATATTTCGGCTTCCTCTTCCCTTCTGAAAAATAAATTGAAAGTTGTGAATGCTTCTTCGAATTTATCTTTGAGACTGCTTTTTTGATAACCAATTTCTCACGTTTTGGTGTACGTACTTTATTAAGTTTGTGTTCTAACAGGATTAAATAATAATAATATGAGTTTTTGTCCCCATTATTTATTTCTTTTTCAGTTAATCCATTTAGAAGAATGTGTCTCCTCAAAGTCTTCGTTTAAATGAACTGTCTCATTTGATCATTTTAAGTAGATCAGAAGATTTGTCAAAAATGTCAGTCTCAGTAAAACGAAAACAGAGAGTATAACCCTCAGAAGGTATGTAGATAAACAGCATCAACAGATGAATATCAGTTTTCATCGCAGTTGCAAAGAACGGGAGTTTAAGGTGTCATGAACTGGCACAGTGGATCTGTAAACAATAACTTTACCATTATCACTTGTTATCTAATTTTAATACAAACATTTCAATGAGATTTTATGATTAAAAATAAACAAAAAATCTAAGTATTACATGTCTTTGAGTCAGCTGTTTGTTATTACTGTTCTTCTCTTGGGTTCCCAGTGGAACACACGGGTCACTAGCACGTCTCCATTCCACTCTGTTCTCTGCAGTCTTTCAACCTGAATCCATGACTGCCCACAACCTCTCACTTCTTCCTCACACAACCTCCTCCATGTCACCCAACTCGTAGTTTCCCATTTTCCACTCCACGGCCTGGCCTGGCGCGCGCTGTCCCCAATCAGCCTTCCCAGTTTATGCACAATCCATCCCATCTCCACTCCATTCTCCTGCATATTTGTTGAGTGATAGGTTCTTGTTTCATTGGTTCGTTGACAACCAGAATTCCTTGTTGCTTATTGTCATTATTCTGGCCATCTGATCTGATCTTCAGTATGGAGCCAGAGTAGGTGGCAGCTGTTGATGAATATCTGTAGTTTGTTGGAAATGCCTTTCGTGACACGCCAAGTCTGTCGACCATCACACAGAAGCATTGACTTGACATTGGTGTTGAAAATCCACATCTTGTTCACGCTTTATGCTGAGTGCAGAAGATATCGACACTGGTTTCAGATTAATGAACGCCTGTCTTGATGTCTTTTCGATCCCGGCTGGCTTTGATTTCCTCATCTGTGCCTGTGCCGCCTGTAGTTGAAACGATGCTGCCTAGGTAGGTGAAAGAGACAACTTCTTTTAGGTTTCTCCCGTTGATGGTGATTGATGCTTGTTGTTGTTGATGCTGTTGTGGTTCGTTGGGTATCTTCATCACCTCCATTTTCTCCACATTCACTTGAAGTCCCGTTTTCGTTGCCTGGTTAGCTTGCTCACTAGTTATTAGCCGGTCCTAAGACCGGATAAAGAGAGAAGGTTGGGCATCCCTACGCCGCAAAACCAGTCCAATCGCTAAAGAAACTTCAAAGCACAAACAAAATATAAAAAATGAAAACAAAGTTATTCCTCGCTGGAATCGGAAATACGAAATGACGCCTGTTGGTGAAAGACTTCAGGAAGCCAGTCCACCGATGTGTCTCCTCCCAGATGAAAGCGAAAGTAAGGATGGGAACATGGAATATCCGCACCATGTATGAACTTACCAAGGCTACCGAGATTGCGAAAGAGATGAGTCAGCTGTTTACGATCCGAATTTTCAATAATTTGAAATATTCTGATTGAAAATCAGTATCCTGAAAGTAAATAACGATTCTGTCCCCACGGCTTCTAAGAAGCTTCTATTCATCAGCTTACAGTGCAACAGAGACACATCAGCAGATATATTAAGAAACCGTCTGACATGATATATATATATATATATATATATATATATATATATATATATATATATATATATACAATAAGATTTATTCGATTCACTACTTATATCGCTCAGTAATATGTTTCATTACTATGTGAACATTACTCTGCTTCTACTTAAATTTCTGTATATGAACATTATTCGTCACTGAAATAGCTTTCATTCACTGATCCATACTGAATTTTCGAAGTCACAGCTAGATAGTCATTAAGCTTCTTATCAAATGAAGACTGGAAAGGATTAACTTTACAAGTAGACTGTATACTGTGATCACTTTATCTGCGTAATCAGTTAAGTATTTGAATACAACAATAGACTGGTTGACTAGAATGAGTGAGTATATAACCGATCGACCGCCCAGTGGTTGATTAAATATGCATTCAACTTATAATTAGATGTTTTTACGTAATTAAATTAAACACAACTAACCGTCTTGTGTTATGCAGGTGAACTTCTGAATTACACGTGTTCAACAGTATAACTTTCTTCGTCATCACACTTATTTTCAATCCAAAAGACACATCAAGTAAAAGATGAAACACTTAAAGGGGAATAAAAAGATGAGGATTTGGATTAGCCTTGTTTGTCTTAATTCACCCCCTTTACCATAGTTTTATGACTTTGATTAACGCATGTTTGTGTATTGAGCACTGATGATACCAGCACGTGATTGTTGTTTAAGATCAAATAAAAGAATTTTTCGGGTCTTGTTTTAATAACACAAGGCAAGTTGTATCCATTATGATCAGGATAAACAAGAGATGAAACGTTAAATTTTAATGAATCCATACTTAGATAATAACATGATTTTGATGTCATATAGAGGAGATAGAATATTCCATGAAGCATGAAAGTTAACTACTGAATTCGTGTTCCACGCTTAACATTCTATCGATCATCTCCCCCACTCTTTCCGTCTGTTTAACTATTGACATGACAAACACATAGAATGTGGAAAGATGCTGATGGGAAATCACAATGAAGTTCTGTACTTATTACGTCAGTTGAACAAAATGCATAATCACTGATACCCATCAAATCATTAAACATGTGTAGGAAAATAAAATACAAGTTTATAGAAAACCTTTTTATTTTATATGTATTGAAGAGTAAAAGTAATCATTGTTGTATCAATCGAACTATCATTACATCTAGATAATGTAGAAAAAAGGCAAAACTTTTTTTTTTTTTAACAATTACGTAATAGTTTCAATATAGTCGAAAACAATTATCATTATTTTTTTTTAATGAATGGGGATCTTTAATTTAGATAAATAATTTAGATGATGAATACAACTTATAATGCTTATTAGTTTTAGCTTCGGTTCACACTCGAATATGCAACTTCACTAACACATAACCATTTCACTCTCTCCTCTTCCATACAGTCTTTTCCGTTAACCTGACTCCACCACTGTCCACAAGCTTTCATTTCTTCCTCACACCATCTCCTCTCCTCCATCGCACCCTCACCTAGAAAGCTCAACTCGTCCATTCCCATTCCCCTTCCACTCGATGGCCTTGCCTCGCCTCACCTGACCTGGCCCGGTTTCGTGTGGCCTGACGTATCATGTCTGGAAATCGTCTTCTCAGTGTATGCACAATCCATCCCATCTCCACTCCATTCTCCTGCATATTTGTTGAGTGATAGGTTCTTGTTTCATTGGTTCGTTGACAACCAGAATTCCTTGTTGCTTATTGTCATTATTCTGGCCATCTGATCTGATCTTCAGTATGGAGCCAGAGTAGGTGGCAGCTGTTGATGAATATCTGTAGTTTGTTGGAAATGCCTTTCGTGACACGCCAAGTCTGTCGACCATCACACAGAAGCATTGACTTGACATTGGTGTTGAAAATCCACATCTTGTTCACGCTTTATGCTGAGTGCAGAAGATATCGACACTGGTTTCAGATTAATGAACGCCTGTCTTGATGTCTTTTCGATCCCGGCTGGCTTTGATTTCCTCATCTGTGCCTGTGCCGCCTGTAGTTGAAACGATGCTGCCTAGGTAGGTGAAAGAGACAACTTCTTTTAGGTTTCTCCCGTTGATGGTGATTGATGCTTGTTGTTGTTGATGCTGTTGTGGTTCGTTGGGTATCTTCATCACCTCCATTTTCTCCACATTCACTTGAAGTCCCGTTTTCGCAGCTTCTTCTGTCAACTTGTTAGTTTTCTCCTGTAGATCTTTTAATTTATGCGACGTTAGAAACATGTCATTGGCAAAATACAAATCTTCCAGAGTGTTCTCATCGGTCCAGCGTGTGCCCATCTTCTCGTTCCTCACAGTTTGCTGCGTGATTCATTTCACCATAATCAGGAAGATCATGGGTGATAGGAGACAGCCTTGTCTTACTCCTGTCTTCACATAGAAAGCGTCGCTATATTGCAATACACCACTATAATATATAATTTTTCCTGCTTCATATGTAAATTAAGATTATGTCATAAGACAGTTATATGCACTTATCATAAGCACTAAGCAAGAAGAGGGATAAATAATTTCAATTGTCGTCTAAATTTCAGTTATTATCACTACAGCGTGTTATTCACGAAAAACTAACACCAGTTGAACAGACTCCTGAGCAATGTCCACTAACATCTCATCAATGATAAAAACTTAGGCACTTCAGGTCTCATGAAGAGCACCTTACCATCTATGATATACTGATTCGCTCACACATCTAATAGGAAATGACAGATCATGCTTACTTTATCATATCCCATTAGTAATCACATGATCACAAATCAGTTGTTCACATAGAACAGACTAAATAATTTTCAAGGCAGTTTTCACTACTAATGTCTAACAACTTGAAAACAGCCTAAAGCTCACTTAACTTGTGAACAGTTGTTTCAATATAGTTTGTAATTGTCTAACTATCCACGCCATCTACGCATTATAGATGATTTAACTGACGATTTTCAGATTTAAAACTCTTTGGTTCGTATATCAAAATCAGTCTACAACACAGTTCCATATAAATACCCTTTTCCACCCGATGATGTCAAGTATTTCCAACAAACTACAGATATTCATCAACAGCTGCCACCTACTCTGGCTCCATACTGAAGATCAGATCAGATGGCCAGAATAATGACAATAAGCAACAAGGAATTCTGGTTGTCAACGAACCAATGAAACAAGAACCTATCACTCAACAAATATGCAGGAGAATGGAGTGGAGATGGGATGGATTGTGCATACACTGAGAAGACGATTTCCAGACATGATACGTCAGGCCACACCAAACCGGGCCAGGTCAGGTGAGGCGAGGCAAGGCCATCGAGTGGAAGGGGAATGGGAATGGACGAGTTGAGCTTTCTAGGTGAGGGTGCGATGGAGGAGAGGAGATGGTGTGAGGAAGAAATGAAAGCTTGTGGACAGTGGTGGAGTCAGGTTAACGGAAAAGACTGTATGGAAGAGGAGAGAGTGAAATGGCTATGTGCTACTGACACCCTATGTTCCACTAGGAACCCTAGGGAAAAAAATAATGAATAATAATTATGCAGTGATATCTTTTGGAGAACTACTGAAAGCCTAAAGGCACCGGATTACTGAGTTATTCTATTTTTTGGACACTTCAGCAATGCATACCTGTCACTGAAGGGGGGAATAAGTCGAAGACAGTCAGGTTTCGTGGCAAGTGTGTGATCATTCTTGTTTACTTCGTCAGTAATGAATATAAGACCAACAAAATTCATTAACTTTCAAACTGTTTCAATCCGTTAATTGTGATATTAGCAATGGTGAATAACTTCTGTTTGTTAAATAAGTTTTTGTCACCATGATTGCGTAATTTCCAGTCGAAATAGTACAACACTAGTGCGTATTAAACATCTGTTATTCAATAACCTTTATTAATAGTTTAAACCATCAAACTGATCCACCTGTTTCGGTGTAAGAGTTGATTATTTGAATACGTCGATATTTCCTTGACACTGTCTGGTAGTGGTTAGTTTTATAATCTGTATTGCCTAATTTGCGAGTTCCATCTATTGTACGTGTATTTGGGAGGCATAAAGTAACACTGGAACTCTTTGAAAGAGACGTGGAAAGAAACCCGCATAACTAGGTCAGGCCCTCAAGTGGAACATGTATGGGAAACGGCGAGCTGGTCGTTTCAGCTGAGGGTGACATAGAGTAGATAGTGTAAGGAAGAAATGAAAGCTTGTGGGTAGTGGTGGAGTCAGGTTAAAGGAAAAGACCATACGGAAGAGGAGAGAGTGAAATGGCTATGTGTTAGTGAAGCCGTATGTTCCACTAGGAATCCAAGGGACAAATAATAAAAATATCCTGATTATTCACTATTCGATAGGTAAAGAGAAGTTTGATACTACAAATTATCTGAAGCAAGTTAGATGTCTGGACTAATTAGCCACAGTTGATATCAGATAAACGGTCACTGGTTACAGATTGCTCAATGGACAGTTCGGGTATCAGACAGAAATCCTCATTATAGTAAAGATGGATAGTGGTTAGCAATGGAATCGGGGATACGCATTTCGTCCTGGTCAACTGGATGTACCTGCCTCTTGCATCCCGGTGAAAACAAAGTCACTCACTGGGAGGTAGATACATCCAGCTCACTAGTCCCAAATAGGACGAAATGCTCATCCTCGATTCCACTGCTAACCACTATCCATCTTTACTGTATATTATTTGTTCATTTGATTTACATCCTCCTTGTTTTGATTAATATTATCATTGTAACGATAATGATTATTACCGTAAGCTGAATATTTGTAACTTAGGGGAATGACTATAACCAGTTATTATGTGTTAACAATATGAGCACTTCCTATTTCCCAACAATGTAAAAGAAGTAATCAAATAGGGAATGATGTATATTAGGGAAAATAGTGTGAGAATGAACAATACGACTGGTTACTCTAATGAAGAAGAGATAAACTAGACAGGATCTATATTATTATTATTATTATTATTATTATTATTATTATTATTATTATTATCACCATCATCACTATCATTGGTAGTAGTATAATTGCTACACAGGTGTTTCCACCCAAGTACAGAACTCATCATCAACATGTAATGTTTTTCTTAACCCCATCTAAGTTACTCTTTCTTGTTTCTATGCCACTGATTTTTGTTTCTATCTCACAAGCATATATATATATATATATATATATATATATATATATATATATATATATATATATATATATATATATTCGTGTTAATAGGTCAATGAGTGAGTAACAGAATGAGTAAGGAATGCGAAGAGAAGAAAACTGTTCCATCCATTGGTTTGGTTGTTTATCGTCTTTCTTTTGTTGTTTCAAAGATCGAGCTGTTGATACTATACTATATCTTTATCCTTGTGGTCGATCACATGTGTATATAGCTGAAAAAATAGGTTAAAGAGTAGAGGAAAGATTCATGGATCATAAACTAAGCAGAAATAAAGGGGAAGGAAAAGGAGATATAACTGAGTGAGCTTTTGAGAAAGATAGAAAGAAAATGAGATTAAGATTGTCACTGTTGTTATTTTGCTTTTTATTTCCAAATTCCCCATAGTGATCAGCTTATGAAGTGAGTGTGTGTGATGTGGGAAGATCGCGTGCCTAAGCACTCTTAGGAAGTGACACTTTTGTGTGTGTATGTGTGTGTGTGTGTTTCATACATATGTGCATGAGGAAGAAATTATCCTAACCATGTGTCTGCTCAAAATTCCAGCTCTCATGAATAAGGTACTCGACTTACAGAAACTAATTTACCAACTATGTATTCAGATGCATATCTGTGTGTGAGGGGTGGGGGAAGGAGGGGGATTGAGAGGAAATTTTGGTGATCTATCAACCTTTTCTTCATTGATCTACTACCAACTGTTGAAAAACACATAACAAACAGTAGAAAAACTGACAGGTAGATAGATAGTAAGTAGTCAAGGTGAGTATACACAAAATGCGAACATTATCCCACTAAGATTTAGCCTAGTAACTAAGATGATCCCAACTATTATAAGTTTTACTACCACCATAATAATAATAATATAACTTAAATGAACACTTATGTTGTCGGATTATGGTAAATCAAGACAAAACAATCACATACATTCCAGATGATAATCATCTATTAAAGATCTTTAAATGATTGAAACCACTTTACAACTACTAAACAGAATCGAATTGAATTAGATTAAAACAATTTACATTCCACTTAAGAATATGAACAACAAATACTTTTTCAAGTGGTATTCACCACAGGCTGATGTCAGTTGGAGAGAACCATTGATAACCTGAGAGTACTGGGTAGCGACATTGTCCTAGTATGAGAATGGTTAACAGAGTACACAACCATCGCCATGCGAGTGATCTAACTGAGGACCTTCAGTTCTAGTCGATGGAATTGGATTTCGACCCAATGGTTAAATGGTAACATGATCACTGCTAAACCTGAAGTTGTAGGTTTCGATCCCTGATGGGGTCATGGATGAGCTCTACTGAGAAGTCACATACCAGGATAAAACAACTGTCCAGTACTTCCAGGTTCTCAATGATTCTTTTATTAGTTTTTTACAAATTCCACCTTGAAATCAAATTCACACAGAACTCCAAATCGAAATACTTTTTACATTTTAGGCGTGTTATATATACTGCAAGAAAAGATTACCTAAATCTTTATAGGAAGCGGTAAGCCCCTACAGCCTTTTTTCAACCATTCGTTTTGTCTTGAAGTTTCGAAAAAATGCTCGTAAACCAGCATATGAATATCATATTGAAAAGATGAAAAATCAATAGGCTAGCACATCTAGAAGAGGTTGAAATAACCAAAGCCATTCTGAATATGTATAAACCACTGTGTCTTGTATACATACTTTTGATATTGCAGTATCTACACCTTCTGTTATTTCTTACCGTCTTTTTTACTTACAGAGAAACTGAGATACCATCAAGAGATGGAACTTGGTTATTATTCAAGCGTTTACAAATATATAGCTTAGGTTGCATCAAGTAGTCAGTACAAGAGTATAATAAGAGGCATTGAACTAATGAAACCAAGTACAAAACTGTTTACCTTCACTGGCGCATCTCAAAGATGATCGAAAGACTTTAATTGACACCAAGGATTTGAAAACTGCATTAACTAGGTATTCTTTAAGAATTTTATTCAGAAATTACAACCAACTGGAATGATATTAATGATGGATACCGTCTAGCAGTGGAATTTAGGATCCAAATTACGTCCTATTTAAAACTCGTCAGCTGGATGCACCTGCCTCACAGTGAGTAATGTTGTTCCCACAGGGATTCCAACTCGGCAACAATCACTTCAAACGCCAGAACCTTATCCACCACACCACCGAGACACGATAGCCACTTCATGTGCGACGAGTATAGTTTTAATATAATTGCTTGCATTGTACCATCGTTGACTGGACCAAATTGATCGGTGTGTATTGGCATATGGGCTCCTGTACGGATGACTCGACATAACCTGTGTTTTTAGTTGTAGTAATGATGAATAGTATACCCGTCACACAAGAAGTGGCTATCGTTGCTCGGTGGTCTAGTGGATAACGCTCTGGTGTTTGAAGTAATTGGTGCCAAGTTGAAATCCCGGTGGGAACAACACTCACTCACTCACAGGTACATCCAGTTGACTAGACCCAAATAGGATGAAATGTAGTTCCTGGATTCCACTGTTAGCCAGTATAAATCTTTTCTATAATTAGAACGCAGGTAATATCGAGTCATCCGTACAGCAGCCCATATACCAACAGAGACGAATCAATTTGGTCCAATCAACGACGGCATAATACAAGCATTATTATTATTTGTCCCTTGGGTTCCTAATGGAACATAGGGCTTCAGTAGCACGTCTTCATTCCACTCCGTTCTCTGCAAACTTTTGAACCTCGCTCCATGACAACCCACAACCTCTCATTTCTTCCTCACAAGATCCCCTCCATGTCACCCTCACCTGGGACACCCAAATCGTTGCTTTCCATCTGGGTTCCACTCGAGTGCCTGACCTGGCGTGTGATGTCCCCAATCGGCTTTCTAAGTGTATACACAATCCATACCATCTCCACTCCATTCTCCTGCATATTTGTTGAGTGATAGGTTCTTGTTTCATTGGTTCGTTGACAGCCAGAATTCCTTGTTGCTTATTGTCATTATTCTGGCCATCTGATCTGATCTTCAGTATGGAGCCAGAGTAGGTGGCAGCTGTTGATGAATATCTGTAGTTTGTTGGAAATGCTTTTCGTAACGCGCCAAGTTTCTGAACCATATGGCAGCACTGACTTGATTGAATTAGTGTTGAAAATCCGGATGTTGTTCACTCTTTATGCTGAGTGCAGTAGATCTTCACACTGATTTCAGGTTAATGAAACCTATGTTGCAAAATATACTTTAACCGAATTTTTAGTATATAATGAAAAGTGATCTCCGTCTTTTTATTTGAGATGAGTGTATTGATAGAGAAGAATACAGTGATAAAACATTCAAGTCTTTTATTCCCCCAAAGAAATCAAAATAAAATCTTCTAAAATATACACTGATAACTTTTAATGAGTGGATCGTTTGTCACTAATGTACAAACTAACAGAATATTAGTGATATGAAGTACAGATAATATTTAAAATGGGTCAGTTCTACATCATTTTAATTTCCGTTTACAATGACTGAACTCTAAGTAAGATCGTAAAAGTCTGAAATTCCTTATAAGTTCTATTGTTAGTAAGTTTTTATACTAGAAGCTTCTCTACAGCTTAAGTAACTTGTGCTTCAGTTTTTTCGCAACATTTTTCTTGGCTTTTTCAAAGAAACTCAAATATTCAGTAACTGGCAGGTATTAAACCTGTTTCAATAATTCCAGTTTCTCTGCTAACTGTATTATGATTACCATTATTATTTGTCCCTTGGGTTCCTAGTGGAACATAGGGTGTCAGTAGCACATAGCCATTTCACTCTCTCCTCTTCCATACAGTCTTTTCCGTTAACCTGACTCCACCACTGTCCACAAGCTTTCATTTCTTCCTCACACCATCTCCTCTCCTCCATCGCACCCTCACCTAGAAAGCTCAACTCGTCCATTCCCATTCCCCTTCCACTCGATGGCCTCACCTCGCCTCGCCTCGCCTGGTCTGGTCTGGCCTGACCTGGTCTGATGCGTCATCTTCTCAGTGTATGTATAATCCAGTTTAATCCATCTCCACTCCATTCCCCTAAATATTTGTTGGGAGATGGGTTCGCACTCGGTTGGTTGGTTGGTTGCTAGATAGCCAGCCACAGTGACTTCCTTGTTGCTTATTCTCATTATTCTCATCATCTGATCTCCATCTTCACTATCCAGTGAGTGTAGGTGACAGCTGTTCATGTATGATATGTGTAGTGTGTTGGGAATGGTTTTGGTGACGCGTCAAGTCTCTCAAACATCACACGGAAGCAATGACTCATTCGACTGACATTGGTGTTGAAGATCCGGATCTCGTTCACGCTTTACGCTGAGTGGAGTGGAGTGCAGTAGATCTTCACACTGATTTCAGGTTGATGAATGAAGGCCTGTCTTGGCGTCTTTCCGATTCTGGCTTTGACGTCGTCATCTGTGCCTGTGTCGCCCCGTGTAGTTGGAACGATGCTGCCTAGGTAAGTGAAAGAGACAACTTGCTTTAGATTTCTCCCACTGATGGTGATTGTTGTTGGTTGGTTGGTTGGATATCTTCATCACCTGTGTGTTCTCTACGTTCACCTGAAGGAAGTGCCGTTTTCTCTGCCTGCCTCTTCTCTCAACTTGTCGGTTATTGCTTGTAGATCTTCGAGTTTGTATGACAACAGAGATTAGACATAAATCATGATTGGCGAAATCCAAATGTTCTAGGGTATTTTCATCGATCAAATCAGCGTATTCCCATCTTCTCGCTCCTCACAGTTTGCTGCATGATTCAGTTAACCACAATCAGGTAGGTCATCGGTGATATTAGGCTGCTACCTTATCTCACTCCTGTCTTAACTTCAACGGCGTCACTGAGCTTTCCATTGTGAATCACTTGGCATGCAGTATCGTCATATAGTTGTTGAATGAGGTTGATTAGGGTTTGTGTCACTGAAAGCGTAATGTTGAGGCAGCTGCATAATTACTTCTGCTAACTTTAACCAATCACAAAATCTTTTAAGGTTGTGGCAAATCCTGCATTCAAAAGGAAAAGCGGGAAAGTAAATTCTATGGCCGGCAGTGTACTGTACTTATCTCGACTAATACTGAATATCAGGTGATTGATGTATTTTGATAGTATCTATTTACTTGAGATTTATTTGTCGTGTTGCTGTTAGTGTTGTACTCGACAATACGGTTCTCAAACTGATGTCCATTTTCTTATTTAAATAGTTGGAAATCTAGAATTTATTTCAATATTTCTTAACCATTGTCAAAGATTTACAACTTTTTGGATATTTTTCAAGTACTTCAGATTGAACTGACTTTCTGTAGAGATAAATTTAGGATGAAGGAATACGGACAAGTGGTATTCCCTGAAATATGTGAGTGTTTCTGTTTTAACTATCCATTGCTAATTTTATCAGTGGAGCTATCGACAGATATTCCTCAACTTAAACTATGCATCCGTCTAAGTAAATGCGCTACTGAATAGCATGCGTAGTTGCAACCCCCCTCCCAATCAGATACTTACCACTAACGCGAACCTGCCTTTACTGCATTACGGCTGAAGTTGCCACACTTCCTATCAGCCCACCAAAGTGGAAGGCCCTACGGTGACACACTGAGAAATAAAGAAGCAGGTAATCGAAAATGGTAGGAAGTCATACGACGTGAACAAGAACGAATGAAGCAATAATGAAATCTGTCATGACGATTAGAACAAAGATAATGTGTGGATGCATCTACGTCACTAGGATTGATTTCGAGCCATATCGCCTACAGCCTTGAATCAACGATTTCTGCTCTCATCTGAACTCCAGTCGAGAAGTTTACATTTCCTTACACGGTTCAGACCAAAAATCAGAGACTTCATGGACTGATATCATGCTTACTTCTGGTCGCCTCTTACTTTCTTCTAACATAAACCCACTTCAGCTAATACTGAACGACGTGTTAGATGGTGAGTAGGCATGTGTAACATATATACCCCATCAAATGACTTACCTCTCTTACCTAAAACTACAGACGGTATGTCCCACAAGTGCGACTCTGATCGAAAGCCTCAAGTTTTCTTAAGCAGTCCAACTTCAGTGGCTATGTTCGACAGTCATATAGTAGAGCAAAGTGAACTGCCACGGAGTACACTCTACCCTTAATGAGAAATCCGACATTACATCAATGCCACATATGGCGTAATTTGGCGGAAGCAATTGGACCTTTTGTATTCATGTTGAACTTTCGTCAATCACTGACCTTCAAGGGCTGATCTGACTTCCCAGTTGAGTGGAGAGGTCAACACCCCCCGTTATTCCCCATTATCAAATAAGGGATCAACGCAAACTAATTCTGCAGCAACAGTTTGGATCTGAATGGTGAGGACAGTACCCCAAACATTCTCAAATTGTTATACAAGGTGTCCAAAAGACTCTACATCTTTTCAGCTTCTTCACCTAACAGGACTATGACATCTGCGTAATCCAGGTCCACTAAGGAGTTTCCAGTGATAAATGAAATTCTTTAAAGGTGGACAAAGTGAGGGAGACTTCCATAAGCACATGTATGACAGAGAGGAAATACCCTTAGCACATACAACTCAACGTACACAGCTCACTTGATGTTTCACCATGGGCTGTTACACTCCCACAGGTGTTAGAATACAGAGCTTTTAACAGGGTGATGCACTTATCAGGCATCCATTTCAGTGAGAGACGCTTCCAAAAGACTTTACGAAGAACGGAGTTGAATACTGCCTGCATGTTAAAAAGTACCAATAATGTCACCTTCCCATGAGTGTTTCTGTACTCTGAGGTTTGACTTAAGGTGATCCATTCGACACACCTAAGGCATCATCTGACACTTGCTATGTCTTATTGGGTTTCCTGAGCTTGAAAAAGCTGTCTAGTGATTTCAGAATCTTAAAGATCATATTCACCAAATAACTACACCGTGGTTATCTCAAAAGATTTCTTTTATTTCTTAAAGACTAAGAAAATTAGCGATTGAGATCAATAAGAGATCATATCTGATTCCCATATGCTAGCTGGCAATCAAGATAATCTTGCCATAATCCCCCCAACCACTGTCCTTAAGTACCCCTGATACTACCCCATTTAGCTGTGCTGTCCTCTTTATTTTTACGTTATTTACACTCTTTTCAACCTCGTCAAGAGTCAGAGAACCTATTTCAGTGTTGCTTTTCAGAATCCGATAGGGTGGTGGGGAACTAAAGACTACCTGGGGAGTAGTTGAACTGTTCCTAGTTATGTTCCACCAATCGTTTCAGTCTTCTGTCTTGCCAGTGGACCGTAAATATCTCCTTCTCCGCTGTAGTCTCACTAAAGGTTAACAGTTTTGTCCCAATTTTCTTGGCAAGTTTAAGTAACCGTGTTCTCATCTTATCTTCCCACCACTTCTCAAGGTCATTTTGAAGACTCATTGCCAATCAATATTCGAATAACTTCTGCTTTTCATTATTCTCTGAACCAGCAAGAATATGTTCAGGGCATTCCATTAGTTCAGAAAAAGCTTTTGAGATCCACTAACTCTTTTTAACCCCTTTCTGACGGTCAGTTATAGCTTCTCATTGCAAGCTGGAGATGATGCTAGGCTTCCTCAAGATGACTGATATTGTTCTGTTTCGGTAACTGTTTAGCCAGTTCCTCGTTGAAAGCACCCCAAGTGTTCTTCTTCCCGATAAGTGCTCGGAATGGTTTTGTTGCTGTAGCTTACCTAAGTCAGTTTGGCTGCAGACATACCTGTTTTGGAAACAATCCCTGTTCACTGTCCAAAAACATTCTCCAAAAGAAGCTGTGATCCTCCACAGACCGTCTTCAGAGATGACTGGCAGCAATCTGGTCTATCTGTATCCACCGTTGAGTTGAGTTCGGTGGATACCATGTTAGACGATGTCTCTCTTCACATAGAAAGTTAATACTGACCAGAAATGGGTGATCCGAGCACCTTAACCACTTGTGTACTGAAGTCCTCTGTCTCAGCACCCATGTCTGAATGCTTAGTGTTTGACAGGAGGCTAGATATTTTTTTGTTAGAACTCATTCTTCATTTTACTCGAACTACAGTCAGTGGCTAACCTCGCCTGGTTAACTAGTTCACTAGTTACTAGCCGGTCCTAAACCCGGGTAAAGAGGGAAGGTTGGGCACAGGGCTAGCAACCCTACCCCGGAAAACCAATCAAACCACTAAAGAAACTTCAGAGCACAAACAATATACAAAAAATAATAACAAAATTATTCCTCGCTGGAATTGGAGAGACGAAATGACGCCAGTTGGTGAAAGCCTTCGGGAAGTCGATTGGCCGATGTGTCTTCTCTCCCTCGATGAAAGCGAAAGTAAACGTGGGGACATGGAATGTCCGCACCATGTATGAACCTAGCAAGGTTGCCCGGATTGCAAACGAGATGAGAAGGTATAGCGTTGAAGTGCTAGGAATCTGAGAAAACAGATGGAATGGAAGTGGACTCTCCAAACTGTCAACTGGAGAGTCAATAATCTACTCCGAAACTGTCACCCAGACGACGACCACGAGCACACTGAGGGAGTGGCTACCATGATGTCCCCAAGTACATCGAAGGCTCATACAGTGGGAACCAATCTCCACCTGCAGGATCATAACAGCAAGGTTCAACTCAAAAGGGAGGAAGGTCACAATCACTCAATGCTACGCACCTACAAATAATTCAGATGAAGAGAAGAAGGAGGAATTCTACAGACAACTGCAATCAGCACTGGACAAGACATCAGTTGGCGACATCGAAATTCTAATGGGCGACAAACTCGGAGCAGACAACACAGGAAGAGAACTCATATATCATGGGTGGAGAAGCACTCGGTGAAATGAACGAGAATGGAGAATTGTTTGCAGAATTCTGTGCATTCAACGATTTGGTGATTGGAGGCGAGGCACTGTGTTCAAGCACAAGGATATCCACAAAGCGACATGGATTCGATTTCACCAGACACCAGGACACACTAGAAATCAGATCAACTTCATCTCAATCTCAAGAAAGTGGAGATGCAGACTACTTGACACAAGGTCAAGAAGGGGAGCAGATGTAGGTTCACACCTCTCACTATCTAGTGCAAGGAACCTTCCAAATCAAGTTGAAAGCCTTCAAGGAAGTTGGTGATAGACCACAGTTCAAGTTCAACACCCACAACAGAAACTGAAGCACAAAACTACAAAGGAAATCTTCACGTCAGCCATCAAGACAAAATGGGAGATATCGAGCAAGATCCGTGAAGAAACCTGTGTGGATGAACACTGGAACTCTTTGAAAGAGATGGGGAAAGAAACCTGCACAACCGTATCAGAAAGAAAGAAGATAAGGAATGGATCTCGATGGACACATGGAGGCTGATATAGCAGGGAGAGGAGGATGATGAAGCAGAAGATAAACCAGTGCAAGGATGAAAGACGAGAAGAGGAACTGGGTACAATGTATAAAACACTACACTGGACAAAGAAGTGAAGAAGAGTGCGCGCAAAGACAAAAGACACTTCCACGACACACTGGCAAGTGAAGCAGAACAGGCTGCTGGTAGGAAAGACGGAGACCTAACAACATTATATCAAATAACCAGATTACTATCTGGGAAGAGATCAACACACATGAAATCAATGAGAGATAGCAAAGGAAACCTAATTATCAAAGAAGAGAAACAACGAAAACGATGGGTTGACCACTTCGAAAAGCTCTTGAATCGACCACCGCCTGCACCTCGTCCAGAAATACCCCCCCCCTGCAGACACAGAATCACAAGTGAACACAAACCCTCCAACGAAAGTCGAAGTCCTGAGCTCCATAAAGCTACTGAAGTGCTGGAAAGCAGTAGGACCAGATGGAATTCCGCCAGAAGCACTGAGAACAGACGCAGGGACAACAGCGGACATGTTCACCCCACTATTTCAGAAGGTCCGGAAGGAAGGGAAGGTACCTGCCGATTGATTGGATGAAGAGCTACCTAGTCAAACTCCTGAACAAGGGCAACCTAAGTCTTTGCAAGAACTGGCAAGGAATCATGCTCCACTCTTGTCCACCCCAAGCAAAATATTAAGCCGCATCACCCTGGAGAGACTAAAGGATGCGCTGGATTCAAAACTACGACTCAAACAGGCTGGATCCAGGAAGTACAAATCATGTGCAGACCAAATCGCAACGCTACACTACGCATCATCATAGAACAGAGCATAGAATAGCAGTCATCTGTCTACCTCAACTTCATCGACCTTGAGAAGGCCTTTGACAGCGTCGACCGACAAGTAATTCGGCAGTTGCTTCAACACTATGCTTTTAGTGACACAAACCTTGATCAACCTCATTCAACAACTATATGAAGATGCCACATGCCGAGTAATTCACAATGGGAAGCTCACCTCAGAGGTGATGAAGATACCCAGTCAACACCACCAATAACAAAACAAACACCACTCACCATCAAGGGGTGAAACTTGAAGGAAGCAGTGTCTTTCACCTATCCAGGCAGCACTGTTAAAACTACAGGCGGCACAGACGAGGACATCAAAGCCAGGATCGGAAAGACAGCAAGAAAGGCGTTCATTAATCTGAAACCAGTGTGGAGATCTACTGCACTCAGCATAAAGAGTGAACAACATCCGGATTTTCAACACTAATTCAATCAAGTCAGTGCTGCCATATGGTTCAGAAACTTGGCGCGTTACGAAAAGCATTTCCAACAAACTACAGATATTCATCAACAGCTGCCACCTACTCTGGCTCCATACTGAAGATCAGATCAGATGGCCAGAATAATGACAATAAGCAACAAGGAATTCTGGCTGTCAACGAACCAATGAAACAAGAACCTATCACTCAACAAATATGCAGGAGAATGGAGTGGAGATGGGATGGATTGTGTATACACTTAGAAAGCCGATTGGGGACATCACACGCCAGGTCAGGCACTCGAGTGGAACCCAGATGGAAAGCAACGATTTGGGTGTCCCAGGTGAGGGTGACATGGAGGGGATCTTGTGAGGAAGAAATGAGAGGTTGTGGGCTGTCATGGAGCGAGGTTCAAAAGTTTGCAGAGAACGGAGTGGAATGAAGACGTGCTACTGAAGCCCTATGTTCCATTAGGAACCCAAGGGATAAATAATAATAATAATAATAGTCAGTATGTGCGGCGTAAGCATAAATTACAAAAAGATAACAACGAGTTTCTCTGTTTCTTTTAATTTTCACTGAACTTTTTCAGTCGAAGAGTGCGCAGGCCACTGTCAACTGCTATCCGGTCGGCCAGTGCACTTCTCGCCTCAACACTTAATAATATGCATATACCTACAGGATTATGAGAACTAATCATCAAATAGGTAGTTTAGAACGCAGTTTCACTCAGCTCTGGATGCTAAGCTAGAATCATTGTTAAGCACCGCAAAGCCGGAAAAAACCAGAAATGACGTAGGAATATTGACCGGAAGGTATAAAAAAATATAATTAGGCGAAGACCTGCAAAGTTGACAATGATCAGA
The DNA here is from genome assembly GCA_944470555.2 of Heterobilharzia americana. Classification (NCBI taxonomy): domain Eukaryota; kingdom Metazoa; phylum Platyhelminthes; class Trematoda; order Strigeidida; family Schistosomatidae; genus Heterobilharzia; species Heterobilharzia americana. Next base: position 68,640,231 of record OX104128.1, on the reverse strand, counting down.
CGGAATTTAAATGGTGATAGTGTTATCAGCCAGAGTGGCTGACACTTTGGGCTGCTCACACCATCAAAGGTTACTTCTTCTTAAGGTACCTGAAAAACTGCATTAGTAACAGTGGTGAGTGGCCGCAGAACCTAAGGGATATCTGTTTCCGGTCAATCACACATAGCCTTTTTAGAAGTTTGTGATTTAACTTTGTATTATATTCAGCTAGGAAACTCGAAAACACAAGATAAGAAGTAGTGTAATATTTTCAAGTTCTACCCCTACTAACTGCAAATCCTCGTAGGGAAGGTAGTATCAACACGATACGGCTGACAAACGACAGGAATCACCTTACCGCTATCACATACACACAATCTACGGTACAAACTCACCACCGACCTCTCCATAACGGATTACTTATTTGGTAATAACTGCTTTTATCTTGCCACTGTCCAACAGTTCTTTCGGCTATGGTCGGACCTTAATGAACATTTGCCCCCACCAGTACATCTCGTTGGGTCACTTCAATATGGTAGAACAACCACAATATCGGGGTAGGAGCTATTAGTTAAGAGAAACCACTCACGCTGATCTGTGGATTCTGAAATCAGATCAGAATTATGTAAGGACTGAACAATGGCTTCACTCGTTCGGGGTCATACGTGTAGCCTGGAAAGTTCAACTCAAAGAGGCCAGCGTCTCAGGTCAACTACAAACTAATCATCCTACTTACCCATCCATTTCACTGAACAGTCTCTTCAGAAAATAATACCAGAAGCCAACAACAAAACTGCATTTTTCCGGCTGATACAACAAAGTTGACGAGTTTTATATTGTAATTATCCGTATTTTCTAGAAATTCCCCTTGAAGTTGGTCATTGACTAAAAATCTGAAGAACGATTTATAGACTCTGACTCGTATATAGTCAGTTATGTTAAATAAAGTTGATCAATCACTTGAGAAATACGGGATTTCCTGACCTTGTCCTGATGAGTAAATCCACATGAATATTACAGTTGATTAAGTAAGTGTCCAACATAGCTATTCAAGAAAATGTTTTATAAAATGATCATTATTTCTGTAGACACAGTGAAGCGAAGAGTCAACATGGAAAGTAGACAACTTCAGGACAATTTGAATACAACCAAAGAGTAGCTGCCTTCCTCAAGATTACGCATTAAATTCTTGTTAGGTAATACTATGAATTAAAGACTACACCCACTTGTCCACTCTTTTATGACATTCTGCTACCATTGATTATTTTCTTTCTCATTTCCCTATCCTTCACTTTGTTACCTTCCACTTTGATGTGCTGATACGAAGTGTGGCAGTAATACCACCTTTCATGTTGATTTTGAACTGACTTGAGGTAAGGATTTGCGACTCCACACAATTTTTGCATACCCGCTTACTGACAAACATTGATGATACAACAAGGACAGTATTCAAAGAGTAAGGATTATTTTTAATCTTGATTGAGCATGCAAATAGACATTGGTAAATTCAAACCTGCAAAATCAGCAATGATAACGATCAGCTAGTAAAACTGGCTAGGAGGTGTTGCACAAGACTGGGCTATCCTAACTCAACAACTCCATGGATAACGTATAGGCATTTAGATTTAGAAGTACTCTGAGACCAAATCTTACATAGTTGGCACACTGATACACTGTGATATAAGCAAATTGAAGTGACTGTTCGTAAATAAGAGTTAATAAGCGTTCTACATCTTACAGCTACCCTAAAGTAAGCAACAGATTAAAAGGTGGGCATAATTTCTTGTGCTAACTAACCGTAAATACAACATTAGTCATTCCTGCTTTTCAGAATTCAAATATTCAGATAAAAGTATGCTCTTCGAAAAGATTATTATGCTGGCTGGCGTTCCGGCAGACCATTTCTTTCCTTTTTAACACTACTGACCAATTAGCTGACAATTAGTTAATCAATAATGATTCTACTGTATACAGGCTTATTCTGAAGGATGGAATAGAAAATCTGGCAAAAAGGAATTCCTCTAACTGTACTATGACCAGTGAAATGACTTCACTTCTTCTTCTTCCGTCCCAGCAGAAATTAGCTGACAGACAAAAGTATCAAAATACACCATCAGAGATAGAGTAAATCAATGAAAAGGAATCAAGCAGGAATATAACAGTCAGGTGGCTAACAACAAAACGCATGTCATAGGATGTAAGACTGACGATTTTCAGAGACTGGAAAGTTTTAATTGCCAAGTTCACATCACCCGGCAGAAAGGTAGTACGAAATTACGTCATGAGAATATGCAGCTTCTGAACTTGAAAATATTTAATTGTTACTCCAAAATATGCCAAATTTCAGTAGAAAATGCATTCATGACACTTAATACACATGACATTCACTCCTATTGACTCTGTTGGATGACTTCACCAACTAACTTATCTCCTTTGACTAGTAATCTCGTTTATTTAATGGTTCCATTACACTTGAGCAATTTTTCAGATAAAATAGCTACTGAATATGCTTAGTCTTCCTCCGAAATTAAATTTCGAAGTGCATACTTCACAGACGTATAGTGCAGAACGTAGAGTTGTGGTTCACTGGTTCATACAGTTGAATTTCAACGACAAGGTCATGGGTTTGAAGCCCATTCAACTTGCCGAGATGTAGGCAGTCAAATAGTATCATCAGCAGTCACACAATAGGTGTGGCTCATTGTTTATTTCGTAAATGTAGAAAGGGTTGAGTGCATTTACGTAGTATAAAATACTACAGTTATGCTTTATACTTCGATAAATGTTTGGAAGTCGTATACTGTGTGCATTCATTGCGTAACAATTAGTGAAATCAAAGTAATTAAGCTTCACTGGAATGTCATCAGTTAGTTAGTAGTCAAGTTGATGTTACACTACGATATTTTCAAGGTTTCATTGACCTTTCAGCTTGAGTTTTGATTAGTGAAAATGTCAGTATCAATTCAAGACAGTCATTAAAGGTGGAGGAAAACCTTTGGTTACAGTTAGATTTAAGTGAGATACCGACTACGTGCCGTACTCGCCTATAGGTAAGATAATACCATGACAACTTGGTGCAGTAACATGACACTAAATCAAGGGTTAACTGTTTAAATCCTCGTATATACTACAGGTTTAATTTTCTGCTCTTTCCCTATTAATATCAACATGCTGTCAAGAATTACTGTGGATAAATTGATTAAAACCATCCATATATTGTGCATGATTAATTCTCTTTTATTTGGATCAGAATAAAAATTTTAAACAGGTGTGAAAAAGCTACACCAATATCACTTCCGGAGGGAAACTACTTCAAAATCATTCAACTTCTTACCTATGATACTCTTAAATTTGAACTTCCCTCTTCCTTCTAAAAAGGTTAGTCGATAAATAGATCGATTGTTGGATGGTAACTGTTATGGCTTTCAAGCTTTCAGTGCTGACTGAAGTCTTAGGTCACTGATTTGGTGTCGAATTGGCCGAATCGTGTGCATATCCCAGTCTTACATAGGATCAGTCACGAATTTGGTGACCTAGTAGTAAATTCTGTTAATTCAACACTCAGTGATGCAAATTTGGATCGCTGAGGAAATATCAGTTTCTTCTTGGCTTTTAACAAGCATGAAACCCAGGTCAGGCAAACTTTCCTACTGATTCACTCCTAATATTTAACATCAAGGCTAATAAACAAATATCAACTATTGAAAAGACTAAGGATTACTGCGTTCTCCTACTTTTTTTTACTGTCAACATTCTGCTCGTAGTCATCAGAATTTCACACAAGCATACTCACTCATACCACATCTGGTGTGTGAAAACTGTTCACGCGACTATCTGATTTAGTCAGATCTAGTTACCACAGGGATAAACTGATTAACTAACTACCTATCCAATACGGTTGGTATATTCCATCACGTTTACGTTTTCTCTGTATATGTGTATGTTTGCATGCTCAATCTGTTCACACTTGAATTAATTTGCACCCACTACATTCACAAATGATGAAGTGAGCGGATACAGGGGTGAGGGGAATCATAAAAGAAAGTAAGTCACGTTGGATACTGAAATATAACGACTTGTTTAACATTTTTACACTTGATGATTTGTCTATGATAATAATAGATAATGTCAATCTTGTGATTTCAGATTAATTTATATGACAGACAGTATTTTTACTATCACTGTTATTATCACTATTAATTATTCTTGTTATTATATTGTTGTTATTGGTGCTCACAGTGCGAACTTGAATCCCCTTAACCTACTACTTGACAACATGTGATTGACTTCTGAAAGAGAAAAACAGGCTTACTTAAGGTTAAGGTTGAGGAATAAACCTGTGAGACAATGACAAGAGATGGATTTTCATCAGAAATATTTGAGATAAAGCAGGGAAAGGCAGTTGGCAATCATGGAGTAGTTAAGACCTACTGAATCCAATTGAAAGAAATCCTTGAAGCTATTCGACTGAGCTTATTGATACTTTCTTAATGAGCATCAGTTCGGAAACTCGGTAGTTGCTGCTTCGAATCCCACCGTAGTGAGAATTATCATTTCACCTTCAATCATCACTACCCAGTATCAATACTAGTATACTAAATCACGGCTATCTTAGATAGTCAAAATGTTTATGAGGTTATTATTTACTGGATTGTTTTGTCATGTTGGTTATATTGGGTGTGGATGTGTGTCAGACCCTTTTTAGCCTGTAGTAGATGTCATTCCCATTCACGCTGCAGTCATGCAGAGGATTTCTTATAGACTTTTCACATGTCTAAATGCAGTAAGGATAGATTTCAAAAGTTATTTCAAAATGGTGGAAACTGTGACGAATGAAGCCTGTGACCCATCTAAAATTAGTAATCGAACTCACAGCTGGTCACATTGTAAATATCTGTCTATGAGCGATGATAGTTAATGTGATCTTTTTCCTAACACCTCAAATTAGTTTGCATTTCTCGTCTTCATTTTTCCCTTAACATCGTTGTAAACCTTATTCCTGAGATAATGATTCACCTTTCAACCTGCTTTACCTGTTCTACTTTCACTTGCACTAAAGAATAAACTTAGCTGGTAAAGAACATGATATTACCGCAGACTTATACAGTTGGTAGACTGAAATGTATGTACCACAACGATGAATGCAGTTAGGGTTAGGGTTTCGAACACCATAATATACAAATCAATGAATAATTCATTGCTGACAGATTGGTCAAGACTTTTGTTATCAGTAAATCTAAATGTTAGTTCAGATTTTTTCAGAACTGTTTTAGTAGTAGCATTAGTAATAACCCACTATTATGAAGTTGATTTATGGACTGAAAATTGATATTCATCGAATGATTAATGGGAATCCAGTCAATATTATGGTATATTTCTGCTTAATAATTTCCAGTTTTGTCAATGGACACATGGAGTTTATTATTACTATCGTATTTTTGAGATGAATGGGGATTTTTAATTTAAAATGATACTTCTATATTATTCCAATTATTAGTCCTTTGGGTTCCTAGTGGAACATATGACTTCAGTAGCACAGCCATTTCGCTCTCTACTCTTCTATCCAGTCTTTTCAACCGGCTCCATTACTTCCTACAAGCTTTCATTTCTTCCTCAAACCATCTCCTCTCCTCCATGTCATCCTCACCCAGGACGCCCAACTCGTCCTTTCCCATTCCACTTGACGGCCTGGTTTGGTTTGGCGCGTGATGTCCTTAAATCGTCTTCTTAGTGTATGCACAATCCAGTCCAATCCATCTCCACTCCATTAGCCTACATATTTGTCTGCCGATAGGTTATTCGTCGGTTGGTTCGTTGCCAGATCAGATTGAGTTCCTTATTGCTTATTCTCATTATTCTCGCCATCTGATACTCAGCTGTTGATGATGCATGTCTGTAGTTTGTTGAAAATGGTTTTGGTGACTCACCAAGTCTCTCAATCATCACATGGAAGCACTGACTTCCTTGACTGAATTAGTGTTGAAAATCCGTATGTTGTTCATGCTTTATGCTGAGTGGAGTGAACTGGAGTGTAGTAGATCTTCCACTGATTATTTCAGGTTGATGAAGAAAGGCCTGTCTTGGCGTCTTTCCGATCCTGGCTTTGACATGCTCATCCGAATGTGTCTGTGCCTATGCCGCCACCTGTAGTTGAAATGATGCTGCCTGGTGCGTAGGTAGGTGAAACAGACAACTTGTTTTAGATTCTCCCATTGATGGTGATCGTTGTTGTTGATGATGATGTTGTTGTTGGGTGGGTGGGTATCTTCATCATCTATTCACCTGAAGGAAGTGCCGTCTTCGCTGCCCTGCTCTGCCCTACCTCTTCTACCAACTTGTTGGTTCACACCTGTAGATCTTCGAGTTTGTGTTTCCTAAGACATTAGACATCATGATCATCAGCGAAATGATCATGATCAGCGAAATGCCAGTCTTCTATGGTCTTTTCATCGGTCAAATAGTGTATTGCCATCTTCTCATAGTTCCCCACAGTTTCTTGCATGACCCAGTCCAATCGAGTCCTGTGTTCCCTTAAAAGGGATAAGAACATTGTAATGAGCGGTAATATTACATAGATAATTAAGTGTACAACAAACTGACTGAAAAAAAGTGTTAACCGTACAATGTTGATTTACTTGTTCTCTGAGGATGTTGATTTTTAGAGGACGATTTTGAAATAAACTGTTAGATAGTGTGAGGAATAAAAGTTTTCTAGGGATTTTAATTACTTTCAAGTTTACTGTTATTGATACTGATGTTACTGTTGGTGACGACCGTCAATGGAACATAATATAAGCGATTTGTATATTGTATGACCTATCAGCCGGGATACCTGAATCTAAGTTAGCACTAAAGAAGAAATTGGTGTTATAGTTCATCCAATAGCCTGGTACATAATATTGGGACATTTGTGGTCATGATTATTTAGTTCAAGTCTCAGTGAAAACACCAGTACATTGACATTCAGGTACTTATGGAATACACCACGAGACATAACTATTGTATGAAGACTACTGATACCAAGTGTCTGTTGTAACTGAATCAAGGCGTACATGATCTGGAAACAGTACCCAATAGTCTTTTGATACTTGTAACTACCTGTTACCAAGCAAGGTTGAATTGCTTGACCTCTGTTGCCAGATGGCCTCTTCTATGCGGAAGCCTCGATACCGCCGGATATTCATGATTTTGCATTCATCTTAATGACCAGCAGTAGTCACAAAGATGACTACAACTGTATCCATTATTTAAAATTCACACGGTTGAACTAGTGACCCGCACCTCTGCATTTAGATTCCACTAGTAACTTCTACCGAAAGCAACAATCACTAGACTAAAATTCATCATATTCATTCCTGCAACGAAAAACTGCATATGTATTTTGTTAAAAACCTGGTGAGTGGTCAGACATAGATTATTAGATAATCTACGTCATCTAATTACATTATTCAAATGGTAGCTGTTGTTAGTTTGTGACTAACCGACATAGGTGTAGGCCATGGAGGCATCATCAGTTTCTTTTATGTTACAGAAACCTGCTATGGAATACCACTGAACAGAAATGCACACTGAAATCCTTTTGTTGCATTTCGCCAATCACGATTTATGTCTAATGTCTTATGTCACACAAACTCGAAGATCTACAGGTGTGAACCAACAAGTTGGTAGAAGAGGTAGGGCAGAGCAGGGCAGCGAAGACGGCACTTCCTTCAGGTGAACAGATGATGAAGATACCCACCCACCCAACAACAACATCATCATCAACAACAACGATCACCATCAATGGGAGAAATCTAAAACAAGTTGTCTGTTTCACCTACCTACGCACCAGGCAGCATCATTTCAACTACAGGTGGCGGTACAGGTACAAGAAAGATGGCAAGACAGGCCTTCCTTCATCAACCTAAAACCAGTGAGAGATCCACTCCACTCAGCGTAAAGCGTGAACTAGATCTGGGTCTTCCACACCAATGTCAGTCGAGTAAATCAGTGCTTCTATGTGATGGTTGACAGAAGTGGCGCGTCATCAAAAGCACTTCCAACAAACCACCGACATACATCATCAGCAGCTAACGACCACGCTCACTCGATAGTGAAGATGGAGATTTGATGGCCAGAATAATAAGAATAAGCATGAAGGAAGTCGCTGTGGCTGGCTAGCTGACAACGAACTAACCGAACAAGAACACATCACCCAACAAATACGCTGGAGAATGGAGTGGAGATGGATTGTATTGTGTATACACTGAGAAGACCATTCGGCGACAATACGCGTCAAGTCGTCAGGTGGAATGGGAATAGGAAAGGACAAGTTGGGCGTCCCATCAGAGGGTGACATGGAGGAGGCTATGTGAGGGAAAACTGAAAGATTGTGGGACAAATAATGATAATCTATCAAAGAAAACATACTTTTACTTTTAAGAAATGGACAAAGCGATGACCGCACTCCTTTTCCTCCAGCAAAATGGTGCCAAAAAGCAAAAACAAAAGAATTTGATCACACGTAAAGTCTAGTGAATATTCTATCACCGTTCGACTATTAAAAATGGTTAAAAACCACTTCCGATTTGTGTTTTCATGTTATCAGTAAACAGTTAACTTCTCTTGTTTGAAGGGACTTATCAAAAGAGAATAAGAATAATTTTTCTACTATATTAATTGGAGGTATGAAAATATTTTGTTCCTCTCCAATGCTTCCAATTGATCCGCTTAACCTGGCATTAGAATGATGATGGAATTATCTGATTGGTCGTGGTGAATCAAGCGTCTCTGAAAAGGGAATTTAATTCCTATTGGTCGAATTATTAGCCAATGAAAAAAAGGTCCTCTTACAAGCAGGTATCACCCGCATGATATATAAGCAGTAGCAAAAGTTAAGGGACCATCATTTTCCCTTAAGGAGTTTTTTCCGACCCTGATAATGGAAGTTTGCGAAGCACCCAGTATCAACGGTCAGGGCTTCACAGACACTGACTACTTTCGTGATGTTTACTTACGTGAACAGTTGACTGGTGCTAAGCATCAAATTCCGAGTCATAATTACCCATATTCAACTACATCACACCAGCATATTTATGAGAATGCATCGACATTTCCTATACCACAGATATGTACAACAACTACACCCAGTACTATTGCATCCAGTTACTCATTGAATACCTTTACAACTGACAGTCATCATCAACCACAACTAAATCAATATCCGACAGTGTCAACTTTTGAACACTTCTATCCTAAAGAAGTTGTTAGAGATCATATTTATGCTTATCCTCACCAACAACAGAGAAGTCGTTCACAACATCTTCCACCACCGAATATCAATGTTTCATTGCCAAGTTTTCTAAACGAATCACCCGCTCCATATATAAATAAACAGATTGGCACAATCTATCAAACGTCTAAATCGAATGAAAAACAAGACTGTTTACTGAACAATACTTCAAATATATGCGACACTCTATTATTGAATAATGACACAAATTTATCACAATGGGATGTAAATGATCCAAAATTGCCTAAGGTATGTGGTAATTTTTCATGATTTTTATCATAAATACCAAAAGTCAATGTTATATGATAATATAGTTGATGGCATTCAAAGAATAACAAGTACGCAATTCACCACATAAGTAGAAACTCTTTTGGTAGCCTATATCACCTGACTAGTAGTCGTGTCTCGTAGCTCGGTTGGCAAAGCACCAATCCGGTAACCCAAGGGCCGTAAGTTTTTGACAGCTCCGCCCCCCCCCCTCAACAGAGGATTTTACTTCACTTCTACTCATCACTCAGTACTAGTAATACCAGTCTGCCAAACTCTAGCTATCTTAGATAGTTTCATTGGTGTTTCCGTTAAACTATGTAACATAAGCTTGAAAGTATGATCAAGTGTTTCAATGTCCTAATTCTATGAATAAAAAGTGACCTGAGTAGCTCAGTAGTTCAAACTGTGAGTTCTTCAATCAGTAGAATAGGTTGCAATCACGGAGGGAGTACCTCATGAATTCAGAGACGCTAACAAACAGGAAATCTAGTTTGAGTACTTCCTGCTAGACCAAATCCCATCTCATCAGAATAATGAAACCCTTCCTGGTTAGAAGCGATAGGTACGAGGTTCAAGTCTCAGTGGGAACAACATCACTGGGTACAGGTACATCCAGCTGACGAGTCCCAAATAGGACGAAACCCGCGTCCTGGATTCTTCTGCTAGTCACAACCGACTAAATTATCATAATAAATACATCAGTTGAAAAAGTAAATATAAATGAACGTTTCGGTTATTCACATTTATTTGAAAGTAAATTAATTCGTATACGTAGCTGTTCTCACTTTTAAGGTAGAGATGAGTTAGCCGTCAAATGACTAAATTACAGCATAAATTCAAAAGAAAACTATTGGCCTCTGGGTTACTAACTTGATTTAATCTTTCAGTGGTATTACTGTCAATCTATTTATAACTTATTCATTGAAACTCTCAACTGAATTTTTTTTAAACTAAAGGGATTTATTTGGAAAAACTGGAACCAGGAATTAACTCAGAGTGAAGGATTTTTTAACTGGCATCAATTTAATATTTGAGTGACAATAAAATCACTATTACCTAAGTGATACATCATTTTCTTAACGCCTGAAGTACACATGATGGTAACAATGAAGACAAAAGACCATAGTAACAAAAACGATTTATCAAGACCTATTTATTGGTGTTTTGTTTATTGACTAGCGATTATCACCGAAATTTGAAAATGGATTGACAGTTCACTAACTGTTATGAGTCTTTACACAGAGAATCGAACTACATACCAAAAAGTGAACTGAATGACAGAGTCCCAAATTTTTAACTCCTCTTGTTTGAGGCTTATGTTGACCTTAGTGGTTGTAGTTTCAGTTTGTTGACTTATTACTTAATATTGGTTGACCATAGTTGTCAGGACTACTAAACTGTAATCACAAGGCCATTGGGGCAAGATAGCCACTTTTTGCACGACGAGTACATCCGGCTGACAAGTCCAAAATGGAACAAAATTCGAGTTCGCGATTCCACTGTTAACCATAACCAAGTCACTTATAATGATAAATATTCAGGCAATATGGAGGTATCCGAAAAGGAGCCTATCTATCAACAGAGGTCGACTAATTCCAGCCATCTACTTCTCTCAGGAGATCTAATCCATACTTATTTATATTGATGTTTTCTTTCTTTTTTCTTATTATTCTCTGACAATTTTTGAAAATTATTATTTCAGATTCGCCATTTTGATACATTTACAATGTGGCCACAAGGACATTGTCGTTATGCGTATAAAAAATCACAATCAGAAGGTGCACGACGTCATGCTAGTGGTTGGGCAATGCGTAATACAAATAATCATAATTCACAAATATTGAAAAAATCTTGTTTAGGTGTACTATTGTGTACATCAAAACAGTGTACATTAGCTATGCGACCAGCTATATGCGATAAAGCAAGAAAAAGACAAGAAGGTAAGTTCACTTTATTTTCCTATTTAAAAAAAGTTTATATATACACAAGTTTATTGAGAATTCTCTGTCTTGATCCTGTATTAGGGAGAGAGAAAAAAATCAGGTCAAAATGCATTCAGCAACCAAATGCATGTGTGACCAAACCCATTCTATAAGCCGTAACTAATTAAGTTATTTATCTGTCCGTCAGTAGCTCGATAGGCAAAGAGAAGTTTGATACTACAAATTATCTGAAGCAAGTTAGATGTCTGGACTAATTAGCCACAGTTGATATCAGATAAACGGTCACTGGTTACAGATTGCTCAATGGACAGTTCGGGTATCAGACAGAAATCCTCATTATAGTAAAGATGGATAGTGGTTAGCAATGGAATCGGGGATACGCATTTCGTCCTGGTCAACTGGATGTACCTGCCTCTTGCATCCCGGTGAAAACAAAGTCACTCACTGGGAGGTAGATACATCCAGCTCACTAGTCCCAAATAGGACGAAATGCTCATCCTCGATTCCACTGCTAACCACTATCCATCATTACTGTTTATATTTAAAACACAGGCAATATTGAGGCATCCACACCGGAGCCCATATGCCAATACACACCGATCAATCCGGTCCAATCAACGACGGTACGCTAAAAGCAATAATACTAAGAGAAAGAATTCGTCTAATGTTATTTCTCTATGAGCACAGAATGTTGATATTGAACTTTTGTCGCCTAAAATCCAGTATCTCATTAACAATAAATTATTTTTCAAATTGGATGGATAATTTACTGAAAATTGATTGGACACTAAGGTCCTGTAGATTAGTTAGCAGAATTCCAGATGGGTAATCTGAATGTTTTTAGTTCAAATCGCGTTACAACTAGGGTTTTTTCTTCAACTTTATTCAACAACTTCTTCTGATCCAATAAAACGAAGAGCAGGTTGCTATCTCAGTTCGTCTAACTTACAAATATCACATCAACCACGAGGCTAACAGACCCATCACTGCGGTCCAGTTCGATAGACGTTAGTTGGATGGAGGCAATAGACAAGAAGCCCTGAACGTAGGTTTCGTGCTTGTTGGTACCCATCATCAAAGAGTATCTAGAACCTCGAAGGAACTGATGTCTTTATGAGATAGGAACCCGCGTCACCCTATCTTGGAGTCAGTCACTTTACCACTAAGCTATTCGGGTTGGAATTTATTTCCTGTTCGTTTGGATTAGGTTCATTGATGGGTCACTGGACAGTAACCAGCTGTTCATATCTGGACCGTGGTCGGATTTTCAGCTCACCTTCAATATTCACCCAGTATAAATAAAACAGTAACATAGATTCGTGTAAGAATCATCTCAGATCATCATCTTAACATGAAGTCAATCCACCTATTGTGTAAGTTCATTTCTTGTAATAAAGTTTAAATGATGAATTAAATAATGAATACTATCTCAAAGTTGAATAAGGTTATCAATCTGATCAATAAGTCAGCTGGTTAATTAAAACGAGACATTTCAAGTTAATATTCATCGTAGACTGACATCAGCCGGAGGAAAAATGGAAACGTGAGAGCACCGGACAGCTGTTTCGTCCTAGTATGTGACTCTTCAACAGCGTGCACCGAAGACACCGCCAGGGATCGAACCCGTGGCCTTCGGGTTCCGTGGCCAGCACGTTGCCATTGAGCCACTGTTCCATATTTCCAAATTCTATCAGTTCACAACATATCGTGACCGCCACCCTGATGCTCATTGGTGACTAGTTTCGAGAAGTCGTAACCAGTGGGGCAAACCTGGTAGCCGTGAGGACAAATACTCAACGATGACATTATGTGACGGTTGCGCTATGCCGTGAACTGACAGAAGTTGGAAATATGGACCAATGGATTCCATCCCAGTGGCTCGATGGCAACGTGCTGACCACAGAACCTGAAGTTCTCGGGTTCGATCCCTGGTGGGGTCGTGGGCTTGCTTTGCTGAGGAGTCCCATACTAGAACGAAACAGTTGTCCAGTGCTCCCATTTTTCCTCTGAGTGATGTCAGTCTACGATGAATACTACTTGAAATCTCTCTAAATCTCCACAAACCCGTCGAAATTCAATTAAAACCGAATGTTGACAAAGCCTGAACGCACACACACACATGCTTATTTATGTGTGTATATTTATAAACTACAACACAGTTATATATAAACTGTTGTGTATATGTATAGTCAAACCAGATGATAAATAATAAAGTTTCTTTTAGGGATATTTTTTTTCTTTTGATAAAATATCAAAGAAGGAACCCCTTTGATTCGACAACAACAAAAGGGTTTGAAATAAAATGAAACACTTTCACACCTCATTCTAATATATACAATTTAATTTAATTTCTTTCCGACTTCATTTAAACATGTTCAAAGTTTCAGTATCCCTGATATAATAATAATAATAATAATAATAATAATAATAATAATAATAATAATAATAATAATAATTGTTATTATTATTGACACACGACCATGTGCATGTCTTATTATGAGTACGAGTCATCTGTAAACGATGCAAAAAGTGAAGAACCTTATGCCATTCCTCTTTCTCACACAAATACGTGTGTATACAATTGAAAACAATGATGACAAAGTCAAGTAAACATATTAAATATTTAATGAGAAGTTTCATCTCCTTCGTTAAATTTGAATAAATAATGATATATGTTAAAATGTTATTGCTTGCATTACACCAGTGTTGATTGAATCGAACTGATGAGCCTCTTTGGCATATGGGCTCCTGATGGTGGCTTGGTGGTGGCGTTTAAAGCGATCGCTCCTGAGTCCGAATTCCAGTGGGAACAACACCACTCACTGGGTGGTAGGTACATCCAGCTCACCAGTCCCAAATAGGACGAAATGTGCATCCTCGATTCTACTGCTAACCATTACCCATCATTATACTACATATAATTAAAACACAGGCAATGTCGAGACATCCACACAAGAGCCCATATGCCAATACACACCGATCAATTTGGTCCAGTCAACGATGGTACAATGCAAGCAATTATATTGAAACTATACTCGTCGCACATGAAGTGGCTATCGTGTCTCGGTGGTGTGGTGGATAAGGTTCTGGCGTTTGAAGTGATTGTTGCCGAGTTGGAATCCCTGTGTGAACAACATTACTCACTGTGAGGCAGGTGCATCCAGCTGACGAGTTTTAAATAGGAGGAAATGTGGATCCTGGATTCCATTGCCAACCATTATCCATCATTACGACATATGTTTAGGTTAGTACGCATTACAGACTGATATCAGTTAGAAAACAGTTAAAACCTAGAAACATTGAACAGTATGTGTTTTTCGTAGTATATGACTCCTGAGTAGTACACACCCACAACGCCAACAGAGATCGAACTCAAAACCTTCAGATCTCACGATGCATACGTTAAGTTTGACCTCTCTGGTCAATCAAATTGGTGGATAATCGCCAAATTTTGCGAAGTAGCAGACCATGTACCATTAGATTCCGATCCAGTATTTAAATGGTCAATGCATTCGCAGCGGAACTCCAGGGTTCTGAGTTCGATTCCTGATGGGGTTATGGGAAAGTACTGCTTAAGAGTCTCATACTAGAACAAAACAGCTGTTTAATGTTCCCAAGCTTACAACGGTTCTCCAACTGATCTTAATCTGTGATGAATACTATCATGAAATAGATAAAATCCCCATAAACCTCAAATAATATATATAATTGCTATAGACTGATCAGAGACTTGGAGCGTCACGAAAAGCATTTCCAACAAACTACAGATATTCATCAACAGCTGCCACCTACTCTGGCTCCATACTGAAGATCAGATCAGATGGCCAGAATAATGACAATAAGCAACAAGGAATTCTGGCTGTCAACGAACCAATGAAACAAGAACCTATCACTCAACAAATATGCAGGAGAATGGAGTGGAGATGGGATGGATTGTGTATACACTTAGAAAGCCGATTGGGGACATCACACGCCAGGTCAGGCACTCGAGTGGAACCCAGATGGAAAGCAACGATTTGGGTGTCCCAGGTGAGGGTGATATGGAGGGGATCTTGTGAGGAAGAAATGAGAGGTTGTGGGCTGTCATGGAGCGAGGTTCAAAAGTTTGCAGAGAACGGAGTGGAATGAAGACGTGCTACTGAAGCCCTATGTTCCATTAGGAACCCAAGGGACAAATAATAATAATAAAGTTGAATATAATGGAGGAAAAAAGTAAAACTTTTGGGGAATGGTTTCATCACTTAACTGGCAAGATAAAAACTCGATAATAAGTGTTTTTGACTATTTTGGGAAATGCTTACTCACAACATAAACCTAGTATATGTCACCTTGTAAGATATGATTGATGACATATACAGAATGCCAGGAACAGTTCTTCAAACATGGAGACACTTAATTTTTGTAGCATTCAAGATGAACAATGAGTAGCTACATTGGTCGTGTATTCCATACGAGGCTGATATAGTACAAAGTGTTAAGGGTGTTTAGTAAAGTAAATAGTATCCATAGACCATGTAAATTACTTACGAATAAATATTTATGCTGGGTGATCAGTTTCTCATTGTGTTTTACTTTTCTCAAACATTTAGGTCGACCATGTTGTATGCCTAGTTGTAATGGATGTATATATATTCAGTCGTGTCATGGTCATGGTGGTTATCCGGTTACACATTTTTGGCGTGAACATGGAGATACAATCTATTTTCAGGCTAAAGGTACGCATGATCATATACGACCAGATTTAAAGCCTGTCCGTGATACAGCAGCTAGACGACGTAAACAACAAGCACAACAACTACAAGGATGTATACAGGAACAACAACAATCTCAAAAAGTTTCACGTAGAAGTAATATGAAAAATGTAAAATCTTTTGAAATTACTGATGTACAATCACAACAGTATGACAAGAAATCGATACCACTTTTGAAAGATTTCAATTATCTAAATAAATCATTACCAATACCATCTGATACAATGGGTCATAATCCAAGTTCACGTCAATTTTTGCAAACAGATTTTAAAAGAAGAATTACTGAACACGGTGAGTAGAATATAACTGATTTGTTTTTCTTTTTTTTGGCGCACTGCGTCGATTAATAAACACTGATCATCTAACGTAGGACATTAGTCACCTCGAGATGAGTTTCTTTTAGATTGCCTTCAACCAACTAACATACACCAAAGTCAACTGTGATAGTGAGCCACCGAGCTTAGTGGCTAATCAATGTAACTGACTATAAGTTGTCCTACCCCCACTCTAAATGGAAGTGATTATTGTCAGTAATGCAACACCGCGAATCTTATTCACTGGTTACGTGACGAAAAAAAGAATAAAGATTCTACATAATATATTCTTATATAACTGACATATATTATTAAACGAGAACCATAAATCACGTCTATAAAGATGTTTGATGAAGAAGACAGTACTGTCAGACATTAGTGCATATAGTTGCTTTACACTTCGACTAATCTGTTCAATGCAATAGTCATGAAGATGTATAGCTTAAAATTTAACATTTATGTCAAATACTTTGATACCAATGATGTGTGGGGATTAGCAGGGAAATTTGAAACGTGCATTTATCCTATTTAAAACTCGTCAGCTGGATGCACCTGCCTCACAGTGAGTAATGTTGTTCACACAGGGATTCCAACTCGGCAACAATCACTTCAAACGCCAGAACCTTATCCACCACACCACCGAGACACGATAGCCACTTCATGTGCGACGAGTATAGTTTTAATATAATTGCTTGCATTGTACCATCGTTGATGGACCAAATTGATCGGTGTGTATTGGCATATGGGCTCCTGTACGGATGACTCGACATAACCTGTGTTTTTAGTTGTAGTAATGATGAATACTATACCCGTCACACAAGAAGTGGCTATCGTTGCTCGGTGGTCTAGTGGATAACGCTCTGGTGTTTAAAGCGGTCGCTCCTGAGTCCGAATTCCAGTGGGAACAACACCACTCACTGGGTGGTAGGTACATCCAGCTCACCAGTCCCAAATAGGACGAAATGTGCATCCTCGATTCTACTGCTAACCATTACCCATCATTATACTACATATAATTAAAACACAGGCAATGTCGAGACATCCACACAAGAGCCCATATGCCAATACACACGATCAATTTGGTCCAGTCAACGATGGTACAATGCAAGCAATTATATTAAACTATACTCGTCGCACATGAAGTGGCTATCGTGTCTCGGTGGTGTGGTGGATAAGGTTCTGGCGTTTGAAGTGATTGTTGCCGAGTTGGAATCCCTGTGTGAACAACATTACTCACTGTGAGGCAGGTGCATCCAGCTGACGAGTTTTAAATAGGAGGAAATGTGGATCCTGGATTCCATTGCTAGCCAGTGTCCATCTTTACTGGGATGTTATTGTCTGTAAATCAAAATTAGCTACGCTTTGGATCTTTTCAACAAATTAATGTGTTACTACGTTAAAAATACTATTTTTTTATATTGATATAATACCAGTGGCAAATACACTTAAAACTTCACCCTTGAGGGTTATTAGGTTCTTTGGAGGTGGAAAAAGGTGGCAAGACGATTTAAAGGTATAGTTTTAAGTCAAAAAAGTTTGCAAAGTGTAACAGCATTCATGTTTTTTTAGGGGCTTTGATTTTTTTCTTGCAAAACATTTTCTACCAATCTAATTCCGTTATCCGATCTGTCACTAACAGTCATGAGCACCTAATTTCCCGTTAGTGTTCAGCCTTCAATGATTAGTTGTGAAGGCTCTGAGGGGATTTCAAGCTTCTTTGAAGGATTTAGGCAGTAATGATTAACTGCACAAGTGATATGTATTTAGAAAATAAAGCCTAATGAAATACTTTGAGTAATCATCGTTTTTTTTCTCTGTATATAAATGTTCAATCTATCAGATCAGTCCTACCCCGAAGTCAATCCTAAGATGGAGCCTATATTCCCAGGTTCGAATCCCTTTGAAAATAATGAATATCCGGTGATGACCAGAATTGTAACAGAGCCATTATCGACAAGGATAACAACATCAACAATAAAATCAATGCTTCCAAATGAAGCATCCAATAATCTGTTAGAAACAAATAAAAGTCCATCAATGATCTTCACAACATCGTCACCACCACAGATAAAAACAGGATCGTCATTGAAATCAGTAACAATAAATCAGTCAGATGACCTTCAAAAATCTTGTCAACAAGATACAAATTCTATGAAGAAATTTAGTCATACATCAATAGTAACAAGTACAAGTACGAGTCAATTTTCTACAGATTCAATTTCACCATTAACAGATAGCAAAATAAACAGTGAAATGAATATCTATGACACTTCTAAACACATACATCCACAAGATAATATAGAAGAGAATAATGGTAATTATCATCAACCTCAACAGATCGACCTAACACCGACAACATCATCATTATCAACTTACTCTTGTGGTACGTTTTATCGATATCATTTCATGAATCAGTTGATGATGAATTCAAGTTTACCAAACTGTAATACAAATACTACATATAATCATAGTAATAGTAATACAGGTGGTACAAACAGTGAATCAACATCATGTGGTTTAAATGCCTCTTGGTCAACACCATCTCCACCAAATGGTGGTGGATTCAGTAGTTCAAGTTTATTCAATAATGATATACGTACAGTGTATAATGGTACTGATGAATTACCTTCACAAAATTTAATTTCATCAACTGATTCATTAAGAGAACTACAGTCGTCTATATTGAATAATATACAAGAAGTGAATAATAATCATTGGTCGAACAACTGTGATCGTGTTGACAGTAATACTGCTAATGGATGTGGAGGTGTTAACGTAGATATATCAGCATATTACCAGTCGACAAATCAATATCTACACAACCCTCATTATTATACCTATATGCATAAACTTAATTTAGCCGGTTATAATTTAACTACACCAAATCATCAATTTCCTTTGGGCGATGTAAATAATAATAATAATAATAATAGTTTCTCACCTGATGAAGATCAAACATCCCTAACACCATCGATATTTATGTCATCAAGTACACCTGTGTCAACGACGACATCGAAAACAATACATAAGTTGTATGCATTGAATAATAATCAATCGTATCAAACATTAACAACAGGCATAGACATTAACAATACAAATGATGTTAGTAACATAGGCCTCAGTTATATTGCACCTATACCATTCTATATAAGTAGTAGTTCAAAGTCAAGAAGCACACGAACAGATAGTTCAAGTGATGATAGTCAAAGTAATCAAGGGATGTTATAGTTTCACTGTTTTACGTTTCAAAAAGTCTATTTTTTGCCTTCTTTCTGTTGCTATTTTCTATGATTATGTACAGATATATATATATATACAGAGAGAGAGAAAATATATTTTAACTTTCTAGTTTTTAGACCAATCGATCGATACTTTATTAAATTGTCCAAGATACATATTTATCTTTTCGATTTTCACCGATATTGTATAACATTCATTCATATCGATTCTCAGATTTTGTCTATTTAGTAATACTTATTGTATAAGATGTGTAAATTATGACTGCAAGATTATATGACATCAGTAACCTATTTTTTGTAATTAGTTACTATTTTACCACTTTTTCACATGTGAAATAAGATGGATAATGAACTCTATTTTCTTTAGATTTTTGAGGTGATTAGGGATTTGTAATCTAGAAGTAGTATTCATCATGAACTGACATCAGTTGTGGAACCATTGGAAATCTGGGAGTATCGGACAGGTGTTCCACCCTAGCATAGGACTCCTCAGCATTACGCACCCACTACCTGGCTAGAGACTGAACTCAGGACCTTCAGGTTTCATGTCGAATGTGTTGATCACTCAGCCACTGGGTGGGTCCTCAGTAGTTCACAATTTCCAACCTCTGTAAATCCACGATATAGTGTGACTATCACCCAGGGTCTTCAGTTGGTATCCGCTTCACTTTCGACTGGTTTACCCCACAGGTCACGGCTTCTCATTAGAACTTCCTGATACCATCTGGAAGCAAGTCACTAATGAGCAGAGCACTAGAGAGTAATGTATTTTTGAGATGAATGGGGATTTTCAATTTAGAAGTAGTATTCATCATGGAGTGACATCAGTTGGGGAAGCATTGGAAATCTGGGAGCACTGGACAGCTGCTTCGTCCTAGTATGGGACTTCGCAGCAGTACGCACCCACGACCCAGTGGCTAAATGGTTAACGCGTTCTCCGTGAAACCTGAAGGTCCTGAGTTTAATCCCTAGCCGGGTCGTGGGTGCTGTGGAGTCCCACACCAGGACGAAACAGCTGTTCAGTGCTCTCAGATTTCCAATGCTTCCCCAGCTGATGTCAGTCCATGATGAATATTACTTCTAAAATAAAATAATTATCTAATTGATCATTGGTCGAAAAACAGCCAATCAGGAGGTAATAATAAAGAAATGCGTTTGTGCCAGAGATAAATAGCCAGTGTGATTTTAAGGTGAATCACACAAAACTGTTAATATTGAAACGAACTACTTTCGAAGTAATTTATGGGGAAGACAGGGAAACTTAAAAAGCTGCTTTAGCAACAAAGGCAGATATTCACAAAATAGAGAAGCGTGGTTGGTTATTTCCTTTGTTGCTAAGGTGGTCCTTTAATGTCGCTCGGGAAGACATCGGTTTCTAGTATCTGTAAATGATGCGTTTGCCTAATAATACTTCGTACGATGTCGAGTGAATTAGAGACATTACGTAGGCGACAGTTTAGTAAGATAGGGAGGGATTTTTGTCAATTTATCCTGGTGACGGGAGTAAACATCTAGCAATGGGAGAAAGGGAACTGCTTTTTCAAACTAAAGTACTTTAAGATTTCTCTTCAGTATTCATTGTCAAATCTTACAAGTTGTATGATATGTGTAGTGGAATCGGACTTTTATGAAAACCCCTAGACACTTACAAACTTGGTCGTGTTTTGAGATAATGAAATCAATTCATTTAACAGTATTTTGAATGATACTGTATCACTATTAAAAGTTACAGATCACTGTTGCTAATGAGTTCAAATATGCACCAGAAAGCCAGCTCAAGTTACGTGATGGAATCTAACCAACTTCTTGATAAACGCATGTAATAAATTTCCCAGAAATTGATTTCTTTTATCACGGAAGTAATAGAAAACTCACTGATGTTTCACTTGATAATTATTGAATTCTTATCTTAAATGAAAAGATGATACCAACCTGGATTTTATGCTTATTGACAATGATCGATAAAAAAAATGTCCGTTCTTAGTCCTTTGATAGTGGAATTCATCAACTCAACAAAATGCGAGAAAGAAAGAGAGGGGCTATTCCACTGATGAAAAGACCACAGAAGATTTAGATTTCAACGATCATGATTTATGTCTAATGTCTCATGTCACACAAACTCAAAATCCACAAGAAAAAGCCAATAAGTTGACAGAAGAGGTAGGGCAGGGCAGCGAAGACGGGACTTCCTTAAGGTGAACGTAGAGAAGACAGAGGTGATGAATATACCTAGCCACCACCACCAATATCGAGTAGTCTTAAAGAAGTATCAACTGGTAGCTTACTATTTACCTATATCTTAGTGACTTACTCTGTAACCGACAGAACATGTACACATCGCCTAGCTGAATCATTACCACCAAACTAATAATGCAGAGTGCATCAAGGCTCAGATTTTAAAAGCTGTGATATTAGGGTTAGCCAAATCAGCATAATGGCCGGATACTCTCCGATTCACTAATTCATGTTTGAAGAGTGTGAAGTTTTCGATCTATCTTATAGGTCAAGTTACAATGTACATATTTTGAGAGCTGAATACTTTGTGTGCAACCATGTTGATACCAAGTCGAAATGAAATATCTACCTGTACACCTATGTGTCTATATATCCTTATGATGATGATGTAATTTGATGGTTTCTTGAAACCCTGTGAAAAAGACTATCATGTTATATACTGCGATGGATGCAGTATGTGGCTTTTCATCAAGATATTCTTATTTACAAAAGACTAGGTGAAGTATGGTATTCACTGTTATTCGCAAAGTTATATATATCACCAGAGTTTGGAAAATTGTCCATGTCGAATCTTTAGGTGATAACTATAATTAGTTCATTTCAACTATTAGTTATCGCCTAACAGAGATTGGCTCTGAAGCAGTTGTGATGATGAATGTACGTCTTTTATAGAAGTGTTCATAATTAAAAGGGACTGGGTAGTCGTTTCTGCATAATGTTTTAAACTTAGGCATAGATCTATCACCACACTCAGGAAAGGAATTAAGATCGTCACTTCACTCGGTGAGCATATTA
The DNA here is from genome assembly GCA_944470555.2 of Heterobilharzia americana. Taxonomy (NCBI): domain Eukaryota; kingdom Metazoa; phylum Platyhelminthes; class Trematoda; order Strigeidida; family Schistosomatidae; genus Heterobilharzia; species Heterobilharzia americana. The sequence goes on along the minus strand of OX104128.1, from coordinate 68,617,434 downwards.
CTACATAATCATGACTTTGGAATGAAATTGTCTATGTTTTGCATCTTATACTAATTGGTTAAATGAAATTATTGCGATTTAGTGTCACTGATCAGCATCTGTTTTCCTAATAATATTTCTTCATCTTACAGTTCACATCTCATTAACAAAATAGCCGGAGAACATAACTGGATGATAGCATTCTCACTGCAGAAGATGACAGTCACGAAATAGATGTGACTTCAGTCATGAGTGACACATTTTCCCACCAAATGGTTGTGGATAAGCGTTGCTGATGTGTACAAACAAATACGAAACCTAGATCGAGTGCGGCCTCTTTCTGATTGACTCATTCCATCAAACACTGATAAACAATTCTAAACTGTGAACAAATAGCTTTTCAACTCTGGTCAGTATTCAGTGATTTTGTAACTGTTTTTGATTCGTGATATAAATTAGTGTGATATTAAAACAATCTCTGTTTTATTTCACTCTAATACCTACGACTTTCGAGAGTTTCTTTTGTATTGATTTTTTTCTCAAAAAACTTGGTCTCCATCTCTGTTTCTGTCTCTTTTCCTCTTTGTTGGCGTTTTTGATCACAGAAAAAAATCCAGTTAGCTTAATTTATTTCATATACACAACCTACCTACCTACCACTTAATGACTTTAAAGGCTACCCCAACAACCAGTGAGATAACCATTTACTTTCCTTTAATCCATGATAAACTACTTTGCCGGTCTAAATTCTGAAATTTGATTGGTTAATATAGCAGTTGTTTGGGCGGCCTTTAAAGTAGCCCAATGGTAGGAGTGACTTTAAAGGGAAGCCAAACAACTGTTAAAATAACCAATCACGTTGAGGCATTTTATCTGGGAAGACAATTTTTCATAGAGTACAGACACCTGATTGGTTGTTTGACCAGTTGTCAAGGCTAGCCTTTAAAGTTAGTCCTAGCATCTGGCGTCTTTAAAGACCACCCTAGCAACGACTGAAATAACCAATTAGTTTTCTCCATTTTAGCTGGAAAGGCAGATTTTCATAAAATAGAGAAGTGTGATTGGTTTATTTCATTTGTTGCTAGGGTGTGACTCTAAAATCACTGCCTACCATTTGATCAACCTTTTTCAAAAAGCACACTAACGAGAGAGACTGAAATCACGCTACAATCAAATAATTTAAGCATCACATAAAGTGTCTGCTGAAATAAAATGTATAAAATCTGTTCTCCTGTACGTGTATATGTAAATGCATTGGTTAAGCATCATCTACTTACATGATAGATATACAGATATTGACTCCATCTCCAGTACATGGACACGCCTGTTGTCAAGGCATTTATAAAGTTACAATGTAGTAGTTATGTATGTGTGTGTGTCTATTTATGAATTAAGAAGCCATAGGCTGTGGAAAATCAGATCGACTTCAACTAATGTATACTAAGAATGTCACATAAAATGCAACTCAGTTTACTGTTATTGATGATATGCTTTTAGTGAGACAAGAGAATGAAATATACACCTATTCCTTTATGCTCTGTTGATGTCGTCAACACGAGTTGAGTTAAATTCAACGGGTGGTGGGGGATAGTGAGTAAGTGAGGAAACAACTGATAATCTCAATCACCAACTCATTTATCATTTTTTTCTTTCTCATTCATTTCAACTTCATTCGATATGTAAAATATAGAAGGTCATTTCTAAAGATAAGGATAAAATGAAGAAAGTGAGTACATAATTTTAATGGTTGTTATTGTTTTTATGTATTAGAACTGTTTACTGTTTTATTCATCATCGAAAGTAGCCTAGTCTACCTGAACTACTGTCAACACGTATACTAACCAATCAACAATATAATATATATTACGACTATACAGTATCCTATGTAGTTTACATGAGAAATAAGAACAAAACAGAACTTACTGAAATTAACCACATTAATAATAATGATAGCAATAATAATAATAATAATAATAATAACCTCTATGAATAAATTATGCATAATCGTCCAAAAAATTCCAATACTATCCTTGTTCCTGTTGTCGTTGCTATTTTATGTGTATATTGTATTGATTACTTACTGTCTGTTCAGAACAAGTTCAAACAGGAATTTTTTTTCTACATTATGATTTAAATTGCTTTTAAAAAAAAGACTTCTGGCTTTATTCTTCTCTTTTCCTTTTTAATAAACAACTTATATGAGTTGTTACTATGCTGTTCCACTTCACAATTCAATTTATTCGTATTTTTTGGATGTTGATTGGTATTAGTATAATTGCTTGTAATATACTGCTGCGTTCGTTGGACTGAATTGATCGGTCTGCATTGGCATGGGGGCTCCTCTGTGGATGCCTCGATATTACCTGTGTTCTAATTTTTCTAAAGATGACGCCATTAGAGACCGATAAATTCGGTCCAATCAACGACGATATAATACAAGCAATTATACTAAAACTATACCCGTCGCACATGAAGTGGCTATCATGGCTCGGTAGTATAGTGGATAACGCGCTGGCGTTTAAAGTAATCGGTGCAAGTTGGGATCCGGGTGGAAACAATATCACTCACTGTGACGCGGGCACATCTAGCTGACGAGGCCCAAATATGACGAAACGTGCATCTTGGATTTCATTGCTAGCCACTTCCCGTCTTTACCATAATTAATTCATATTGTTAAGCTTTTACTTCACTATGATATTGCTTGCATTATCCCGTCGACCACTGGATTGAATCGATCGGTCTCTGTTGGATTACGAGCTCCTACGCAGACGCCTCGATATTATGTATCGTTTCAATTTTGTAGTTGTCGTGACTAGATGGCTTAGTGGATAACCCACTGGTTTTTGAAGTGATGGATTCTGGGTTAAGACAACAGTGTGAGCAATATCGCTGGCGGTGGGGCTGCTGCAACCAGCTGATGAGTACTAAGTAGGACGAAAGAAGCATTGCTCATTCCACGGCTAGCTATAAGCCATCCTTATTATCAAAATTTCCATTTCATTGACTCATTTAATGTGCTAGGGCGATAAGCTATACACCATTAGTTCGTATTTTATCGCGACCCAGAATTGCGTAACCGAGCATCAATGACAATGGTTTGTTACACCATAGTTGGTTAGAAGCAATTGACAGGACATCATGCTTAACCTTGGTTTCACTCTTCTTGACGCCCGTTAGTCAGACCGTATCTATTCTTCAGGGGAATTGATATCCCCTGTGAGATTCGAACTCAGAACTAAACATTGACCAATCACTGAAACCATGCCTAGCTCACATAGCCCCAATGATCATTATGCCCCTGAAGTTAAGACCAGATTAGATCATATTGAGTTATCATACAAGCACTTCAGAAAACAATGTTTTCCGGTGATATTATTTTTAAAAGCGCAGCATGTCTGATGGGAAAGAATATAAGCATAGCTTGCAAAAATTACGATTCTGTAGCTTTTGATTAAGAAAGTATTACTGGGATAATAGCTACGTAGAACCAATAACACGCTTGGTGATTAAATAAACTAATATATTAAAACGGGTTTTATTTAAAATCAAGACTTCAGGAGTTTGTAATAAAGTGAGCAAAAGTTTTTAGTGGAAAGTGGGAAACATTTGTGCTATTTATGGATCCTTGGAGCTACCAATTGTTATACCGGACCGAAGTGATCCAATACTGTTGGTATATGAGCTCCGTTGTGAATGCCTTGACACTGTCTGAAGATCCACAGTCAAAATTTTCTAGTTGGTGGTTAGCAATAATAATAAATATTATTATTTGTCACTTGGGCTCCCACTGGAACATACGGATTCACAACCATATAGCCACTTCACCCTCTGCACTTCTACCCAGTCTTTTCCTTTGACCCGGCCCCACCACTGCCCACAATCTTTCATTTCTTCCTCACACCACTCCTCTCCTACATGTCCCCCTCAGCTAGCACGCCCAAACCGTCCTTTCCCATTTCTCGTTCCACTCGACGACCTCACCACGCCTAGCTTGGTCTGACGCATCATGTCCCCAAATCTCAGTGTATGCACAATCCAGTCCATTCTCCTGCATATTTATTACGCAATAGGTTCTTGTTCGGTTGGTTCGTTGCCAGACCAGATTGAGTTCATCATTGCTTATTCTTAATATTCTGACAATCTGATACTCAGCTGCTGATGTACGATGTCTATGGTTTGTTGGGAATGCATTTGGTGACGCACTAAGTCTCTCAACCATCACATGGAAGCACTGACTTACTTGACTGACACTGGTGTTGAAAATCCACATCTTGTTCACGCTTTATTCTGGGTGCAGTCGAGCAGATCTCCCACTGATTTCAGATTGATGAAGGAAGGCCTGTCATGGCGTCTTTCCGATTCTGGCTTTGACATCCTCATGTGTGCCTGTGCCTATGCCACCACGTGTAGTAGAAACGATGCTGCCTAGGTGAGTGGGTAGGCGAAAGAGACAACTTGCTTTAGATTTCTCCCACTGATGGTGATTGGTGCTTGTTGTTGTTGTTGTTGGTTGGTTGGGATCTTCATCACCTGTGTTTTTTCTACGTCCACCTGATGGAGGTTCCGTCTTCGCTGCCCTGCCCTACCTCTTCTGTCAACTTATTGGCTTTTTCTTGTGGATTTTTGAGTTTGTGTGACATGAGACATTAGACATAAATCATGATCGTTGAAATCTAAATCTTCTGTGGTCTTTTCATCTGTCAAACAGCGTATTGCCATCTTCTCACAGTTCCTCACAGTTGTCTGTTGCAGGAAGATAATCGGTGATAGTGGGCAGCAACCTTGTCTTATCTGTCATCCTGTCTTCACTTCAAAACGTGACTGAGCTTCCATTGTCAGTCACTTGGCATGTGTCTTCATCATACAGTTGTTGAAGTTTTGTGTCACCGAAACCGTAGTGTTGAGTCAATTTCCTAATTACTTCTCGGTGGACGCTGCCGAAGGTTTTTTAATATGGAGGAAGTTGAGGTACAGGTACAGTGGACTGCTATTTTATGTTCCGTTCTATGATGATGCCTAGTGTTGCAGAGAATAAATCGGTGGAGGTTAATTAAAATTCTTCAAGGCTCCACAGATTGATTTTGGATGATAGCAACAGTGGTCCCCAACTGTCGATCCCTGTCATCTTGAGCAGGCACAAAGAGGCAGCTTTCACATTCCTACACGACTCAGATCAATAATCAAAGACTTTATGGACTAGTGTCACATCTTGATTTAACCAGCATTAGCCTTCTACCAACTTAATGTTACTTCCACTAACATTGCTCGCTAAAGTAGGCAATAGCTAGGTATTCTCAACATACGTTTATGCCACTTTACTTGGTGAAGTTTCACAATCTTATCTACTGCTTTACTTTATCTTATACATTGCATTTGACTTCAGAACTGCTCCTCACTAGATTATTTCAAATTTTCTACATATCATAAAATCAAGTTACAAGAACGACTTTTATACTGTTGAAAATGTTTAGAAAGGTATCCAAAATTTTGAAACAGAAATATCAACGAATGTCTATAATAAATCGGTATCAAGGGTTTTTACAATAGGAATATAAGGATAAAATGAAGCTTTGCTAAAATTCGTATCCACCAGAACACATTCTATTCTATCTATTCAGTATACTATCTTAACAATAATTTTCTACTGACTATTCTATATTATTTGAATGACGCAATCAGAATCATCTTCCTTTCGTAGAATCTTCATCAGCTACATACAACCTGAATAAATAAGTAAATATTCACCGTATCAAGTATTAGCATGACGTATATTGAGTAAGTTATGATAGTAGTTGGGTTTTATTCGAGGAAGGAAAATCACAGTTCAGAGTATAAAGGAGGTATAAATAATAAATTCAGTCAAACTAGATAAATTTCGTATAACTGTTTTTATATGATACCGTCGTTGATTGGACCGAATCGACCGGTCTGTGTTGGCACATGAGCTCCTGTGCGGATGCCTCGATATTGCGAGCTTTTTATTTATGTTAATGATGGATCGTGGCTAGCAGTGGAATTCAGGATAGGCATTTCGTCCTATTTGGGATTCGTCAGCTGAATGTAATATAAGCAATAACACTAAAACTAGATAAATATTGTGCAAGGCAAGATAAGAAATGTTCATGAATAAATGAGATGAGACATTTCAAGTGAAATTTATTGTTACTAATCATAAGACTTTTAAACTTCACGCCTACAGAGTCTGTAAGTGGCTCGGTGTGGTCATTTTAACGTTAATTAATGTGCACTGGTACTAGCCAGTATCTTGATAGATGTTAGTAGGATAGAGGCAGTCGGCAAAAAACCCTCTGCCTAGGTTTCATGCTTTCTGTATCTGCAAACTTGACAGGACTGATATACAGTCTGAGATTCGAACTTACATCACTCAGTGTTGCCATAGAAGGCGTTACCACTGAGCTATTTGGGCTACATCTGACCCTCTGTATGACTAGATTAGACACACTGATTTATCACTGGAGAGTAAGCAGCCTTATCTTGTTTAGTCCTAAGAGGTGGTCGAGTTCTGTTGGTTATTTTCACAGTGCAGCCGTCAGACTACGTGGTTGAGCATCGTCAAATACTTTGATAGATCTAAGTTGACTAAACAACATCTTTATATGAATGGTTGAACTAGGGATTCTGAGTGTGTTGCTGGCTGACACAGAAAATACTGTAAGAATTGCGAATTACAACGATGAGTTGCATACATCCTTCAGAAAAATTACAAAATTAATGTCCCTTGACAATCCTGCAAAAGTTTATTTAGCGAGTTACTTAGATATCTTAAACGTCTGAATCAAATCAAGTGATTCACAGTGGAAGCTCAGTGACGCCTTTGAAGTGAAGACAGGATGACAGATAAGACAAGGTTGCGCCCACTATCACCGATCATCGCCCTGATTGTGATCGGCTGGATCATGCAAGAAACTGAGAGGAACTGTGAGAAGATGGCAATACGCTGTTTGACAGATGAAAAGACCACAGAAGATTTAGATTTCAACGATCATGATTTATGTCTAATGTCTCATGTCACACAAACTCAAAATCCACAAGAAAAAGCCAATAAGTTGACAGAAGAGGTAGGGCAGGGCAGCGAAGACAGAACCTCCATCAGGTGACGTAGAAAAACACAGGTGATGAAGATCCCAACCAACCAACAACAACAACAACAAGCACCAATCACCATCAGTGGGAGAAATCTAAAGCAAGTTGTCTCTTTCGCCTACCCACTCACCTAGGCAGCATCGTTTCTACTACACGTGGTGGCATAGGCACAGGCACACATGAGGATGTCAAAGCCAGAATCGGAAAGACGCCATGACAGGCCTTCCTTCATCAATCTGAAATCAGTGGGAGATCTGCTCGACTGCACCCAGAATAAAGCGTGAACAAGATGTGGATTTTCAACACCAGTGTCAGTCAAGTAAGTCAGTGCTTCCATGTGATGGTTGAGAACTTAGTGCGTCACCAAATGCATTCCCAACAAACCACAGACATACATCACCAACAGCTAACGACCACGCTCACTAGATAGTGAGATGGAGATCAGATGACGAGAATAATGAGAATAAGCAACCAGGATGTCACTGTGGCTGGTTGTCTTGCAGCGAACCAACTGACCAAGAACCCATCTTTTAACAAATATGAAGGAGAATGGAGTGGAGATGGATTGTATTGGGGATACACTGGGAAGACGATTTTGGAAGATGACGCGTCAGGCCAGGGCAGAGCAGGGCAGACCAGACCAGGTGAGGCGAGGTCGTCGAGTGGAACGTTGATGAGAAGTGCATTAGTTGGGTGTCCCAGGTGAGGGTGAGATGGAGGTGGTTGTGTGAGGAAGAAATGAAAGATTGTGGGCAGTTGTGAAGCCAGGTTAATGGAAAAGACCGTGTAGAAGAGCAGAGAGTGCAGTGGCTATTTGCTAGTGAAGCCATATGTTTCAGTGGGAACCCAAGTGACAAATAATAATAATAATAACGATATTAATAATAATAATAATAAATGTATTCTCTTCTGTCTCGTACACTTTTATGTACCTTAACATCACTTTTTCTATCTAGTGTTTCTGTGGTTACTACTATGAAGTGTAGCGATTTTAAATAATACACTCTTGTACCTTGTTCTACTTTATTCGCTCAATATCTTGATCAGCATCATTAAACTGTGAATTATGTGAAACTGCTTGCTTCACACTCACTACAGTATTATGCAGTTTTTCTTTCTGTTTCATAAATTAATGTGATATTTTTATTTTTCAGCCTCGTTTTCTTTTCGTAACTTTGTAATTTGCACTAAATGGTTAGTGTTTAAACTAACAGAAGTAGGAAAATGTAGGCTATTGAATGTCAGCCCAGTTACTCAATGGTAGTATACTCACTAAGAGATCTGAAGGTCCCGGGTTGGATCCCTAAAGTGATCGTGGTTTCACACTGATGATCTGTCCCTTACTAGACTGGAATAGCTGTCCAATGCTTCCAGATTTTCAATGGTTGTCTAACTGATGTCAGTACATGATGATAACTATCTTGAAATCAACCTATCCCTCAATACTTTCAAACTATAAATAATAATACCGATTGGTAATGAGTGTGATTATCACTTGGAATACCAACAATGATTAAACAAATGTATCAAACTGAATAAGTCCTGATAAAGAGCTGCCTAAATCTTAGACTCTCATTTCTACCCGCTGGGAAACAATATAGAATTGGCGTATAAGGACAATTATTTTCTCTTCCCCTTCATACAGATGTATAAATATTTCACTTGTGTGTCGAAATCTTCCTCACTTGGCTATTGATTGTTACCGTAAGATCAACTATATGCTCATGAAATTAGACAGAAAACATGATTTGTTGATATACTGGATCGTATTAATCTACCTATGCTGGCCTATGGGCTGCCAAGCGGATACCTCGATATTGGCTTCATGTCTGTTGTGTAATTCGCTTGGATATATGGTTAGTGGTAAGTTCACAACGTGTGTTTTGCTTTATTCATAATTTGTCAGTTCAATGTACCTACACCCTAATGGATGATCCTCTTCCCATCGCTTCAAAAGCCACTGTGGCACAGTAGTCAGTTATAAAAATAATTTGAAGGAAAAACTAAGGTTCTGGTTGAGACACTGTTTCTCTTACTTTCTTTCTCTATTTCATCTTAATCATATTCAGGTAGGATTTGGAACATAATACTAGGGGGATTGTCTTACTGTAAATTCGTTTCTTTCAATATCCAATGAGAAATAGTTCAGGATTAATTTAACTTCATTGTTGGCAGAGAGATGACAAAATTGAATAAAAATAACTGATTGATTGAACAAAAATCATTCTTATCAATGTAGCATCAAATAAGCAAGAAATCAAGTGGAATGCTTTTCTCTATATTTCTTGATGAGTATAGTTTGAATTAAAAGCAGAAGAAAGAAAAAGACTTTAAGATGGAAAGAACAATGTGATAAATCGGTAACTGGTATCCATGACTTATATATTGAGATTTTCGTGGGTGAGGGGCGGGATACACACACGTGAGGGTATATCGTCAGTCATTTACGAAGAAGTATCAATTATACATAAATATAATAAATATTTTAACCGGAAAAAAAGATTATGACAGTGATTTGATGAACGTTGTGTATAAGAGGTGTATATAAACAAACTGACAGATAGACATGGAAACACAAACACAGACGTAAAGAATGAAGATTTAAGTTTTCATGACATACACCTAAATTCTATCTGATATCATCATCATGACCGTAATTATCGTCATTCTACTGATTATATGATCATCATCAGTTTTTGTTTGTTTGTGTCAGTAGTCAAGACAACAGAAGTAAAAATTGAACCGATTAACTGCTAACTCTATTTATTGCCTTAACGCTGACAGTCACAAACAAGACACCGAAACACAGTTAAAATATTTTTAAGCTTCATCAGGCAGAGAAATTTCCAGTTATATTGTTTCTCGACAATTTAAAATTAATAAAATGTACATCTCCTATCCATCACTACAGTCAAACTGAAATTGTAGGCAGCATTGAGGTATTGGTACAGCAGGCCATATGCTAATAGAGACCGGTCAGTTGAGTCCAGTCAACGACAAGAAGTTACAACCCGTAGCACAAGGAGTGGTTATCATGACTTAGTGGCCTAGTAGAGATCGCTTTGGCGTTTCATGTGATGGGTCCCTGGCTTGATTATTAGTGGAAACAACATCACTCATTGGAAGGCAAGTATATCCAGCTGACGACTCCCAAATAGGACGAATTGTGTGTCCTGGATTCCATTGCTAGCCGCCACCCATCATTAATATCAGAAAAAGAATAAAGGGGAAGAAGGGATTTGTCGGACTTAACTGTATAACTGGTTATTACCATTATTAGTAATTTTAGGTTTATGGAACATTCAGTTTAATCAAGTCAAACTGAGACGGTTCAAAGACCAAATTTCTTGGATAACTATTTTAATGTTTATTACCTTTTACTTCGATTCTTTTAATTTTGTCCCTTGGGTTCCCACTGAAACATATGGCTTCACTAGCAAATAGCCACTGCACTCTCTGCTCTTCTACACGGTCTTTTCCATTAACCTGGCTTCACAACTGCCCACAATCTTTCATTTCTTCCTCACACAACCACCTCCATCTCACCCTCACCTGGGACACCCAACTAATGCACTTCTCATCAACGTTCCACTCGACGACCTCGCCTCACCTGGTCTGGTCTGCCCTGCTCTGCCCTGGCCTGACGCGTCATCTTCCAAAATCGTCTTCCCAGTGTATCCCCAATACAATCCATCTCCACTCCATTCTCCTTCATATTTGTTAAAAGATGGGTTCTTGGTCAGTTGGTTCGCTGCAAGACAACCAGCCACAGTGACATCCTGGTTGCTTATTCTCATTATTCTCGTCATCTGATCTCCATCTTCACTATCTAGTGAGCGTGGTCGTTAGCTGTTGGTGATGTATGTCTGTGGTTTGTTGGGAATGCATTTGGTGACGCACTAAGTCTCTCAACCATCACATGGAAGCACTGACTTACTTGACTGACACTGGTGTTGAAAATCCACATCTTGTTCACGCTTTATTCTGGGTGCAGTCGAGCAGATCTCCCACTGATTTCAGATTGATGAAGGAAGGCCTGTCATGGCGTCTTTCCGATTCTGGCTTTGACATCCTCATGTGTGCCTGTGCCTATGCCACCACGTGTAGTAGAAACGATGCTGCCTAGGTGAGTGGGTAGGCGAAAGAGACAACTTGCTTTAGATTTCTCCCACTAATGGTTATCGGTCCTTGTTCTTATTGTTATCGGTGGTGGTGGCATCTTTTAACGCCATATTAAAGCATCTTCATCGTTAAACTATTCTATACTGAATAATTATTTTTCATACTACTGGAGTGTATGCACGGACTGATAATTGTACACTTACCGATGTCTAACACCAACTCCTAATCAAGTATTCAATTGTTTACATAGTGCCTGTAATCTTGTTTATGACATATAATCAGTAAGTAATTTACATTCATCTCGTCCCCATGCCCTACGTTTTGAATATTTTAAGGTTAGTCTTATAATTTCTAAATTCGTAATTAGGTTATATGTTAGATATTGTTGGGGATATTATTATTCTTTAGCCCTAAATTTCTCAGATTGGAGATATTCTGTGATGTTCATGAGGACAAGATGACTTTAGAAATGCTCCAAATCCATTAAAATACCATTTCATGATTTTGAGATGCGTAGCTATTTGTTACTGCTCTTATATACGTCCTATGGACTGGTAATATTTGGTCAGTGTATCTGAAGAACTATTGTTCGACGCTTATTGATGCTTCCTTTTATCACTTATAACAACTTACATATACTTACAACTACAATGAAATGAAGCTACGCTTCTTAAAAAAATTGAAACGCGAACATCTATCTTTTTGTTATTGGAATCTCTCTGTCGAGGGTGAAAGTGTGCAACAATTGAGAAGGTGTACTATTAAATGCTTGAATTCATTGAAAATTTGATTAAATATTATCGAATCTTATGTCATACCAAAACATTTCATCATCATTTGATTAGCATATTTTCAACGTCAAGTGACTGACTAACAGTCTATACTCATAAGGCATAGCTATTCATAAAGTGAATCACTCAGTCAGTTCTAAATAATTATTAACCTGATAAGAATAACTAGATGAGGATAATCATTTTTTATGATTGATGATAAATAGTATATGAATATGCATTTCAAGTGGTTCATCTGCATACTCCTAGATAAATCTACTAAACTTAAGCCCATTTTAATCCTGATCGTTTGATCCTACAATAATTAATCATAGTATTGATGGCAATAAAGTAAGCAGACAATATTATGGAGTGAACAAAGTGTCTTCTTCTGTTATTTAAAGTCGCTTGTTAAGAGAAAAATAATGTTTTTCTGTGTAAAAGAAAGTTTTTAAAAATGGCATGGTTCAGTAATTCATCATTAGTGATTATTAGTCATTACCATGCAGTTCATTTTATCTTTTCTTTATTAACACTAAATGACTAGACAATAATTAAGTCGAATTTGAATGAAGATTTTGGACTGTCAAAAAATTCGAACCATTGATTGCCAATTTTGATAAAAAGAAATTCAATAACTATCCCTTTATAAAAAGATCATTCCGTTCATTGAGCAGACGATTACATCGACTTCTCATTTCATACACTCGAACGAACACTATATAAATTTGTGCTGCATAAAAGGGAAACTAAGCTGGACTATTGATAATATAAACAGAAGTGACATAATTAAACACCGAACACCAATAATACTTAAAAATAGGAAACAGTCCTATGTTGACCACCAATCAGAAAAAATTCAGAAGAACCTATGAGGTGGAAAAACTACTGAAAGCTTTACTTACAAGTTTAGCCTGCGTATGAGAGCTTGTCCATTTATCTAATTATGTATGTATGCCTGTATGCATGTATGTATGTATGTATGTATGTATGTATGTATGTATGTATGTATGTATGTATGTATGTATGTATGTATGTATGTATGTATGTATGTATGTATGTATGTATGTATGTATGTATGTATGTATGTATGTATGTATGTATGTATGTATGTATGTATGTATGTATGTATGTATGTATGTATGTATGTATGTATGTATGTATGTATGTATGTATGTATGTATGTATGTATGTATGTATGTATGTATGTATGTATGTATGCATGCATGCATGTAGGTAATTCAGGGTTCATTTGCGTGGTTTTCAATAATCGCAATTTTTTGTGTGTTTTGATTTGAAAGTGTGTTATAATTGACAAAAAATTGTTGGATTTTCGTTTTTTGCTGAGAAAGGTCACATGGGCACACGCAGTTGGTCAATTAGTTTTTATTTCAATGTTATAGATACCTTTCTTAGAAGTGAATACATTTGCGGTAATCTAAAGAGGGTAAGTAATCATATGATGCACTCACTATATTAGTTTTATTAATTATAGGAGATAAATGTCTCTATCAAGAAGATGATTATGTTTGCCAGAAATTGTGGGCAACATTACGACCGAAACCAGTGTTCGTAATGTTAAAAATCTAGTTCATTACTATCTGACTATTTCTCATGCCTTAGCTTCATTAGTAGATCACCTAGTAGGTAATATGAATACGGTTAATTTGAACCCAGTTACGAAATACATATTTTCTATCGAATATACTTCCGATTTGTGGGATCTCCCATATCTAAAGCTAGTTTATCCTTTCTCTTGCAATGAATACTCAATGTATCTGTTATAATAGCTTGGTTGCGACTGTCCTGTTAACGTGATTCTGCCGACTCGGTCTTACCGCTGACCTTGAACGCGGTTGATCTTGAATATAACTACTCAGTATCGTATGCCCAGTTCACCGACAAGATGAGTCGTATAATTCGGCTCTCCCAGCCGTGCATAACAGAACACAAATTCTGGTGCTTACTGTCCACATAAGTCAGGCGATATAATTACTCTTTATATACAACTGAGTTACCTGACCACAACGCACCATAATTTATGGAAATAACCCAATCGATCTCAAGCACGAAAAATGGGATAATGTCCAGTAATGCGTTTTACTCAATATGCAATTATTTCCGAAACATAAGTCATTCATAAATGAATGAGCAGTCAGTTGAACGCTCTTGAGCCAAGCTATACAATAATGTTACCGACTAAGTCATGAGTAAAATGAACTTTAGTCTCCCATAATTTACTAGTTCACCAGTTTACTAGCTGGTTCCAAGCCCAGAAAAAGAGGGGAGGTTGGGCGTGGGACTAGAAACCCTACCTCGTAAAACAAATTCAGTCGCTAAAAAAAATTCAAAGAACAGACAAAATATTTAAAAAAATAAAAATAAACCTAATCCTCGCTAGAATTGGGGAGACGAAATGACACCTGTTGGTGAAAGCCTTCGGGAAGCCAATTGACCAATGCGTCTTCTCTCCTGTCGATGAAAGCAAAAGTAAGCATTGGGACGTGGAATGTCCGCACAATGTTCGAAGCTGGCTGACTGGCAAGGCTGCACAGATTGCAAAAGAAATGAGAAGATATGGCATAGAAATGCTATGCTACGAATGTACGAGGAATATGCAGATGGAATGGAAGTGGACTATCCTAACTGTCAACTCGAGAGTCAATAATCTAATCTTCTCCGATATTGTCACCCAGACGACAATCACGAGCAAACTGAGTTTTCGAGTGGGTATCATGATGTCCCCGTCCCAACAGCATCGAAGACTCACTCTCATGCAGTGGGAAGCAATCTCCTCCTGCATGATCAGGATGATGACAGCGAGATGGATTCAAATCAAAAGGAAGGAAATTCACAATTATGCAGTGCTACGCTATGCACCTACAAATAATGCAGATCAAGAAGAGAAGGAGGAGGAATTCTACAGACAACTGCAATCAGTACTTGACAAGACCTCACCCCAGATGGCGACATAGAAATTTTAATGTGTGTGGTGACATGAATACCAAACTGGGAGCGGACAACACAGGAAGAGAACTCATCCATCATGGGTCAAGAGGAATTTGGTGAAATGAACGAGAATCGAGAATTGTTTGAAGATTTTTGTGGGTTTAATGATTTGGTGGTTGGAGGTAGTGTCTACAAACACAAGGATATTCACAAAGCGAGTGACATGGATTTGATTTCAACAAATGGACACATCACAGTAAAAATCAGATTGACTTCATCTCAATGTGAAGAAAGTGGAGACGCACCATACTGGACACAATATCAGATCAAGAAGAGGAGCAGATGTAGGTTCACACTTCTCACTATCTAGTGTAATGCACCTGCCTTTCAAATCAAGTTGAAAGTCTTCACAGAAGTTGGTGATAGACGACCACAGTCCAAGTTCAACACTCAGAACAGAAACTGAAGGACGAAACTGCAAAGGACATCTTCACGTCAGTCAGTCATCAGGGAAAAATGGGAGACTTGAAACAACATCCCCGAGGAAACCTAGGTGGAAGAACACTGGAACTGTGTGTAACGGACGTGGAAGGAAATCTGCACTGTGTTGGGAAGGAAAAAGAAGAGGGAAGACAAGTAATGGATCTCCATGGATCTCCACATTGGAGCTGATAGAGCAGGGAGAGGAAGATGATGAAGTAAAAGATGAGCCAGTGCAGTTCATGCAGGGATGAATAACGAAAAGAGGAAGTGAGCACAACTATAAGACACTACATCGGACAAAGAAATGAAGAAGAGTGTTTGGAATGACAAAAGACACTTGTACGACACATTTGCAAGTGAAGCAGAACAGGCAGGTTGCAGGTAAGAGAGACGGAGAGAGACCTGATAACATTATATCAAATGACCAGGTTACTATCTGGTATGGAAGAGATCAACACAGATGAAAGCAATGAAAGATAGTGAAGGAAATTTAGTTACCGCCAAAGAGAAGAAACAAAAGAAAAAATGGGCTGACCACTTCAAAAAACTCATGAGTCGCCGACCGCCAGCACCAGCACCTGCAACCCATCCAGAAATACCACCAGCAGTCGAGACACAGAACTATCAGTGAACACAGACCCTCCAACAAAAGCAGAAGTGAAGTCCGGAACACCATAAAGTCGCTGGAGGCCGGGAAAGCAGTAGGATAAGATGGAATTCCTGCAGAAACATTGAAAACAGCCGCAGAGACAACAGCGGACATGCTCACATCAGTAGTGCAGATGGTTTGCCCGGAAGGAAGGAAGGAAAAATACTTGCCAATTGGAAGAAGGGTTAAAACTTTGCAAGAACTGGCACGAAATCATACTCCACTCCTGTACATCCCAAGCAAAATATTAAGTCGTATCATCCTGACGAAACTAAAAACTGCTCTCGATTCAAAATTACGACCGGAACAGCCTGGCTGGCTGGTTTCAGGAAATGCAAATCATGTGCGGATCAAATTGCAACGCTACGTTAGTGATCATCATAGAACAAAGCGTAGAATAGCAGTCAACTCAACTCTACCTCAACATCATCGACTTTGAAAAGGCCTTTGACAGTGTCGACCAAGAAGTAGTTTGGAAATTGCTTCAACGCTACGGTTTCAGTGACACAAACCTTTATCAACCTCATTCAACAGCTACATGAAGGCGCCATATATGAAGGGATTCACAATGGAAAGCTCATTGACGCCTTTGAAGTGAAGACAGGGTGACAGGTAAGACAAGGTTGCCACCTACTATCACCGATCATCGTCCTGATTGTGGTCAGATGGATCATGCAAGAAACTGAGAGGAGCTGTGAGAAGATGGCAATACGTTGTTTGACGGATGAAAATACCATAGAAGATTTAGATTTCACCGAACATGATTTATGTGTAAATCAACGGGAGAAATCTATTTTCCAGTTACCCTCAAATATTTTTTTGCAGTAATTACTTCAGAAAACAGCTTTCAGTTCACTTGATAGTCAAGTTTAATTAAGCATGAAATTAGTCTGTGCAAAGGTTTCTTTTTAAAATCTTAGCTATAATCATTCTACAAAAAGATTCCTTCGAAAGGCTTAGCTAAATGCTTCATTTGATGAAAAGAAAGGTCGATTACTTATCCACATTTTTATCCAAATTTTATAATCTACCAATATATGAAAATGAACGTACATTACGAAGAATTTTCAGTAAGGCCGGCTGGGATTAAAGTGCCATTTAAATCAACAAACTAGCTGAGAAACAAGTTTTGTGGGTTAAAATATCCTGTCGATGCAATTAAGCAAAATAATCTGGTTTACCAGGTCCCTTGCAACGATTGCGAGGTCAAGTACATAGATCAAAGAGTCGACCAGGGTCGATTAGAATAAGAGAGCAGAAAAACTTAGCTAAGTCAAGATTAGTAAATCTTAATAAGAAATGTAGAGCAAAGCTCGGCTATAGCTCTGCACGCAATAACACACAATCACACAGTAGTTTGGGATACGGTGACGGTGTTAAAAATAAACTTGGGTGGAGGGAGAGATTGGTAATCCAGTCTTTGTGTTATTGAATCAAAACCAAATACACACAGCAATCGAAATGATTTTGCAAATGTCCCAGATATATGGAAAATTCTACTACTGTTGTCATATTACAGAGAAGGAGAGAAAGTTAGGAATATATAAAGTCTGTCTCAACGTTGTGGAGTTACCTGCTTATGTGAATATAAACAATAAATTGTAACCGAAACGTTGTTATTCAGTAAATGATACTATTTCACTGTGATATTTCTAATGAACAGACTAAAATAGAATCGACCATACAATCGACCATAGTACCCAAGTTTTACTCCTATACTAAGAATAACAGACAGTTGGATATTTAAATAATTGGTAAAAATTCCCATACTCTTGTGAGTAGTTCAATTTTTAAAAGAAATTTATCAAAGTTGATTGAAAGAGTTACATCAAAATATTGTAAGCATTTTACAGATTTCAAGTTGTTACTCACCACAGACTGACATCAGTTGGAGGAAAAATGGAGACCTGGGAGTACTGTACAGCTGTTTCATCCCACTTATACGGGACCCATCAGCATTGCGCACCCACGACCCCATACTAATATGGATGGAACCCACTACCTTCAGGTTCCGTGACCAGCACGTTACCATTGAGCCAGCCACTGGGTCGGTTGCGCTATATCGTGAGCTAACAGAAGTTGGAAATATGGCCCATTGAATTCTGTTCCAGTGGCTAGCTCGATGGTAACGTGTTGGACACGGAACCTGAAGGTCGCAGGTTCAATCCCTGTTGGTGTGGTGTCGTAGGTGCTCACTGCTGAGGAGTCCCATACAAGTGGGACGAAACAGCTGTCCAGTGCTCCTAGGTCTCCATTTTTCCTCCAAGTGATGTCAGTCGACGATGAATAACAACTTGAAATATTTCCAAATCCCCACAACTCCCTCAAAATTCAATTTTACAGATTGTAAATTTCTTATCCAAAGACTGATCACCCCATTATGACTACGGAAATAAAAAGCTTTCCATAACACTTCCAATTCTCATTTGAAAAGAGATTCAAAATGGAAACTACTGAGTTGCCGGTTATAGTGAAATGAGTACATATCAAGTATCTTCTTTATACAGGTGAAAATAAATAGGCAGGCTGATAAAGTTTCAGGCTACCGAAAATTTTTCACTGAATATATTACACCAAATTTTTTCCTTTCAATTTGTCCTAGTTTTAAGAAACGGATCACGTACTCTTGTACACTTTAAAAATGGTTTCAAACTTCTATTTTTCAAGCTAACAGCAAAACAAAGAATAAACGATGATGTATACTTGATGGTGATTGAAGGTGAGATGAAAATCCGAACCGCGGATGGATTTGAACCAGCGACCACCTGATTACCTGCCCAGTGCTCTACCAGCCGAGCTACCAGGTCCGATTCCTGACCAGAATTTGATTTCACTTCAATCACAAGTGGGATTTTGCCGGACTAACATGTGAATTCGTGACGCTTTAGATTTGGATTGGGATGAGAAGTCCTGACTAGGTGGCCAGTGTGAATACGATCGAGCGGTTGTAACTTGTCATGAATTCACATGGTAGTCGTGCGAAACCCCACTTGTGACTGAAGTGAAATCAAATTCTGGTCAGGAGTCAGACCTCGTAGCTCAGTTGGTAGAGCACTGGGCAGGTAGTCAGGTGGTCACTGGTTCGAGTCCGTCGGCGGTTCAGTTTTTCATCTCACCTTTAATCATCACCAAGTAGAAATACTAGTCTGCCAAACTACGGCTATCTCAGATAGTCCAATGATAATAAACGATAAGCTGGCAAGAGATGGGCTTATAAATGCACAGAAATACAGTACATTAACTATTCTTTAGATGTCTGCGTCGAATTGCAGATTCTGGTACTGCTTGAATAAGCCTCCATCAAAATTACGCTTGAATTTCTATACATTCACTAGTCCACATCAGACTCATGTAATTCTGGGTGCCTCTTTAAATGCAATGATTATTTCTCTTGAACATATTCTGAATCTGTTGAAAAATATTACATGTTGAGGATACCATACTGTGCCACAAGCTGGATGTACCTGCTTCCCAGTGAGTGTTGTTGTTCCCACTGGAATGCGGACTCAGGAGCAACCGCTTCAAACGCCAACGCGTTGTCCACTATACCACCGAGCCACGATAGCCACTTCTTGTGCGACGGGTATAATATTTACTATTATTGTTTTTATATCACGATTCATCATTAACATAATTAGAACTCAGGCAATATCGAGGCATCCGCACAAGAGCCTATATGCCAATAGAGACCGATCAATTTGGTCCAATCAACGACGATATGATATAAAAACAATTATACTGTACCACAAGTGTTATTTCGAATAAAGCCATTACTATTATTATGGAAAAATATTCTCGAACGAATTGACTAGTTTAAAAAAGACTAAGCAAATAACCATCCAGGTTGTTATTGGCCGAAACTGTCGATGTAGACATGTCTCTTTTTCAGGAGTGATTCATAGTTTATTTTACAAGTTATAAGCCTCCATCGTTGACTGGACCCAATGAATCGCGCATAAGTGGTATATTGGCTCCAATATAGAGCCTTGGTATTACCCACATTTCCAACTCTTGATATTCATGATGCATGTTGGTTAACAGGGGAATTCATGATGCATGATTGGTTCTGGATTCGAGTTTCAGTGGGAACAACATCAATCACTCAGAGGCTGGTACATATAGCTGACAAGTTCACTGCTAACCACCATCTATCATTGATATCCATCAATTCAAAGTAATGAAAATGCATGGTTAAATAATAAGGAACTATGTTGACCATATTAATGATGGGCAGTGGCTAGCAGTTGAATCCAGGATTCGCACTTCGTTCCATTTAGGACTCGTCAGCTGGATGTACCCACCTCCCAGTGAGTGATATTGTTCCCACCGGGATTCGGACTCAGGAGCGATCGCTTCAAACGTGTTGATCGTTCAAACTGAGTGACTATTACACAATTTAGTGAGATACATAAAATCAGCAGGTATCAAACCATAGGTACGAAGCCTTAGATTGCACTTAAGACAGTCAGGTTAAAATTCTATGTCTATCTATAAGTTAAGATAACTAGAATCAAAACGGCACTCTACAGTTTTCGCTATTGTAAACTAATGAGTTGAACTCAACTCAAAATAATTACTCTCCTACCCCTAGCCCGAAGTACTACAAACTGAATGATGAGATTTTACATAATTTCTTCGATGTCTCTCACTTTTATTCTTTACAATGATAAGTGAATAATTAATCTGCATGAAATGTACTAATTTAGTAATGATGGGCAGTGACTAGCAGTGGAATACAAGCAATAACACTAAATGTACTAATTGTTTTAAGTGATACTTTCATGTGAAAACCCACTAACACATTCACCCCACCACCTCCCTCCCTATCCTCCTCGTCTTGTGATATTCAGAAACAACGCATTTCAAGTAGATATGAAAATGAGAACAAGTTTAAAATGTGTAAAATATTCACATTCATTCACATGAGACATCGATTATTAGCTGAGAACGAATCTGTAAGTCTATAGATCTCATTATACGTCATTAATCATTCATAAAAACGAAATAAAACGAAACACTAAAACTGTAATTCGCATTGGAAACAACGTAGATCTTATTCTTTTGAAAAGAGAAAAAAAGAGTAAACAAATAACCTTAGTGATTAAAAAGAGTAATAAATCAATGAATCTTTAAGTGGCTTCTCATGAAACCATCATCCTTATCCTCATTATCGTTGTCATGTCATTCTCTGAAAAAAAGTGTCTACGCACATATACATACATATATGTGTGTGTGTGCGTACGTGCATATGATGTAGAGTAGGTCAGCATTTCTTAACTTCATTTATTTTTGAGATGTAGCGATTAGGAGGAAAAGAGTAAAAGGGAGAAAGAAAACAAAACCGGATAAACAATTTTATATTAATGTTTAAAAATCAACTCATTTGAAGAGTTCTTTTTCTCACTGGAATATTCAGATGATCATCATTGAGAAATGATAACTAACTTTCAACTTTGAATAAATTTTGTATGATTTAACACAAAATGTGAATGATAGGAGAAGGAATAATGGTAGTCGTGGCAGTAAAATAACATAGCTGATTTGAATGATTAAAGCATTTAAATAAATCGAATGACTTTGAAGAGATTCAATTAATTCATCCCTTTTGTTAGTGTTACCTTGTACCGGCCATTTTCTTTCGAAATGAAGAGATATAAAGTAGTCTTAATCCTTCAGTAACCCTTCTTTAAGTGATTTAATGTATTTAAGAGGTATTTTATTCTAACCTATCTATAATCAGTATCCACCTGTTAAGATCTATATCATTTCCTTCAAGTTGTTATTCATCGTAGGCTGACAGCACTTGGAGGAACAAAGGAAACCTGGGAGTATTGGACAGCTGTTTCGTCCCACTTATGCGGGACCCCTCAGCAGTGAGTACCCACGACCCCACAACAACATGGATCGAACTCACGACCCTCAGGTTCCGTAACTGGCATGTTACCATTGAGTCATCGGGTCAGAATCCAATGGTCCGTAATTCCAACTTCTGTTAGATCACGAAATAGCGCAACTGCGACCCAATGTCATCGTTGAGTAACTGTCCTCACGACCATCAGGCTTTGCCCCAACTGGTCGCGACTTCTCATTGGAAATTCGGGAATACTTCTCGAAGCTAGTCACCAATGAGCACCAGTTCTATTGATTTACATTAAGAGGTTAAGCGTAAATGGTTATGTCATGTGAAAAGTTGTTAGCGAGGAGTGGAATAAGCATATACTTGATATTTCAGTGGAACCATCAACACAAATATTTTAGACTCACTGCTACAGATGCGCCTTCCTGATGAGTGCTGATAAGCACCGAAACCCAAGTCAAACCGGGCATCCTATAGATTGACCCTCACTGTCTAATCTCTGTTTGGTAGAATCGAACTCCATAGGCTTCGTGTGATTATACTTCGATATATGTTCTTTTGATGGAATCTTCATAACGCAGCTGGTGGTTAGGTCTAGATTTCGACTCCCTTACAGTTTGCTGCTATCGTACTAGCTACCTAGTCAATTCGCCTTATCCCAATCGAACTGCATTGGGGTAGGCGGGGTGGGCAGCATCGAAGTGATCATTGATTAGACTATCTAAGCTAGGTGCGATTTATTATTTATTTATTATTTGTCCTTTGGGTCCCTGTGGAACATATGACTTCTATAGCACATAGCCATTTCACTCTCTCCTCTTCCATACATTCTATTCCGCTTACCTGACTTCACCATTGCCCACAATCTTTCATTTCTTCCTCACAAAACTTCCTCCATCTCACCCTCACCTAAGATGCCCAACTCGTCCTTTCGCATTCCTATTCCACTTGACGGCCTCGTCTGGTGTGTGACGTCCCCAAATAATCTTCTCAGTGTATCCCTAATACAATCCATCTCCACTCCATTCTCCTACATATTTGTTGACCTATATGTTCCTGGTTGGTTAGTTCGTTGCCAACCAGCCACAGTGACTTCCTGGCTGCTTGTTCTCATTATTCTCGTCATCTGATCTCCATCCTCACTATCGAGTGAGCATGGTCGGTAGCTGTTGATGATGTATGTGCGTAGTTTGTTGGAAATGGTTTCGGTGACGCGTCAAGTCTGTCAACCATCACATGGAAGCACTGACTTACTTGACTGATATTGGTGTTGAAAATCCGTATGTTGTTCAGGCATTGTGCTGAGTGTAGTGTAGTGTAGTAGATCTCCCACTGATTTCAGATTGATGAAGGAAGGCCTGTCTTGGCGTCTTTCCGATTCTGGCTTTGACATCCTCATGTGTGCCTGTGCCTGTGCCACCACGTGTAGTAGAAACGATGCTGCCTAGGTGAGTGGGTAGGTGAAAGAGACAACTTGCTTTAGATTTCTCCCACTGATGGTGATTGGTGCTTGTTGTTGTTGTTGGTTGGTTGGTTGGGATCTTCATCACCTGTGTCTTTTCTACGTTCACCTGATGGAGGTTCCGTCTTCGCTGCCCTGCCCTGTCTCTTCTGCCAACCTAATGCTTTTTGCCTGTACATCTTCGAGTTTATGTGATATGAGACATTAGACATCAATCATCATGGGCGAAATCCAAAGCTTTTTCTGGGTTTTTTCACCGGTCGAACAGCGTATTGCCGTCTTCTCACAGCTCCTCACAGTTTCTTGCATGATGAAGTGTCAGTCCAGTCAGTCAGTCCAGTCCAGTCCAGTCCAGTCCAGTCGATTTCGGTTCGGTTCGGTTCAGTTCAGTCGACCACAATCAGGATGATGATCGGTCGAAGTAGGTGACGACCTTGTCTTACCTGTCAACCTGTCTTCACTTCACTTCACTTCACTTCAAAAGCATCACTGAGCTGCTTTCCATTGTCAATCACTTGACATGTAGCATGTAGCTTCACATAGCATATAGCTGTTGTTGAATTAGGTTGATACAGTTTTGTGTCACTAAAACCATGGTGTTGAAGCAGTTTCCAAATTACCTCTCGATCGAGGCTATCGAAGGCGTTTTCAAAGTGGATGAATTTGAGGCGGAGAGTTGTCATTCTGTTTGATGATGTTGCGTAGCATAGAGTTACAATTCGATCATCATGTTATTTGTTTTTCCCTTGGCCAGCCAGCTAGCCTATTCCCGTTGTAATTTTGAATTGAGATCATTTTTTAATCTCTCCTTGATGATGCGGCTTAATATTTTGCTTGGGGTGGACAGAGACTAATGTTTACCATTTCTTACTACTTTAGAAACTAACGAGTAGCATATAACTATGATATAAATTTAAATAGTTTCCAAATCCATTGCGATACTGACCAAATTCAAAATGTTCGGATGTAAATTAAGGACTGCATATACAAGTTGTGAACGATCAATATTTCTAAATACATCACAAGAATGAAACCAAATAACACACCAAACAGTACTTCATCTTCAAGTTATATTTACGGAAGTGTGAACTATTATTCTCTTTATAATACAGTAAAAAATATTTGCTTTACTACATATGAATATGCTTGTTATTCTCCGCTGAGCTTCTATGCGAATGCTTCAATGTTGCCTGGTTGGGACCCGCGTATGCAGGCATATCCAGCTGACGAGTCACAAATAGGACGAAACGCGCATCCTATATTCTTCTGCTAGCTACAACCAACCAAATTATCATAATTAACATTCAGGCAATATTGAGACATTCGCATAGAAGCCCATATGCCAATGCACGTCGAACAATTCGATCCAATAAAACAAACAACGGGGAATAATAAGTATGTCAATAAATAGTAATAACTATTGCCCATTGTAAAAGAAGTGGCTAACATTCCTTCATGGCATAGTGGATAACGCCTTGGTGTTTGAACTGATGGACACAAGGTTCGAGTCTCAGTGGTAGCAACATCACTAACTGGGGTGCAGGTACTTGCAGCTGACGAGTCCCAAACTGGACGAAACGCAAGCCCTGAATTATTCTGCTAGTCACAACCAGTAAGGTTATTTGTTTGGGACAGACGTTCTGTTCATGCATTGACTCGCTCTTGAAAGGCTATTGAATACACTGGATCGTAAAGATGGTTCCAGTTACGTTTGGAGCTTTGCAGTCAGAATCAATTCAATTCTTTATTCTACAACGTTGGATGAACACTGGTAGTCAATACCTATTTCAATTCGACCTCGTCTGAGTGTGTGTTTGCGTGTATATTATTCATATGTTGCCAGCAGGAAAATAGCAAAATCACCCATAAAATATACTACTCAACAATTTGAGTATTTAGAAGCCACTCAGGCTGACCTTCAGATTTTGGCATCCAGATTAGAGTGATTTAAAGGCTAGACGGGTATTTTGCTCATTTGGGGCCAAATTCATCAGCGATGTACTCGGATGAATTCAGCTAATAAAGCTTGATTATTATCTAGTCATATCTTATGATCATGACTCGGTTCTTTCTAAAGAGAACCAGGTTGATAGTTGAAAATATACTATATATATATATATCATATATATATATATATATATATATATATATATATATATATCATATATATATATATATATATATATATATATATATATATATACTATATACTATATATTTATTACTTCTCTTTCCGAGCCTTAAACTGGAGACTTAATGGTAAACCATAGGGTATTTTACATACATAATGATTTGATCATCAGAGTAAATAGTTCAGAATGGTGGGTGCAGCTACAATGTTGTATGATACTTAGACTCAACTGTCTATATAAGTTGTATATCACACTTAAATTTATACTAAAATGTCGTGTAGACGTTTTTCTGCATGCGCTACAACCTTAATGTACACAAGTTACAGTAACAATACACAAGATGATATAACAGTGATCCATTGAATAAACTGTGAAGTAAATTAAATTCGTCACATACAATGAACATAAAGCTACAGAAATGTTTTGGGTGCCCGAGTTAATAGAAAAATGAAGAAGGTTTAGATTGGACACAACAGGGTAACCAACTTCATCTTGTTTACTCTTTTTTGCTAGTTGAATTCCACCTATCATTTTTGAAGAAACATCTATCAAATTTCATCGATTTTCTTCATTCAGTAACCTGATAGCCAAGTTGTATTATGATCGACAGAAGTGGATCAGCACTCAGGACTAGACAAGATAAAGTTGTTTACCCTTGAGTGATTAGTCAGTATACCTAAACCAGTCCTACAGTGGGTCGATCGTGGCCTGAATAACTCAGTGGAAACACCTCTGACTGAAGTACTGTGTGACATAGGTTCGATTCTTAGGTGGGACATCAGTTCCATCAAGGTTGCCGATACACCTAACTGACGAGTGCCAACAAGCATGAAACCTAGGTCTAGAGCTTCCTGCTGATTACCTTCATGCAACTAACATCGAAGACACCTATGCCATACGTAGTCATGCATAGTTATGAAGGCTTTTGGGAGGAATGCTGCTTCACCCAATCAATTCAGTTTTCAACTGAAATTTTTCCGCTTATAAAAATCCGTGATATATACTAACTCGATGTCTATAAATCCCTACAAACCTCGAATATGAATTACTCTTTACTACTCATTATTGAATTTCTTTCTGAAGTTCTATTAAGAATTCTCGTCAGGTTGAACAAACCTTTTGAGAAGTGAAGACAAGTAGTAACCGAAGGTATTGGGTGACAATCTGTCTATGTTACGAGTTGATAGATGTCGAAGAATTCCCAGCCTCAGACTCCCACCTAAATGTTGAACGGCAACATACTGACTACAAAATCTGAAGAGCCTAAATTCGACCCCCGATGTGTTCATGGTTTCATACTGTTGATGAGTCCGTTACTGGGAAGAAACCAGTACTCAGTGCTCCCAGGTCTTCCATGTTTGTCCAGCTGATATCAGTCCATAATGCATACCAATCTAAAATCAATGGATAAATCCTCACAAACCTCTGACTTGAATATTATTGTTTAGCGGTTAACATTGAGCTTTACTTACTTTTATTGCTTTCATTTCTCTAATTTGTAGGGATAACTAGCTTGAATTAACAGTAGGAACAATGTAATCCAATTTAAAATTGTCTCATCCAACTTAATTAGTGAAGTACTGAACTAACCACATTTGGACAATGTTAAGTCATATGATTTTACAAATCACTTTTCAAAAGATACTTTTCCATAATCTGTACTGGGTGATGATTGGAGGTGAGATGAAAAACTGAACCGCAGTCGAATTCGAACCAGCGACCACCGGGTCACCGGCCCGGTGCTCTACCAACTGAGATACGAGATCCGACGGCTGACAAGAATTTTATTTCACTCCAATCATAAGTGGGGTTTCGCCCGACTACCATGTGAGTTCATGACAAGTTACTACCGCTTGATCGTATTCACACTGGCCGCCTAGTCAGGACTTCTCATCCCAACTCAAATCTAACTGAATTGAGATGAGAGGGGGAGCACCATATTGGTTATCATTTGACTATCTGAGATAGCCGTAGTTTGGCAGACTAGTATTTATACTGGGTAATGATTGAAGATGCGATGAAAATCCGAACCGCTGCCGGATTCGAACCAGCAACCACCGGGTTACCGGTCCGGTGTTCTGATCAGCAATTGGACCTCGTATCTCAGTTGGTAGAGCACCGGACCGGTAATCCGGTGGTCACTGGTTCGGATCCGACCGCGGTTCAGATTTTCATCTCACCTTCAATCGTCTCCCAGTACAAGTACCAGTCTGCCAAACTACAGCTATCTTAGATAGTCAAATCATTTTCTATAATCAGCAGTTATTAAAGACCAATTAGGATACCTCAGTGAAGTCAACTTGTCTAACCTCACTGACAAAATGTAACTTCATGCTGAACCCCTTAGTAGGAATCTAACAGTCAGCTACATTTCAAAATCATTTTATTCATTTCGAAGGTTGTTTTAATGTCTAATGTAAAATTATTTTTTAAGTAAAGATTAAAAACTGTTACCATGATTGAAAAATTATGTATTTTAAATCAATTCTTGAGTTGTTATTATTAATTATTATTTTCTTCATATGTTGAAGATTAGATCGGATTAAGAAAATTAAGGAATTTTAAGTCTATGATCATTTGTATCGTCATATTTAGTATTGTTTAACATTACTAACGCATTATTAAAACAAAAATAAAATTGTACACTGAATTCTGTTATATTCGTCTTTATAATGACAATCACATGAAACATAAATCAAAGCATGGGTAAATGATGAAGAAGAATTTTTCATGTTGCTACGTGACAAGTAGACAAGACGTGGGGGAAGAATAAGAAGAAATCAGGAGAAGAAACAGGATCACCCTTATTTGTATATTTCTCCTACTGAACTTAAATGCGAAAAAATAGACGTGGCATTGTGCCAAAATAAACAAAAAGGGATAGAAGGAGAAAGAGAAACAAAATGAATGCGATGAGCACATAAAAAAGAATAGACAACAACCCGCGATGATGTAATCACCATCTATGCGTGCATATATATGTAACATAAATTTGTCCAGTTGAAGACAGGCAGTTAACTTCGCCTTCACGAGCATGAATAAGATAGTGTGATTGATAATGAATATTCTTTCTTCTCATAAGTTTTTTTCTACCCATATAAGTGTTATGACAAAAAAAAGGCGTAAAAAATAATTCCCGTTTTAAATTTTGTTCAAAAATCTCTTTGAAAATTGATAGTTGAAGCAAATCAGTTGAATTTTCACCACCTACCAATCACAATCATCTAGAGGAGGAGAATAATATTTCTTTTCTGATGAAATCTGTTTTGGGGTGATCCTGGTGGTGGTGATGAAAGGGTGAGAGGTGTGAATGAATGCGTATGGATTTCACGCATGATTTATTATTTCACTGTTGTGATTTTCTTGCTTTTATATAAGTCGAATTTTTCGTCAACATGGCAACTAGATTTAATCATAATTTTTTTATTATTTTCATCTTTGAGAAAAAGAAAAGACAATGATCATAAAATGGTGAACTCAGTTAACTGACAGTTTGTACGTTAAACTAATCACTGTATAGATGGATGATAAGATTATTACTGAATCTCTGTGACTGCATATAGATGATTTTACGAACTCGTGCAGTGAACAGAAACGATTTCATGTCAGTATGTTATTCCATTTTTTCTTTCCTTTTGTATTTTATAAATAGAGAGCCGCTGTTATTTTTCAGCTGAACCTCTAGAAAGAAGATTTCCAATATTGGATATCATAAATCATCTCCATTACACATATACAAGTTGAAATAAGATATATCACTTGATTTGAACGTTTCGAAATATTCACTTTCCATTTCAAAAATACAGAATTTATCTATTCCACCAAAAGGTAGCTAAAGCTGAGAAAAGGTCAAAGTATTCAGACTATTTGCATCCAGCTGGTGAGTCCCAAAAAGGACGAAACGCGCATCCTATATTCTTCTGCTAGCTACAACCAACCAAATTATCATAATTAACATTCAGGCAATATTGAGACATTCGCATAGAAGCCCATATGCCAATGCACGTCGAACAATTCGATCCAATAAAACAAACAACGGGGAATAATAAGTATGTCAATAAAAAGTAATTTAGTCCTACGTTTATGAGAATTTTATTTAGTACTTATAAGGTGTCCCATACTAGTACAGTACAGTTTTCCAGTGTTCCTAGGTTTTCAATAGTTCTGCGATTGATGTCACCCTCTGATGAATAGTACCTTGAACCAATTAAGTCTAGTTTACTAAGTATCTACATTAAAATAAATATATTTTACAACTTTTCGGCCTAAGTTTCGTGCTTACTCGCACTCATCACCAAGGCTTATATGCAGCCTTGAAGAGACTAGTGTTCATTGGGTGTTTCGAACCTGCATCCTTTACTGCTAAAGGTATTCAGGCCTTGACTGACCTCCACTAGCACTGGACTGTGTACATGTATTGATCACTAATGGATAGTTGATGCAGTTAATTAATCCTGTTTATTACTCAGTAAGTTTACATATTTATGAGTAGAATTTGGAACGTCAATTTACAGATTACCCTGAACACAACTTTACACAGAAATTTACTATTCAGTGACTACGTATTGAATAGGATTATTAAAAAGAAATCAAATTAATAATCACTTACAGATTCGTCTACTAGTCGGTGGGTCACATCTATTATATAAAGAGGTAATGAGCCTTAACCTAGCTGTTTTAGACCTTCGGTAGACAATATGGACATTAAACCTATTATCCTTAGGTTATGGGAAAAAAGTGGAAATGTACACAGCAATTGTGGTGAACCTTACACATTGTCTGAGGCGCATTGATACTACTCACTTGCCTAAACCTCGGTAGGTGGAACAAGGTTCAAATCCATGACTCAAGTGTTGGATGTCATATGTTTGGAGATGAAAACGCCACAGCTTCACATTTACCTGAACATCACTTAACTTTGACTGAAATACATTTAAAAAAAGATGAAAACAAACATTTCTAATGAAATGAAATATGTTGTAACTAGCTGGCTAGCTAGTTCACAGGCTACTTCATTGACGAACTGATACACATATACATTCCGATCATATCGAAGCAGTTTTCTGAACGTGATGGAATACACGTTCTCTAATGAGTACTAATCTACTTGAAGTGGAAAAGTACTCCTGCACCAAATATATTTTGTATGGGAAATAATTCATCATAGCCTAGAAACACTATGATTTATGTGATAGTGAACTGAAAGTAGGTGGTATTAACCTACACACATTTCACTTAGCTTAAATATTGAATGAATTTACAATCATGTAAACTTCTACTTTTATCTAGTTGTTATACTTAAAATATTAGCTACTTATTCTATTTATGCTAGCGAGTTCCTTCTACTCTCCATTTAGGCTTATACTTACTCGGACATCAGGAACACATTTTGGCACACTGAGAATCAAACATTCTATGATATCAATAGACTTTGACCTGCAATTCACCAACGTGGTTAGTAACAGTTAAAAGTTCTTCATGGATAAATTAAGAAATAGCTCCCTCAAATAAAATATTTAAAAAAATCTTCAACAGTCGTTTTATGACTGTCATATCACTAACAATCTGATCTATTAAACCATTTATATTCATCCAGCTGAATATTCTAAGGTTGATATTCTACCACATATGTATTCGCTTAAGATGATACAATATTGCGCACAACTCATCAGCTAAGTGCAGTTTCCAGCTCTATGTAGTAAACGTAGTGATAGATACTAACCATCTGGTTGATCAGATAAGTCTAGGATGGGTTACATCCAGAACTGTCTGGCTGAAATCAACTAAGTGAACTGAGGAACCACAGCTTCATTCACTAGGATACAGGTACATCTAACTAACAAGTCTCAAACAGCAAGAAAAGCGCGTCCTGAATTCAAGTGCTAGTTACCACCAAGTGAAGTATGAGCAATAATAGTGTTGTGGAATTCCTTTCTATGAATCTTTGTGACAAACAATGACATATTACCATTTTTTTCATTACCAGTAAATTTTCTCAATTTCGGTTTTTTTAAATTCATTAATTGTTAGTTAACTAGTTCACTAGTTTACTAGCCGGTCCTAAGCTCGGATAAAGAGGGAGGGTTGGGCATAGGGCTAGAAACTCTACCCCGTAAAACCAATCCCATCGCTAAAAAAACTTTCAAGCATAAAAAATAATATAAAATGTAAAAATAAACTTATTCCCTCCAGAAATCGGGGAGGCGACATGACGCCGGTTGGTGAAAGCCTTCGGAAAGCCAACTGGCCAATGTGCCTCCTCTCTCTCGATGAAAGCAAAAGTGAGCAAGGAACATGGAATATCTGCACAATGTTTGAAGCTGGCTGGCTGGCTGGCAAGGCTGCTTAGATTGCAAAAGAGATGAAACGGTATGGTATAAAAGTGCTAAGCTGGGAATCTGCAGGGAATTCGCGAAAGCAGATGGAATGGAAGTGGACTCTTCAAACTGTCAACTCGAGAGTCAATAATCCACTCCGATACTGTCATCCTGACGACAGTCACCGACACAATGAGTTTGGGAGTGGGTATCATGATGTCCCCAACAGCATCGAAGGCTCACTCTCATGCAGTGGGGACCAATCTCCTCCAGGATCATGACAGCGAGATTCAACTCAAAAAGAAGGAAGGATTGGGAATACATTGAGAAGACCATATGAGGACATCACACCAGGCGAGGCCGTCGAGCGGAAAGGGAATGGGAAGGGACGAGTTGGGCGTTTCAGTTGAGAACGACATGAAGGGGGTAGTGTGGAGAAGAAATGGAAGCTTGTGGGCAGTACGGGAGGCAGGTTGAAAAGACTACAGAGAAGAGAGTGAAATGGCTATGTGCTAATGAAGCCATGTGTTTCCATAGGAACCCAAGGAACAAAAAATGATAATCAATAACTATCGATAACAGCTAATGATTTATGTTCGCAGAGTGTATAATGACACATTTTATAAACAAAAAACAGAGGTTGATTTCAGTATACATATCTAACATAATAATCTTCAATTATTTGTAAGAGAGCTCCACAAATATAGCTGACGTAGAACAAAACACTCCGGAGTTTTCATATTAGATTATTGATAAAAAAGATTCAGAGAAGAGCAGAAAGATATCTACGAATTTACAGTAAACTAATGAAACCGTTATTTGAAATTGGGATTCCTAGTGGAACATACGGCTTCAGTAGCACGTCACAATTCCACTCTCTCCTCTTCCATACATTCTATTCCGCTTACCTGACTTCACCATTGCCCACAATCTTTCATTTCTTCCTCACAAAACTTCCTCCATCTCACCCTCACCTAAGATGCCCAACTCGTCCTTTCGCATTCCTATTCCACTTGACGGCCTCGTCTGGTGTGTGACGTCCCCAAATAATCTTCTCAGTGTATCCCTAATACAATCCATCTCCACTCCATTCTCCTACATATTTGTTGACCTATATGTTCCTGGTTGGTTAGTTCGTTGCCAACCAGCCACAGTGACTTCCTGGCTGCTTGTTCTCATTATTCTCGTCATCTGATCTCCATCCTCACTATCGAGTGAGCATGGTCGGTAGCTGTTGATGATGTATGTGCGTAGTTTGTTGGAAATGGTTTCGGTGACGCGTCAAGTCTGTCAACCATCACATGGAAGCACTGACTTACTTGACTGATATTGGTGTTGAAAATCCGTATGTTGTTCAGGCATTGTGCTGAGTGTAGTGTAGTGTAGTAGATCTCCCACTGATTTCAGATTGATGAAGGAAGGCCTGTCTTGGCGTCTTTCCGATTCTGGCTTTGACATCCTCATGTGTGCCTGTGCCTGTGCCACCACGTGTAGTAGAAACGATGCTGCCTAGGTGAGTGGGTAGGTGAAAGAGACAACTTGCTTTAGATTTCTCCCACTGATGGTGATTGGTGCTTGTTGTTGTTGTTGGTTGGTTGGTTGGGATCTTCATCACCTGTGTCTTTTCTACGTTCACCTGATGGAGGTTCCGTCTTCGCTGCCCTGCCCTGTCTCTTCTGCCAACCTAATGCTTTTTGCCTGTACATCTTCGAGTTTATGTGATATGAGACATTAGACATCAATCATCATGGGCGAAATCCAAAGCTTTTTCTGGGTTTTTTCACCGGTCGAACAGCGTATTGCCGTCTTCTCACAGCTCCTCACAGTTTCTTGCATGATGAAGTCCAGTCCAGTCCAGTCCAGTCCAGTCCAGTCCAGTCCAGTCCAGTCCAGTCCAGTCCAGTCCAGTCCAGTCCAGTCCAGTCCAGTCCAGTCCAGTCCAGTCCAGTCCAGTCCAGTCGATTTCGGTTCGGTTCGGTTCAGTTCAGTCGACCACAATCAGGATGATGATCGGTCGAAGTAGGTGACGACCTTGTCTTACCTGTCAACCTGTCTTCACTTCACTTCACTTCACTTCAAAAGCATCACTGAGCTGCTTTCCATTGTCAATCACTTGACATGTAGCATGTAGCTTCACATAGCATATAGCTGTTGTTGAATTAGGTTGATACAGTTTTGTGTCACTAAAACCATGGTGTTGAAGCAGTTTCCAAATTACCTCTCGATCGAGGCTATCGAAGGCGTTTTCAAAGTGGATGATGTTGATGTAGAGTTGAGTTGACTTATATTTTATGCTTGTGAAACAAATAAAGATGAGCATGTTAACTGGATAGTGGCGAATCCTACAATAACAATAAAAACGCAACAGTAAGATAGATATTGTCAAATAAAGGATTTCAATTAAAACATTGAAGTATAACACTCCATACTGAATTTCACTGAACAATTGGCTGTTGATTTCCGAATTTTCTTCCTCACGAGACAACCCTCTTTCTCTTCTTTAATTGATATTATAATACGTCAAACAATCTTAAATAACTATCAGTTTTGAACAGAAAATTCAGCAACAGTGTTTTGTTTGATATTAATGGAAGATAATGATTAGCAATGGAATTCATGATGTACACTTCGTCCCATTTATGACTCGTTGGCTAAATGTACCTTTCTCCTATTGAGTGATGTTATTCTCACTAAAACTTGAATCCAGAGTCAGACGCTTCAGACACCAGAGCATTGTCTACTAGGCCAGTGAGTCACTATGGTCACTCGTTGTGCTACGGCAGGCATGTTCAAAGATGAACAAAAATATGAAGAAAATCCAAGTTTGTGAATAAAGATAACTATCGGGTCCTTTTAAACAAACTAAGAACTAAGTGATCACCATCTATTGATACACTTTCATATTGAACGAGAGGAGATTTCCATTTATCTCTTCATGTACATAATCATTTTTATGTTTCTATTCCTCCCTAGAAGGACTTAAATTCACAACCTTTAATCAACAATCCTGACAGTGAAGAAATTCAATGATAAACAGAATTGTTATTTTAACGTAATAGTTACTTCACTAATTGATTGTTTTCAATTTTCAATTGCAGAAATATTGAAATTTATTTGCCTAGTTTTGTTTCTTTCTGTTTTATTTGTTTTTTTTTCATAAATACGTTTACTAAACAAGATCTAAAATTTAAATTAATATTTAATAGAAATTTCAGTTTGGTTGAAAGGTTTCTGCAGATTGGAAGAAGGGCTACCTTGTCAAACTTTCAAAGAAGGGAGGTCTAAGTTTTTGTAAGAACCAGCACTGAATCATGCTCTACTCCTGTCTACAGAGAGCAAGCAAAATATCAAGCCACATCATCTTGGAGGGGATTCAAAACTATGACAGGAACAGGCTGGATTCAGGAAGCACAAATCATGTGCAGACCAAATAGCAACGCAACGCTACGCATCATCATAGAAAAGAGTACAGAATAGCAGTCAACTCTCTACCTCAACTTCATCGA
This sequence comes from Heterobilharzia americana, assembly GCA_944470555.2. NCBI lineage: Eukaryota > Metazoa > Platyhelminthes > Trematoda > Strigeidida > Schistosomatidae > Heterobilharzia > Heterobilharzia americana. Next base: position 68,582,104 of record OX104128.1, on the reverse strand, counting down.
CTTTGAGAAGGCCTTTGACAGCGTCGACCGAGGAGTAATTTGGCAACTGCTTCAACACTACAGAGCACCACAATCCTTTATCAACCTCATCCAATAGTTATATGAGGACGCCATATGCAGAGTGATTGACAATGGAAAGCTCAGTGATGCCTTTGAAGTGAAGACAGGAGTAAGACAAGCCTGTCGCCTACTATCACCAATGATCTTCCCGATTGTGGTCGACCGGATCATGCAGCAAACAGTGAGGAGCGAGAAGATGGTAATAAGCTGTTCGACTAATGAAAAAACTCTAGAAGATTTGCATTTCGCCGATGATTGTTTAGTGTCGCACAAACTTGATGATCTACAGGCGAAAACTAACAAGTTGACTGAAGAGGCAGGGCAGAGCAGGGAAGACAGGACTTCAAGTGAACATAGAGAAGACAGAGGTGATTATAATACCCAACCAACACCACCAATAATAACAACAAGCTCCAATCACCATCAATGGGAGAAACTTGAAGGAAGTAGCCTCTTTCACCTATCTAGGCAGCATCATTAACCTAGTGCTAAAAAACCCGAATCAAGAATGCAAGGTAGTTGCGTAATAAACTAAGACAGTAGAAATATCGAGGAAGGCAAGGAGTTTTACGAGGTGAAAATTGTTGGTAGATAAGAAACGCATATATTGAGTGTCCACTTGATAGATAGATGTAAAGAAGGCGAAGAATGAGACAAGGGTCATAATGAAGGTGATAATAATAAACTAATTAATTATAATGAAATCGAAAGAATGAAAGTGTTAAGACTATGGTTAAATGATGTAATTATACCCTATTGTTTTATAATAGACTGTTATATGTTCTTGATATATATATATATTTATATATATATATATATATATATATATATATATATATATATATACGATTGTACAGCTTTAGAAAATGATATAGTTGAAAAAGAAAATTTTCTTCTCTGAATTATCTTTTCTCTATGACTCAATGGACATGTCTCGTAGGCAGCACCGTTTCAACTACAGGCGGCACAGACGAGGATGTCAAAACCAGGATCAGAAAGACAGCAAGACAGACCTTCATTAATCTGAAATCACCTGTGGAGATCTATTGCACTCATCACAAAGAACAAGATCCGGATTTTCAACACCTATGTCAGTCAAGTAAGTCATTGCTTCTATGCGATGGCTGGGAGACTAAGTGCGTCACGAAAAGCACTTCCAACAAACTACAGATATTCGTTAACAGCTGCCACCAACGCTGGCTCGATACTGAAGATCAGATGGCCAGAATAATCAGAATAAGCGACAAAGAACTCACTCTGGCTGTCAACGAACCAACCAAGAACCTATCACCCAACAGATATGCAGAAGAAAATGGAGATGGATTGGATTGGTCATACACTAAGAAAACCATTCCGAGACATCACGCGCCAGGTCAGATCCCCTAGTGGGATCCAAAGGGGAAACGACGAGTTGGGTGTCCCAGGTAGGGGTGACATGCAAGAGATCGTGTGAGGAAGAAATGAAACGTTGTGAGCATTGGTGGGGCGAGGTTGAGATGACTGCAGAGAACAGAGTGCAGTGGAGATGTGTTACTAAAGCCCTATATTCCACTAGGAACCCAAGGGAAAATAATAATAATGATAATAAAATCAGTTTGCTTGGGTTCACTATGTAACAGCCTACTATGTTCTTGTAGTTCGACATCTGAAATTGTAGATGATTTGGTTCAGGGAGTTGTCTTTCAATCAACGAGTCGTAGGACAGTCAGATAGTATCATAAGCCCTGGTACAATATGTGTTGATCCCTGTCTATTGAACGAATATTCACAGAATGACTCTAAAGATCATCCTAACAATAACTAAAATAGCCAATTAGATTTCGCTGTTTCGGCTTCAAAGATAGATTTTCACTAAATAAAGGAGTTTAATTGGTTATTTTACTTCTTTTAGGGCGGTCTTTAGAGTCAATCTTGTGTACTCATTAGGATGAGTACAGCTATCTATAAAAGCCAGCTTTGAAGATCTTATAACATGGTCACCAGAACGACTACTGAAGTAACTAAGATGACGTCTCCATTTTACGAAAGACTACCTTTCCAGTAGAAATAGACATAAGTGATTAGTTATTTCAGTTGTTCCTGGGGTGACGTTTAAATTCACTAACCATTCTTCACAGATAACTGAATATAAGTTTGAAAAGGCCTGTAAAGAATTTTATTTTACCGAATTACATCATTTTGCATAAATTAAAATGATTCACTTATCTTTATCTTTATCACTTTTGAATTAACAAGCAGTTCGTCATCTCTGATTACTCTTACTCCGATATAAAAAAGTTTGATTCACTATCACATCTATTATCACTGTTACCACCCACAGAATATTTGAAGGACGATATCAGTTTGTAATAAGCCAAAAGACTGTGGAGATTGTCCTTATGTCGAAAGAGTGGGAGGTGAACTATGTTAAAGTTTATCTAACATCTTTGTCCACACTGCTTCCTAAGCTATAAGCAGTTAAGTAGATAATGAAAGAGACATGTTCTGGATTCAAAATCACGACCAAAAGAGGCTAGCTGGCCAGCTGCCTTAAGGAAGGACAAGTCATATGCAGATCAAATTCCAACGCTACGCTACGCATCATCAAGGAACAGAATATAGAATGTAAGTCAACTCAACTCTACATCAACATCATCCACTTTGAAAACGCCTTCGATAGCCTCGATCGAGAGGTAATTTGGAAACTGCTTCAACACCATGGTTTTAGTGACACAAAACTGTATCAACCTAATTCAACAACAGCTATATGCTATGTGAAGCTACATGCTACATGTCAAGTGATTGACAATGGAAAGCAGCTCAGTGATGCTTTTGAAGTGAAGTGAAGTGAAGTGAAGACAGGTTGACAGGTAAGACAAGGTCGTCACCTACTTCGACCGATCATCATCCTGATTGTGGTCGACTGAACTGAACCGAACCGAACCGAAATCGACTGGACTGGACTGGACTGGACTGGACTGGACTGGACTGGACTGGACTGGACTGGACTTCATCATGCAAGAAACTGTGAGGAGCTGTGAGAAGACGGCAATACGCTGTTCGACCGGTGAAAAAAACCCAGAAAAAGCTTTGGATTTCGCCCATGATGATTGATGTCTAATGTCTCATATCACATAACAAGCATTAGGTTGGCAGAAGAGACAGGGCAGGGCAGCGAAGACGGAACCTCCATCAGGTGAACGTAGAAAAGACACAGGTGATGAAGATCCCAACCAACCAACCAACAACAACAACAAGCACCAATCACCATCAGTGGGAGAAATCTAAAGCAAGTTGTCTCTTTCACCTACCCACTCACCTAGGCAGCATCGTTTCTACTACACGTGGTGGCACAGGCACAGGCACACATGAGGATGTCAAAGCCAGAATCGGAAAGACGCCAAGACAGGCCTTCCTTCATCAATCTGAAATCAGTGGGAGATCTACTACACTACACTACACTCAGCACAATGCCTGAACAACATACGGATTTTCAACACCAATATCAGTCAAGTAAGTCAGTGCTTCCATGTGATGGTTGACAGACTTGACGCGTCACCGAAACCATTTCCAACAAACTACGCACATACATCATCAACAGCTACCGACCATGCTCACTCGATAGTGAGGATGGAGATCAGATGACGAGAATAATGAGAACAAGCAGCCAGGAAGTCACTGTGGCTGGTTGGCAACGAACTAACCAACCAGGAACATATAGGTCAACAAATATGTAGGAGAATGGAGTGGAGATGGATTGTATTAGGGATACACTGAGAAGATTATTTGGGGACGTCACACACCAGACGAGGCCGTCAAGTGGAATAGGAATGGGAAAGGACGAGTTGGGCATCTTAGGTGAGGGTGAGATGGAGGAAGTTTTGTGAGGAAGAAATGAAAGATTGTGGGCAATGGTGAAGTCAGGTAAGCGGAATAGAATGTATGGAAGAGGAGAGAGTGAAATGGCTTTCTGCTATTGAAGCTCCATCCTCCATTAGGAATTGAATTGACAAATAATAATTATAATAGCTGTAATAGATTTTTAAAGGAGTTGTGGGGATTCGGAAATATTTCAAGTTGTTATTCTTCGTAAACTGGCATCAGTTGGAGGAAGAAAGGAAACCTGGGAGAGGGAAACCCTGATGGTCGTGATGACAGTTACTCAACGATGACATTGGGTCGCGGTTGCGCTATATCGTGAGCTAACAGAAGTTGGAAATATGGCCCATTGAATTCTGTTCCAGTGGCTAGCTCGATGGTAACGTGCTGGTCACGGAACCTGAAGGTCGTGGGTTCAATCCATGTTGTTGTGGGGTCGTGGGTGCGCACTGCTGAGGAGTCCCATACTAGTGGAACGAAATAGCTGTCCAGTGCTCACAGGTTTCCCTTGTTCCCCCAAGTGCTGTCAGTCTACGAGGAATAACAACTTGAATTAATAATAATAAAATGTTGTAAGTTAGAAATAACTCCAGCTTATTTGTGAGGATAGTAGTATTTAAATGAAAAATATTTTTACTACCTTTAACTTTAACTGTTTTTTTAAGTACTATTACTTTTTCTTTTGATGAAATATAAGTGACTTTCAGTACAAAATACGCATAAATTGACTCAGAATACATGACTATATTTTATTATTAACTGGGAAGTATATTCTAACCGGATACTATTTTAATGGAAATATGAAATTACACTAATACTTGATTTTCCGGTAACTCATTCATTGAAATGGACATACGATAAGGAAAACACTAAGCAGAAACGCAGTAGCTGTACGATAGCGAAGGGTCAATGGATTTTAGCCTTTCACATTTTGAATAGTGATCTAGGTGTTGATTTATCTAGTTTCTTTTCACTCTCATAGGAAGTATCACCCTCTAGAAGATATGAGAAATGATCTATAATCTGTTGCTGAATCATGTTTAAGTGGAGTGCTGCTTCTTGTGTAAATTGATCAACGATGGGAGCCGTTACCGTAACAAGTGGTAGCAGTTCCTTCGATGACAGCACTCATGGAAAAACTGTATCTCTGTTGAGATTGCTACTAATAGGGTTGAAACAGGCCAAACTTCCATTATCCTTTTCATTTACTATCAGTAGTAATACAACGTGTTTACATATGCAAATATGCATAAATTACTAGTTGTAATCACCGTAAAGTATGAAATTAATAACAATTGGTAAAGTTAAGGAAACGGAAAAAATCCCCCTGAAAATAAAATTGAAATAAATCATGAAAACAAATATGTAACCACTGGTTCTTTTCAGATGTGTAGCTTTATTATCAAATAACATGATAATCATTTACAGTGTAAAAAGTTACAAGAAACAAACAAACTTCAAGTATAAAGCATAAAAGAAAATGAAAATAAAAATGAGATTTTAAAAAATTGTGCTTTGTAACTGCTACTACTTGTAAGTGGATTGTTAGTAATATAATTCATCTTGTGAAAAGTAAGCAAATCCAAAAAGAATTGTGTTAAATTTTGACATTCGAAACAAATAGTGGAATAAATGAAATGGTTTGATAAACGAATTGAATCACGTTTATGCAAGTCACTCCGGCGGTTTTTCGTCATACATGAAAATAACTATGGTTTAAATTTGATTGGTCACCATCCTCATCTAGATGATTCATCGCCAATTTCCAGTCAAGACCACGTTCAAAAAGCCCTTCATTGTAATTCCCATATTGTTCCTAATGTTGGTAGGAAACACGATGTTGGTAATGGGGCGATAAATAGATTCATGAAAGTGAAGTTGATAATGAAGGATGCAGTGTTAGTAGAGCTGAAGGTGAAGCGAATACAGATAAAATCAGTTATGCCTCACTAACAGAGTGCGAAAAATAAGTTCGGATGATCTAGTGCAGAAGGAGTTAGATTATATTCGTAATACATTAATTGCAATGGGCCGCCTCAATAGTTTCATAAAAAGATACATGGACAAAGCCAGGGGGAACAAACATGGAATTGTTACCATGCAAAAGAAACCTTTGTTTATGAAATTGCAATTTAATGGGGATGTGGTATGAGAAGTTTTTTTTATCAGAGACTCTCTAGATCCATTAAAAGGACTTTCTACGCCGCATAACTTCTGTCATTTTCCAGTCGACCAACTGCTGCTGCTCAGACAAAAGGTAAATTATCTAGTTTTGGTATTTCTATGTTTATTTACAAGTTTAGCTGCTCCTGTGGAGAAAGCTAAATAGGGCGTACTATTAGACAACTTAACAAACGTGCTGCTGAGCATCTACTTTCATGGTTGAGAAAGGGACAGATAAAATACATCAGAAGCTCGGCTTTATCTCACCTCATTGATAGTGGTCACTCGGTAGATAAAAACAATGGTTTCACGATTATACACCACATACCATCTCATCTATCGAAAGGTAATCAAACTCTTCTTTTACACAGTAGAAGTGGTGGGAATTCGAGCTAATAATCCTAGCCTTTATATCCAGGAGAAATTTGTACATCCCTTATCTCTCCCTTGGCCAGGGAATATTTAGTGAATAACTTTGTCATTCAGTTCTTTTTCCTACCCCTTTTCTTATTCTCCACCCCTTTAGTATACTTACTGTATTTGTCTAGGCTTTGTTTATCTAGTTGTCTCCCCCCTAACTATTAAGTAACTTTTACTTTCACAAGCTGTTGACCAATTTTGATTATTGCAGTGTCTACGTTTTCATGCTACTTTCTTGGTTCTTATCATTATCATCTATATTGCATGTGTTTTAGTTAACGTTATCACTTTATCATTATCTTTATTTGTATCATTATCTCCATCATTATGTGAAACATTTATCACATCTCAGTTTGTTATTCCTCGTAGACTGACAGCACTTGGGGGAACAAAGGAAACCTGTGAGCACTGGACAGCTATTTCGTCCCACTAGTATGGGACTCCTCAGCAGTGCGCACCCACGACCCCACAACAACATGGATTGAACCCACGACCTTCAGGTTCCGTGACCAGCACGTTACCATCGAGCTAGCCACTGGAACAGAATTCAATGGGCCATATTTCCAACTTCTGTTAGCTCACGATATAGCGCAACCGCGACCCAATGTCATCGTTGAGTAACTGTCATCAACCGACAAATCTACATCATTGATTTAATTGTATATTTATATATTAAGCTATTTGTATCAGAGTAAAGCCTGAAGAGGATTAAATTGACAAAAATATTGTTCACTTATATGTCTTGTTCTAATTTACATGATGGGAATTTTTAAAACTCTTACGCTATATAGTTCCCCGTTATTAGACAGCATTAATCCAATGAGTTTTGAAGTCCATGGGTAAGATAACAGCATACTTATAACAGGTAATAAAGCAAATTCTGGTTATCCTTGCTAATTTGAAATAGTGGTAAGTCAGTCAGTGGAAAGGAACTGCCTTTAAGTCACGTAGTAATTTAACTTTAACACAGATCAGATTAGTTGGTCAGTCAGATTTTGTTTGCTTTAAGTATGCATTAAATCATCAACAACAAAGTGAATATGATCGGGAATGTGATTGAAAATCAAATTCCTTTTCATTAAATTTAATGGCTGAATCAAAGAAAGTATATAGGCTACCACTTTTTGACCTCTGGCATGAAAAGTGCATTGAATCACCCAATCCAAATTCAAATTTTTGTGATGAGAGTTTTGATGACTTTGGTGAGGATAAACCTAATGTACAAGATAATTTAAGAATTCTTAGGGATGAGGCTAGTTCTTTGCAAAAATCACCTTCTATATCATTAAACCATATAGATGGTTAGTATGATGAAAACAATGAAGGAGGTAGCATTACCCATGTAGGTGATCAAGAATCATTTCCAAGGAAATGTAAATGGCATAATACTAATATCCACTTAAAAAACTATGAAAATATTGAGAAATACAATCAAATCGCGGGTCTACGTTCTTCATCCTATGAATTATTTTCTAAAAAACCAAGAATATAGAGACAGAAGTGAAATTTATGAATCCTTCCTTCCCACTAGAGAAGTATAAATGTCAGTATTTGTTATCGAAAGTACAACCAGGAAAAACATTCACCTGTTCAGCATCAGGTAGATATAAAAACTGCCATGATAATCCTTTCAAACCAAATGGAACTGAAAAAACAGAATATCAGTATGACGAAAAGTTACCCTAACTATGTACTGAATCAATCAACAGCTTGTTCAACAGTTGTCGTTAATACAACACATACGTCTACATCAGATGTAAACGGGTAGGCTACATCATCATCATCATCATCATCATCATCATCATCATCATCATCATCATCATCATCATCATCATCATCATCATCATCATCATCATCATCATCATCATCATCATCATCATCATCATCATCATCATCATCATCATCATCATCATCATCATCATCATCATCATCATCATCATCATCATCATCATCATCATCATCATCATCATCATCATCATCATCATCATCATCATCATCATCATCATCATCATCATCATCATCATCATCATCATCATCATCATCATCATCATCATCATCATCATCATCATCATCATCATCATCATCATCATCATCATCATCATCATCGAGAAGGTCAACTGCAACTCACTTCAAATTCCACAGACAAAAGATTAGCAAGTATAAGGAAATTGCAGCAGTATCCTAATAAACCTGACAATAGCTCACTGCATAATTCACTAGACTCTATATAGCGTGTATCATCAGTAGATCCTGTCAGGAAACCAAATGCATTACATATACATCATAGGGACTTAATTTGGTCCTGTCAGTGAAATTCTGAGAAAGCTTATAAATATACATCAAAATTTTGCCGTCAGATGGAAACAACAACAGCAGAAACAAAAGTTGGTGTAAGTGCTTCTCATTCAAAAAGATCCAATGGAGGAGCAAAAGAAAGGACAATCCTAACAACAAAGATCATCACCATCATCATTACCACAGTGTCTCATTTGATACAGGTAACGAATCATGGGCATATGAATCAGTTGAATAAAAAATTACGTAAGAATACAGGCAGCGTATTTAAATAGAAACAGCCACTTAACCGTAAATACAATGCTGGTAAGAACTCGACTTCATCACTGGATGTAATCAGTGGACAGAAAAAACACGGTAAAACGGGTAAAACCTTAATCGGTCGCAGTCAGAACTCAAAATCACATGCATCAGACGATAGGAATCAGAATAAGTTATTTGTATGAAGCTGTAAGTGTTGATAATGACATATGGTCTCATTATTGAAGCCAAAAGATTATACAAATCAATGAACGGTTTGGCACAAAATTACATTATTCAGTCTTCTTTTTTGTGAAAGAATCATTGTGCAGACACCTTGAGAATGTTCATCACCACATTTATGATATTCAATTAACGATAAATTGTAAAACGTACACACACCTTCTTACTTTCAACTAGTCACCTGGATGCATTTAAAGCAATGTTGGTTTTCCCATAAAGACAGTTGCCAGTGTTTACTGCTGGAGATGATCTATACAGCCATTTATGTCTCCTGATAAAAAATGACTTCCTCTCAAAATTTTCAAGAATTAGTCTAGTCTTCAGAGGGCATTTCAAGCAGCATAGTTCTTGAAAATGAAGACTGAAAACATGCAAAGTCTTCTTGGTAGATTACTGGAAGATATTGAAAAGTTTAGTATTTTTCGTACAGGTCAAAGTAAGATTATGTTGTCATACTAAATCTAACACCAATTCCAAAAGTGGATAATGGGTTATTTGGATGAGTACGACGATTTACTGGTTTTAGAATTTATACTCACACTGAAGAAATCTTGATATTCGTAGAACCATAATATAGGTTATGTGTGTGCGATTTGTGGATACTTGTTGGAAAGCTGAGAGTAATACATAGCAGTACAGGTTCTCCTTAATTATGACTGAGCTATATTTCCGTTCGAAGTGATCAATATCAAAAGGTTAACGGTTCTTAGCAAGTAATCTATTCACATTTATTCATAGAAGGAAGGGCATTTAACAAATAATTACTCTTCTCATCAACCGATTCTCAAGCTGTAATATATATATATATATATATATATATATATATATATATATATATATATATATATATATATGACAGAATTCAGCGTGAAATTCCGACACGAAATGTCTCGGTAGCGCTTTCGGAAATCTTAACTGCACGTTCGCGTGATGTATAGAATCCAGGAATCATATAATGAAGATTCGTGTGAAATACAGAGTTGTCACACAAGTGAAGCAATGAAAATTTTCACAGACACAAACCTTGAATATTCTATTATCTACGTATATATAACATCTTCAAACATACAGTTCATAAGCAAATTATTAAAGTAAGTCAATGATAAGTCCGCCAATAAACAGGACAATGCAAAGTTTAAAAGGTAATATGTACAACTTGTGCGGTAAATAATAGCATAGAGAAGTGCGGTCAGAAACATTGATGATGAAGTAATTGACTGAAAACGAATAAAAACAAACTAGTTAAAAGTCTTCAAGGAAGCTGGTGATAGACCTCAATTCAAGTACAACACTCGGAAACTGAAGGATGAAACTACATAGGAGATCTTCACGTCAGTCAGCCATCAAGACAAAATGGGAGATATCGAGGAACATCCCTGAAGAAACCTGTGTGGAAGAACACTGGAAGTCTTTGAAAGAGATGTGGAAAGAAACCTGCACAACAGTATTGGGAAGGAAGAAGAAAGAAGACAAAGAGTGGAATGGATCTCGATGGATACCTGGAAGCTGATAGAGGAGAGGAGGATGGTGAAGCAGAAGATAAACCAGTGCAAGGATGCTCAACGACAAGAGGAACTGAGCACAATGTATAAAACACTGGACAAAGAAGTGAAGAAGAGTGCACGGAGAGACAAAAGACACTTCTACGAAATACTGGCAAGTTAAGTAGAACAGACTGAAGGCTGGTAGGAGAGACCTGACGACATTGTATCAAATAACCAGGTTGCTATCAGGGAAGAGATCAACACAGATGAAACCAATAAAAGATGAAGAAGGAAGTTTAATTACGAAGGAAGAGAAACAAAGGAAGCAATGGGCCGACCACTTCAAGAAGCTCTTGAATCGACCACCACCTGCACTTCGTCCAGAAATACCACCTACAGCCGCTGAACTACAAGTGAACATAAATCCTCCAACAAAAATGGAAGTCCTGAACACCATAAAGCTACTGAAATGCGGGAAAGCAGCAGGACCAGACGGGATCCCACCAGAAGCACTGAGAACAGACGCAGAGACAACAGTAGACATGCTCACACCACTATTGCAGAAAGTCTGGAAGGAAGAGAAGGTACCTGGCGATTGGAAGAAGGGTTACCTTGTCAAACTGCCGAAGAAGGGAGACCTCAGTGTTTGCAAGAACTGGCGCGGAATCACTCTCCTGTCCACCCCAAGTAAAATATTAAGCCGCATCATCCTGGAGAGACTAAAGGATGCACTGGATTCAAAACTACGACCGGAACAGGCAGGCTTCAGCAAGTACAATTCATGTGCAGACCAAATTGCAACGCTTCGCATCATCATAGAACAGAGCGTAGAATGGCAATCAACTCTCTACCTCAACTTCATCGACTTTGAGAAGGCCTTTGACAGCGTCGACCGAGAAGTAATTTGGAAACTGCTTCATTACTACAAAGTACCGCAAACCTTTATCCGCCTCATTCAACAACTATATGAAGATGCCACATGCCAAGTAATTCACAATAGGAAGCTCAGCTCAGTGATGCCTTTTAAGTGAAGACAGAAGTGAAACAAGGTTGCCTATTATCTCCCATGACATTCCTGCTTGTAGTGGACTGGATCATGCAGCAAACAGTGGGGAGCTGTGAGAAGAGGGGGATACGCTGGACTGCTGAAAAGAACCTAGAAGACTTGGATTTCGCCGATGACTTGTGCCTGATGTCACATAAACTTGAAGATCTACAGGCGAAAACTAACAAGTTGACAGAAGAGGCGAGGCAGCGAAGACGGGACTTCAAGTGAATATAGAGAAGACAGAGGTGATGAAGATACCGCACCGACAACAACAAAAAACTCCAATCACCATCAACGGGAGAAACTTAAAGGAAGTAACCTGCTTCACCTATCTAGGAAGCACTGTTTCAACTACAGGTGGCGGGACAGACGAGGACGTCAAAGTCAGAATCGGAAAAGCAAGACAGGCGTTCATTAGCCTGAAACCAGTGTGGAGATCTTCTGCACTCAGCATGCGGAACAAGATATACGGATTTTCAACACCAACGTCAAGTCAGTGCTTCTGTATGGTTCAGAGACTTGGCGCGTCACGAAAGGCATTTCCAATAAACTACAGACATTCATCAACAACTGCTTACGCTCGATACTGAAGATCAGATGCATTGCCAGAAAGAATAAACAACAAGGAGCTCTGGGAACGAACCAACCAAGAACCTATCACTCAACAAATATGCAGAATGGGGAAGTGGAGATGGATTGGGCATACCCTGAGAAGGCCGACTGGGGGACATCACGCGTCAGGCCGTCGAGTGGAATCTCCATGGGTAGCGACGAGTTGGACGTCCGGGGGTGACATGGAGGAGATCGTGCGAGGGGGAAATGAGAGCTTCTGGGCCGTCGTGGAACCAGGTTCAAAAGATCTCAGAGAACAGAGGTCACTCGAGACGTGCTACTGAAGCTCTATGTTCCACTAGGAACCCAAGGGACTAATAATAATAATAATAGTTGTTGGGAATCTTTAGTACTCGATGATATGCAGATGACAAGAAAATGATAGGATTTGGATAGCCCTGCTTGTCAGTAATTAGAAGAGTAAAACTGGAGGCACATAAAACGGTAATGGGACAGAGAAATAACAATAAGAAGAAAAACAATTGAAGTATAAAAGAGTTCTGACACATACTACCCCAAATTTTGTGGAATTCTGTGCAAAAGTTATTGTATCCGTCTACATGAACGTCAACTAGCAGTGAAGCGTCATGACATATCTTCTCTTAGATGAATACGTACGGGCAGCTGTGAGCGTAAATTTGATTGGAAAAATGTGGAAATCTTGAATGGACGAAATGAATAAAATGACACAGAATTCTTAGAAACCTGGTCTTCAGGTCAGTCGGCGATCAATAGACATTGACCCAATCTATCAACCAATAGAAAACAACAAGAAGGTCAAAGTTCACGTCTAGTAAGACAACCCATCGAAATAAAAATGAAGACAATGACAAGACATTGGCAGAAACAACCAGTTACACCCAAAGCCAACAGGGCAAGCTACTAAGCCACTTGCAGGGAAAATCTAATCGCTCATTTCTTTCTGGAGCTTGTGCTTATGATATTGTCTAAAGTGACAGTAAATGCCTGACGATTAAATCATCCAACTCAGAGAATACAACACCATCATAGTTGTAATTCTTACCATCACGTGGATTATCGAGTTTCAGTCAAATGATACAACTGTTGAATAGTTTCCATATCTGACCATTTTTTACCCAACTTTCTAAGCTTTTTACACTACAGTTAATCTTACCTTTGTCTCCCTGATACTTCCTACTTGATAGGCTGCTGTAGTTTGACAAATCGAAGCAATACACTATAGTCCATTACAGCACACACTAATGAATTCTGTTTTTCCTCGGTACATAGTTTGCGAAAAATAAAGAGCTCAGGCTGATCTTAGGATCCAAACACAAGCTATTTATTGCTGCTGGATTCTGAAGCCACTACAAATTAGCATCAATCTAATTGACTGAAGTGCTGAAGGATACGGATTTGAATTTTTAAAGAGGTTACACATCAACCTTATATATAACGGCTATTAGTAAAGCTACATATTTAGGACAATAGCCCGCAAGTATCGTAGATTTAGCAGAGTGCATTCTACATTTCATAATTAAGTTGATTTCTTGAATTGAATTACGCTATCAGTGATATCATTCCTGATAACCATCGCCTGTGGTTGACTGTTAGACCATCTAAAGAGTTGAGTTATCTGTTTTACTTGCTTCCCAAAATGTGTTTCACCTTTGGGGAAGCGTCTTATCGCCATGGGAAATAGATGACTCTACAGTTGAGGGTACAGCAAAACTTCAAGAATTTAGTAGAAATTTAGTAATTCTACGTGCATTTTTATACTACTAACAAATATATTGAGTAGCCAAAGTGAGTGTAATATCTTGTGAGCAACAAGGGATACTTTATCAGGGAGTAACAATCAATGATCTACTGAAGAAACTACGGTTTACACAGTAGAACATATAGAAAAATCCCTTTTTTTCATCTCTAAATATGCTTGGACAATAGAAAACAACTATTTATTAAGCGAAGTCAGTTTGAAAAGATAACTATTCGGTTGTCTAAAATTCTAGTGCATTTAAGGGAAATATGAAACCCTTTTATTCTTTTACAATACCAAGTATAAAGACTAGCTGGTAAAGACTTATTTCAGAATGCTTCATCAGCGTATTACTTCAAACGGAAGATGAATACAATGCGTCTAACAGGATTCTGCCAACAGTTTCCATTTAAAAACTTTCCACAAAGGTACTAAGTCAAGGGTTCTTTAATTTTTTCATAATATTTAATATCAGACACATTGCGGGCTGCTGAAAACTGATGTAAGCCATCTTCCATGATCCTCTGATACTTTTTTCCCTTTTTTATGCTGAATCAGATAGCCGAATCTCTGTTGGTTCCTAGGCGGATGCCTCGATTCTGCCCGAGTACTCATTATGTTATGATTTACTCGATGACTCTTGTGCTTCGATGGAGCAGTGTACAGTGATTCGTCATTTGAAATGGTGGGTCCTGGGCTTGAGACTCAGTGGGAGTACCATCACTCACTGGGGCATAGGTACATCCAGCTGACGAGTCCTAAGTGGGACGAAACACACATTTTGGGTTCGATTGCTAGTCACCAAGTAAACTACCTTCTATAATGCTTTAATAAGCTACTTGAAATAAGCATAAGTAGAAATTTAAAAATATCACTTTTAATAGTGGAGTCTTTATAGAAAATAATTTAATATAATGGTTTTTCGAGTATCTATGTTATACTTCACTCACAAGAATGAATTGTGAGGCTTTTCAGTTTTATCAAATGAGTGACATTAGAGTTTTTCACAAGTTCCATAGTCATTCATTTTTTCGACTTCAGTGAAGAAGGCTCTTTATGAAGGTTTTAGTTAAATACTCTAAAACTATCACGTTGTACATTGCAAATGTGTAGACTGAACTCATTTCCAGAGAAACAGCTGTCCAGTACTCTCAGGTTTTCAATGGTTCTCCAACTGATATCAGTTCGTGATGAGTACCATAAACCTCTGAACTGAATTACTGTTCAGTACTGACTAGCGACTTGCTTATAGATAAGATTCCCCGTAGTTCTAATGCGAAGTCAGGATTGGTTGAACAAAGCAAGTTGAACGTTATGACAGGTACTCAGCAACGGCACTAAATAAAGTTAATACCATGTCGAGAATTAGAAGAAGTAGGAAAATGTGAACCACTAGACTCTCAATGGCTTAATAATAACGTGCACGGCGTGTAACCTGAGTAACCCGGGTTCGATCCCCTAAAAGGTCACGGGTGTTGAGGAGTCTAACACCAAGACAAAACATCCATTCAGGTTGCTTGGTAAGTTTCATCACCGGTGAGTCTTGAAGGCGACATATTACAGATAAGTGCCTCCAAAATTCATTCAGACTCTTTACCTAGCATTTAATATTGTATGAATTCTTCGTATTTTTCGCCTACAGTGAATGAACTTCGGTTTTCATTCTCATAGAAATTTAATTTAAGAAACCAGTACACTAGTATAATTGCTTGTATTATGTCGTCGTTGACTGGACCGAATTGATCGGTCTCTGTTGGTATATGGGCTCCTGTGTGGATGCCTCAAAAATGTCTGTGCTGTATTACATATAGTAATGAAGGATAGTGGTTAGCAGTGGAATCCAGGATGCACATTTCGTCCTATTTGGGACTGGTCAGCTGGATGTACCTGTCTCCCAGGAGAGTGGGGAGTGTGGTGTAATGGATAACGCTCTGGCGTTTGAAGCGCTCGCTTCTGAGTCCGAGTCCAAGTAGGAACAACACTCACTGGGAGGCAGGTAAATCCAGTTGACGAGTCCCAAATGGGACGAAGTGCACAGTCTGGATTCCAATAGTAGCCACTATTCATCATTACAATAAAACAGTACACTGTTGGCTCTAAGCTGGTTTCAAATGAACTGACTTTTAAAAGATCCTTTAGAGTTTTCATTTAAGTGAAACATCTGCAGGTGTTCGCGTTTTGCATTATGAATCCAATTTGCTGGTCACAACCGTTTCTATTTTCCAGCATCCTTTCAAAACAAGCCTTTCCATGAGGAAAACAATCAACAACTATTTTCCTTAATTAATGAAAGCTACTCATCATCAAGTGTCATACAGTATTAATCATCCATATAATATTCACCTTAGTCTTTTCAAGAACTGGCGAGGAATTATGCCCCACTGCTGTTCACACCAAATAAAATACTAGGCCGCATCATCCTGGAGATACTAAAAGGTGTGCTGGATTCAAAATTACGATCGGAACAGGCTGGCTGGGTGGCTGGTTTCAAGAGGAACAAATCATGTGCGGACCAAATTCCAACGCTACCCCACGCATCATCATAGAACAGAGTATAGAATGACAGTCAAATCAACTCCATCTCAACTTTATCCACTTTGAAAAGGCCTTTGACAGAGTCAACTGGGAGGTAATTTGGTGGTTGCTTCAACGCCACGCTTTTAGTGACACAAACCTGTATCAACCTCATCCAATAGCAGCTGTACGCTACACGATGCAACATGCCAGGTGATTGACAATGGAAATCTCAGTGATGTCTTTGAGGTAAAGACAGGTTGATAGGTAAGACAAGGTTGTCGCCGATTATCACCCATGCTATTCCTGATTGTGGTCTACTGAACTGGACTAGACGGGATCATGCAAAAGACAACTGTGAGGAGCTGTGAGAAGAGGGGGATAAGCTGTTTGACTGATGAAAATAGTCTAGGAGATTTGGATCTCGCCGATTATAATTCATGTCTAGCATCTTATGTCACACAAAATTAAAGATCTACAGGCGAAAACTAACAAGTTAACAGAAGAGGTAGGGAAGACGGGAGTTCCTTCAGGTGAACGAGAGAAGACAAGGTGATGAGGATAACCAACCAACCAACAACATCAACAACAACAAGTACCAATCACCATCAGCGGGAGAAATCTGAAGCAAGTTGTCTCTTTCACCTACCTACGCACCTAGGCAGCATCGTTTCAACTACAGGTGGCGGGCGGCACAGGCACAGAAGAGGATGTCAAAGCAACCAGGATCGGAAAGACAGCGCGACAGACCTCCCTTCACCAATCTGAAACAATCAATGTGGGGATCTACTGCACTGCACTCAACTCGGCATAAAGTGTGAACAACATCCGGATTTTCAACACCAATGTCAGTCAAGTAAGTCAGTGCTTCTATGTGATGTTTGAGAGACTTGGTATGTTATGAAAGGCATTTTCAACAAACTACAGACATACGTCATCAACAGCTGTCACCTACACTCACTCGATAGTGGAGATGGAGATCAGATGGCCAGAATAATAAGAATAAGCAAGGAACTGACTGTGGCTGGCTAGCAACGAACCAACCGACCAAGAACCCATCACCCAACAAATATGTAGGAGAATGAAGTGGAGATGGATTGGATTGGATGTAAAGTGAGAAGACCGACTAGGGACATCACGTATGAGCAGGCCAGGCTGTCGATTGGAACGAGAGTGGGAAAGGACGAGTTGGGTGTCTCAGCTGAGGGTGACATGGAGAAGGTTGTGTGAGGAAGAAATGAATGATTGTGGGCAGTGGTGGAGCTAGGTTGCAAAGACTGGAGAGAAGATCAGAGAGTGAAATGGTGACGTGCTAGTGAAGTCGTGTTCCACTAGGAATCCAAAGGACATATAATAACAATAACAGTAATAATAATAATGATAAATTCTTCGGTATGTTATTTTATCCTGATTTTTTCTTCATAGTCAGTAGTAATGAATGATTAACGTTGAATGACGCTGTCAGTTGTACGACCAGTTCAACAAAAGAAAATGCTTGAATCTGTGGATTACATTCAACCAAATCTCCACCACATCGCAGAAAGCATCATAATCACCAATGTTATTGCTATGATCATGAACATCGTTATGATAAACACCATAGAGCACTACCACTCAGTAAAGATTTAAACAAATGTCCAACAGGTCAACGTCCTGAGATTAATCCAGAAAAACCATGTATATACATCATGGTTAAACGTATCGATTGGTCACGGGAGTGCAACCACTTTCATGTTGTCTAGTTCTGAGTGCAGACCGAATCCTATCGATCATATTTGCTATGTGGCAGCCAAGCTAAGAAGCTCAGCATCGCGGTGCACATTAGTAGATTTTAGTTGGTTGGAGGCAATTGGCAGGAAGTTCTGGACCTAAGTTTCGTGCTTTTTGGCACTCGTCAACAAGGCGTATCTGCAACCTCGATAGGACTTATGTCCCGTTTGAGATTCAGTGGTAAAGTCACTGGCTACAACACTGGGTGACGCGAGTTCGAATCTCAGGTGAGACATCAGTTCCGTCGAGGTTGGAGATAAGCCTTGCTGATGAGTGCCAAAAAGCATAAAACCTAGGTCCAGGGCCTCCTGCTGATTGCCTCCAACCAACTAACATCTATTATGGTTAAATGTATAGTATTAGAACAATTGGAACCAATTATTCATATATGGCATTCAACACCAAAACATTTATATTCTATACTGCCTAATTCCTCAAAATTATTGAGACATACTAATTTTCAATTTAGCTGTTTAACAAGTATGGTTCATGATAGTCAAGGCTACTGTGGCACCAGTTACAAATCTTACAAGTGATTAAATTATATGCCAAAATTCAAAACACGTGATAAACATTCCGATAGTATATGGGAAATTAAAAAACATGAGGCTCACCTATTTCGACATACAATTCATGAATTTTGAGGGAGTTGTGGAGATTCGGGAATATTTCAAGTTGCTATTCATCGTCGACTGACATCAGCGATATAGCGCAACCGACCCAGTGGCTAGCTCGTTGGTAACGTGTTGGACACGGAACCTGAAGGTCGCAGGTTCAATCCCTGTTGGTGTGGTGTCGTAGGTACTCATTGCTGAGGAGTCCCATACAAGTGGGACGAAACAGCTGTCCAGTGCTCCTAGGTCTCCATTTTTCCTCCAAGTGATGTCAGTCGACGATGAATAGCAACTTGAAATATGTGCATCTACCAGTTCACCTGCTCTTGTGGAGCAAGGTACATCGGCCGTAGCCAGAGAATGCTTTCTACACGTATACGAGAACATGTTCCTGCTTGGTTTTATAAAGGTGAAAGAAAGTCTATTAGAAGTTCGATTCTAGAACATTTGATTGACTTCCATCACACAACAAATCCAGACGATGACTTTGAAATTATTTATCAAATTCACCCAAACCTCCCACTTTCTCTTCGTTTTCAACTCCTTAAAACAGCGGAGGCTCAAGCTATTCATGAACTAAGACCTGATCTGTGTGTACAAAAGAAGTATGTGCAGTCACTGTCATTATCATGGCCGTAACATTTTCCCACCCCATTAGCTCACCCTCCCACTTTTTTAATTTAAACTTTGTATCCTTCCTTTATCACAATCATTATTATTATTATTATTATTATTATTATTATTATTATTATTAGTCCCTTGGGTTCCTAGTGGAACATAGAGCTTCAGTAGCACGTCTCGAGTGACCTCTGTTCTCTGAGATCTTTTGAACCTGGTTCCACGACGGCCCAGAAGCTCTCATTTCCCCCTCGCACGATCTCCTCCATGTCACCCCCGGACGTCCAACTCGTCGCTACCCATGGAGATTCCACTCGACGGCCTGACGCGTGATGTCCCCCAGTCGGCCTTCTCAGGGTATGCCCAATCCATCTCCACTTCCCCATTCTGCATATTTGTTGAGTGATAGGTTCTTGGTTGGTTCGTTCCCAGAGCTCCTTGTTGTTTATTCTTTCTGGCAATGCATCTGATCTTCAGTATCGAGCGTAAGCAGTTGTTGATGAATGTCTGTAGTTTATTGGAAATGCCTTTCGTGACGCGCCAAGTCTCTGAACCATACAGAAGCACTGACTTGACGTTGGTGTTGAAAATCCGTATATCTTGTTCCGCATGCTGAGTGCAGAAGATCTCCACACTGGTTTCAGGCTAATGAACGCCTGTCTTGCTTTTCCGATTCTGACTTTGACGTCCTCGTCTGTCCCGCCACCTGTAGTTGAAACAGTGCTTCCTAGATAGGTGAAGCAGGTTACTTCCTTTAAGTTTCTCCCGTTGATGGTGATTGGAGTTTTTTGTTGTTGTCGGTGCGGTATCTTCATCACCTCTGTCTTCTCTATATTCACTTGAAGTCCCGTCTTCGCTGCCTCGCCTCTTCTGTCAACTTGTTAGTTTTCGCCTGTAGATCTTCAAGTTTATGTGACATCAGGCACAAGTCATCGGCGAAATCCAAGTCTTCTAGGTTCTTTTCAGCAGTCCAGCGTATCCCCCTCTTCTCACAGCTCCCCACTGTTTGCTGCATGATCCAGTCCACTACAAGCAGGAATGTCATGGGAGATAATAGGCAACCTTGTTTCACTTCTGTCTTCACTTAAAAGGCATCACTGAGCTGAGCTTCCTATTGTGAATTACTTGGCATGTGGCATCTTCATATAGTTGTTGAATGAGGCGGATAAAGGTTTGCGGTACTCTGTAGTAATGAAGCAGTTTCCAAATTACTTCTCGGTCGACGCTGTCAAAGGCCTTCTCAAAGTCGATGAAGTTGAGGTAGAGAGTTGATTGCCATTCTACGCTCTGTTCTATGATGATGCGAAGCGTTGCAATTTGGTCTGCACATGAATTGTACTTGCTGAAGCCTGCCTGTTCCGGTCGTAGTTTTGAATCCAGTGCATCCTTTAGTCTCTCCAGGATGATGCGGCTTAATATTTTACTTGGGGTGGACAGGAGAGTGATTCCGCGCCAGTTCTTGCAAACACTGAGGTCTCCCTTCTTCGGCAGTTTGACAAGGTAACCCTTCTTCCAATCGCCAGGTACCTTCTCTTCCTTCCAGACTTTCTGCAATAGTGGTGTGAGCATGTCTACTGTTGTCTCTGCGTCTGTTCTCAGTGCTTCTGGTGGGATCCCGTCTGGTCCTGCTGCTTTCCCGCATTTCAGTAGCTTTATGGTGTTCAGGACTTCCATTTTTGTTGGAGGATTTATGTTCACTTGTAGTTCAGCGGCTGTAGGTGGTATTTCTGGACGAAGTGCAGGTGGTGGTCGATTCAAGAGCTTCTTGAAGTGGTCGGCCCATTGCTTCCTTTGTTTCTCTTCCTTCGTAATTAAACTTCCTTCTTCATCTTTTATTGGTTTCATCTGTGTTGATCTCTTCCCTGATAGCAACCTGGTTATTTGATACAATGTCGTCAGGTCTCTCCTACCAGCCTTCAGTCTGTTCTACTTAACTTGCCAGTATTTCGTAGAAGTGTCTTTTGTCTCTCCGTGCACTCTTCTTCACTTCTTTGTCCAGTGTTTTATACATTGTGCTCAGTTCCTCTTGTCGTTGAGCATCCTTGCACTGGTTTATCTTCTGCTTCACCATCCTCCTCTCCTCTATCAGCTTCCAGGTATCCATCGAGATCCATTCCACTCTTTGTCTTCTTTCTTCTTCCTTCCCAATACTGTTGTGCAGGTTTCTTTCCACATCTC
Organism: Heterobilharzia americana; assembly: GCA_944470555.2. Lineage (NCBI taxonomy): Eukaryota > Metazoa > Platyhelminthes > Trematoda > Strigeidida > Schistosomatidae > Heterobilharzia > Heterobilharzia americana. Next base: position 68,560,267 of record OX104128.1, on the reverse strand, counting down.
TTTCAAAGACTTCCAGTGTTCTTCCACACAGGTTTCTTCAGGGATGTTCCTCGATATCTCCCATTTTGTCTTGATGGCTGACTGACGTGAAGATCTCCTATGTAGTTTCATCCTTCAGTTTCCGAGTGTTGTACTTGAATTGAGGTCTATCACCAGCTTCCTTGAAGGCTTTTAACTTGATTTGGAATGTTCCTTGCACTAGATAGTGGTCTGAACCTACCTCTGCTCCTCTTCTTGACCTTGTGTCAAGTACACTGCCTTTCCACTTTCTTGAGATTGAGATAAAGTTGATTTGATTTTTAGCGTGTCCATCTGGTGAAATCCATGTCGCTTTGTGGATATCCCTATGCTTGAGCACAATGCCTAGCCTCCAATCACCAGATCGTTGAATGCTCAGAATTCTGCAAACACTTCTCCATTCTCATTCATTTCACCTAGAGCTTCTCGACCCATGGTTAGTTCTCTTCCTGTGTTGTCCCCTCCCAGTTTGGCATTCATGTAGCCCATTAGAATTTTGATATCGCCAACCGAGGTGGTGTCCTGTCCAGTGTTGATTGAAGTTGTCTGTAGAAATCCTCCTTTTTCTCTTGCTCTGCATCATTTGTAGGTGCATTGTATGATTGTGACCTTCCTTCCTTTTGAGTTGAACCTTGCTGTTATGATCCTGCAGGTGGAGATTGGTTCCCACTGTATGAGAGCCTTCGATGTACTTGGGGACATCATGGTAGCCACTCCCTCAGTGTGCTCGTGGTCGTCGTCTGGGTGACAGTTTCGGAGTAGATTATTGACTCTCCAGTTGACAGTTTGGAGAGTCCACTTCCATTCCATCTGTTTTCTCAGATTCCTAGCACTTCAACGCCGTACCTTCTCATCTCGTTTGCAATCTGGGCAACCTTGCTAGGTTCATACATGGTGCGGACATTCCATGTCCCCATGTTTACTTTAGCTTTCATTGAGAGAGAGAAGACATATCGGCCAATTGACTTCCCGAAGGCTTTCACCAACTGGCGTCATTTCGTCTCTCCAATTCCAGCGAGGAATAATTTTGTTATTATTTTTTGTATATTGTTTGTGCTTTGAAGTTTCTTTAGCGGTTGGATTTGTTTTCTGGGGTAGGGTTGCTAGCCCCATGCCCAACCTTCCCTCTTTACCTGGGCTTAGGACCGGCTAGTAACTAGTGAACTAGTTAACCAGGCGAGGTTAAAAAAATATGGAACGCTTCACGATTTTGCGTGTCATCCTTGCGCAGGTGCCATGCTAATCTTCTCTGTATCGTTCCAATTTTAGTATACATACCGCCGAAGCGAGTACTTTTATCACTATTATTGTTATTATAATCGCCTTCACTTTAACTAATTTCCGGTGTTGTTTCACTTAATTGTCTTAATCCTTTTAGAAAACATTGACTTCATCTTATCCAATTTGTCTAATACCATTACATAATATTTAATTGATTTACCATTTTCAACAATTTTTTCACCCCCTTCTGAGTTTTATACTCTCTATGTACCATTCCATATATTACATAATCTATTTGTTATCATTCGCACTTAAATTGTTATTATAATCACAAACGCCTATGTCATCATCCGCTCTATTATTATTGTCATCACCATATAGTGTTTAGTTTTCCTCACAGGATATAATTTTTTCCAAATATCATACATATACGAATGTACAACTTGAAAATAAATTCGTTGAAAAGAGTCTCTCCGCTGAATATCTTGTTCTTGATGTTACAATGGGAATTATTAAATTATTAGGATTTACTAATCTTGATTTAACTAAGTTTTTCTGCTCTCTTATTCTAATCGACCCTGGTCTACTACTTTGATCTATGTACTTGACCTCGCAATCGTTGCAAGGGACCTGGTAAACCAGATTATTTTGCTTAATTGCATCGATAGGATCTTTTAACCTACAAAGCTTGTTTCTAAGCTAGTTTGTTGATTTAAATGCACTTTAATCTCAGCCGGCCTTATTGAAAATTCTTCGTACTGCTTCTGAGGTGCCTTCCTCGTATGGTAACACAGCAGAGGCTTTGAATTCTCTCTTAGCCCTGTCGCCATTATCACCATAAGTAGTGGAATCATTATTAATAACACCTTGTTTTACTATTACAACTACTACCACTGCTAATATTTTTCTTTCGATTTCTTATGAATTTATTTATAAATTTTGGTGGGTAATTATTGAGACGTAAAGTATTCTTGATGTGCCTAGTTTCTTGTCGTAGATCCTCTGGTCTATTAGTAAGCTTTTTCGCTCTATAACTTAAGCATTCAACTAAGCCTACTTTAACTGAAATGGGATCCAAAGTCTAAGTAGCGATTCGAATGGGTAGGTTTCCTATAGACACTAGTCTCTAGATTTCCTTCTTGTGTTCGCTTAATCTTGCAATCCATCACTGCTAGCTCACCTTCACCTTCGAAGTCACAGGTAAATTTGATTCCATTCATTACTGAATTTATATATGCCAAGAACATATTGATGTGTTCCAATTTCAGTACTGTAAACGTATCTCTACATATCGGAACCATATCTTTGGAGTAGGACTGAATGTTTGGATGGCCACCTGTTCCCAACTATCCATAAATATGTTTGCGACAATAGGGGATATTGGTGATCCCATTGCAACACCTTCAGTTTGTTTACATATTTTATTTTGGAACTTACAAACTGTAGATGTTAGGCACAATCGTACTCCTAGTATGATTTCCTCAATCGGCACCTTGGTTCGATGCGTAAGTTCTTTGTCATCTTTAAACCCATTTCTAACTGCCTGTAGAGCCATGCCACTCGGTATATTTGTGTAAAGGCTAGTTATGTCATATGATATACACTTAGAGGAGGGTGAAAAAATGATTAGTTTTGACACACAATCACACAGTAGAGTGGGTCAGGGTGACAGTAATTAAAACTAACTTACGTGGGTGGAGGGAGGGAGAGATTGGTAACCGAGTCTTCGTGTTATTGAATCAAAACCAAATACACACAGCAATCGAAATGATTTTGCAAATGTCCTAGATATATGGAAAATTCTACTACTGTTGTCATATTACAGAGAAGGAGAGAAAGTTAGGAATATATAAAGTCTGTCTCAAAGTTGTGGAGTTACCTACCTATATGAATATGGACAATAAATTGTGTCCGAAACATTATCACTGTGTGATATTTCTAATAAACAGACTAAAATGGAAGAATATCACTAATGCTATTTCTAACAAGTTCGTTTATTTGAAAGAAACTAAGAGACTAGCTTTAGCTAAAAAATAATCATTAAATATGAATGAAAAGTGATTATGTAATTTGCTTTGAGTAAAAAACATTCAACAATTGAAGGTGAAGGTGAACATTTTCGACAAATAGATGGTGTGGCTATGGGAAGTCCCTTAGGACCATTGCTAGCTGATATTTACATGTCACACACTGAGGGCTTGACCAGCGATCTCATCAATCAACTTACTCTCTATAAAAGATATGTTGATGATATAATCGTCATATGTGATAAGCATGAAGATGCGACATGTTTGTTAGAAAGACTTAACAACGTACAAAACAACATAAGCCTGACACGTGAAGAAGAAAAAGAAAACCGTCTGCCATTCTTGGATATACTCCTAAGTCGTAGAAATGATGGTTCAATAAAACGGTCGATCTACAGGAAACCTACTTGGTTAGGTCAGTATTTAAGTTTCCATAGCTTTTGTCCAACCCAATAGAAGCGAGGTTTGGTAACTTGTCTATTTAAAAGGATCCAGCGTATTTGTACGGAGGACTCAATGGATGATGATATCAAAATACTAACGGAAACATTAGTGGAAAATGGTTATCCATTGAAGTTCATAAACCGCTGCAAAAATCCGCAAAGATTCAAACCTGATCTGTACTCTGTTTCGAAGAAATGCGTTTACATCGTGTTACCATACAGAGGAGAATCTAATAGCATAATATTAAGACGAAGGTTAAGGTCTGCTGTTAGCAAAACGTACTATGCAGCTAAGCTTATCATAGTTGAGAAGACCAAACACCTGCTGCTACCTAGACCTCAACGCTGTATAAACGATTGTGTCACATCCCACTGCGTTTATAAATTTACATGTGTGTGTGGACAAACATACATAGGGAGGACTAATCGTGATATGCACTTGAGGGTGGGGGAACATGTTCCAAAGTGGCTACGAAAGCAGCTGGATTCACAAACATTGATAAGCGCAGATGGCAGACAACCATCATCATCCATTGCGAAACATATCATTGGTAAGAGTCACAGAATTGATATCAAAACAGCCTTTACAATTTTGTACAGAAACTGTCAGGGGCGTATACATAAGTTTGTTGAGGAGCTAGCCATAAATAAATTTAACCCCCCATTGTGTGTGCAAAAACAGTTTATCCTTACATTAAGCCTACCTTGGTAATGCTTATTTTGTCGTATTACCAAGATTGTCTTCAAGTTTTATCTTTTATTCTTCTCATTATCTTTCTTAATATTGAATTCCTTTATGTCATATGTGTCCTTCCCCCACTTCTAGTTTTCATGTATAATGCCTTAACAAGTAAATGTGTGATCAGATTGTTCGAAATGTATAGCGCTAATACATCACATTTTTCAGATAATCTACGTCTTCTAATTACATTATCCACATTCAACAAAGTTTTCAGCAACGTAAAAGGGACTATCAGATGTCAAATTGGCATGTTATCACTGAAGTGTCATCCTGAAGTCCTGATGGTGAAAATATAGGAACTACCGATGAACATTTATCAGTAACACTAAGAATGTGCTCAAAAATCAACCAGAAAAGTAGTAAGAGACAATATTCAGATAAAAAACATGAAGTTAAATTGAAGCTTCGTTATTTGACTAAAAGATCATAGATTCTATCCAAAAAGAATTAAAATGGATGTTGGTTGGTTGGAGGCAATCGGCAGGAAGTCCTGCTTGACATAGGTTTTCTGCTTATTGATATTTGTCGGTAAGGCATATCTGTAACCTTGAGGGGACCAATGTCCCCTTTGAGATTCAGATTCGTGTCACTCTATGCTGTATTCAACGACGTTACTGCTGAGAAATTCAGGCGGCGATTGACATACCATAGGACTGGATTAGATGCATTGATGAGACACTGAAGAGCGGTCGATTTCATACTATTTAGTCCTAGTACCAACTGAATTTTATCGATCATTTCGCAATGCTGTCATCAGGCTAGGAGGCTCAACATTGCGATGCACTTTTATGGATGTTCGTTTGTTGCTCCCCAGTGATCAATCAATGCATCTAACCCAGTCCCGCAGGAGGTCATATGCGGACTGAGTGTCTCAGTGGTAACGTTACTGACCGCAGCACTGAATGATACAGGTTATAACCTGAGATGAGATATCACTTCCTTCAAGGTTACAGATACGCCTTGGTGGCAAGTACCAACAAGTACGAAACCTGTGTCAAGCAGGCCTTCCTGTTGATTGCTTCCAACTGACTGATATCTATTTAAATACATCGCCATGATGAGTCTCAGCTTGGTGATCGGTCATACTGCAAATTGAGCGATAAATTTAGGTCAACACTAAGAACTGCATATAATGAAATTGCATTTGCTTCAGTGACGAACAAATGTAAAAAGAACCAAGAAATAAATCGATCTAGTGTCACATTTTTTCAAGTGACTCTTCAACTTACATATTACGATGGGAAATGTTTTCACTTATGGGAAAAACCATATTGATCATGTTTGTTATCACAGCCTGAAAAATTACTTCAAGGTTGTGGATTAATTTGCAATAAGTTGTCGACCAGTTTGACAGTGAACTCACAACAACCGGAAGGAATACCTTGCTCACAAATGGAAACATTTTATTACTCTTCAGCTACTTAAAACCTCTTATCTTGCTTAGTACATTCAGATATATGTTGAGAAAACTAGCAACTTCAGCAGATGGAACCTCGCATGAAGTTCTACGTGGATGCGTATGCGTATATGTTCAAATAAAATTTAGAATACGATTTGCTTTACTTAGTCGATGAAAAACAGTAGCTTGTTTTTATCTTAACAGTCTATAAAAAGTCTTCTTCACGATTGCAGCGTGAATGGAAATGACATCTACTACAGGCTAAAAAGAGCCTGACACACATCCACACCCAATATAACCAACATGACAAAACAATCCAGTAAATAATAACCTCATAAACATTTTGACTATCTAAGATAGCCGTGATTTAGTATACTAGTATTGATACTGGGTAGTGATGATTGAAGGTGAAATGATAATTCTCACTACGGTGGGATTCGAAGCAGCAACTACCGAGTTTCCGAACTGATGCTCATTAAGAAAGTATCAATAAGCTCAGTCGAATAGCTTCAAGGATTTCTTTCAATTGGATTCAGTAGGTCTTAACTACTCCATGATTGCCAACTGCCTTTCCCTGCTTTATCTCAAATATTTCTGATGAAAATCCATCTCTTGTCATTGTCTCACAGGTTTATTCCTCAACCTTAACCTTAAGTAAGCCTGTTTTTCTCTTTCAGAAGTCAATCACATGTTGTCAAGTAGTAGGTTAAGGGGATTCAAGTTCGCACTGTGAGCACCAATAACAACAATATAATAACAAGAATAATTAATAGTGATAATAACAGTGATAGTAAAAATACTGTCTGTCATATAAATTAATCTGAAATCACAAGATTGACATTATCTATTATTATCATAGACAAATCATCAAGTGTAAAAATGTTAAACAAGTCGTTATATTTCAGTATCCAACGTGACTTACTTTCTTTTATGATTCCCCTCACCCCTGTATCCGCTCACTTCATCATTTGTGAATGTAGTGGGTGCAAATTAATTCAAGTGTGAACAGATTGAGCATGCAAACATACACATATACAGAGAAAACGTAAACGTGATGGAATATACCAACCGTATTGGATAGGTAGTTAGTTAATCAGTTTATCCCTGTGGTAACTAGATCTGACTAAATCAGATAGTCGCGTGAACAGTTTTCACACACCAGATGTGGTATGAGTGAGTATGCTTGTGTGAAATTCTGATGACTACGAGCAGAATGTTGACAGTAAAAAAAAGTAGGAGAACGCAGTAATCCTTAGTCTTTTCAATGGTTGATATTTGTTTATTAGCCTTGATGTTAAATATTAGGAGTGAATCAGTAGGAAAGTTTGCCTGACCTGGGTTTCATGCTTGTTAAAAGCCAAGAAGAAACTGATATTTCCTCAGCGATCCAAATTTGCATCACTGAGTGTTGAATTAACAGAATTTACTACTAGGTCACCAAATTCGTGACTGATCCTATGTAAGACTGGGATATGCACACGATTCGGCCAATTCGACACCAAATCAGTGACCTAAGACTTCAGTCAGCACTGAAAGCTTGAAAGCCATAACAGTTACCATCCAACAATCGATCTATTTATCGACTAACCTTTTTAGAAGGAAGAGGGAAGTTCAAATTTAAGAGTATCATAGGTAAGAAGTTGAATGATTTTGAAGTAGTTTCCCTCCGGAAGTGATATTGGTGTAGCTTTTTCACACCTGTTTAAAATTTTTATTCTGATCCAAATAAAAGAGAATTAATCATGCACAATATATGGATGGTTTTAATCAATTTATCCACAGTAATTCTTGACAGCATGTTGATATTAATAGGGAAAGAGCAGAAAATTAAACCTGTAGTATATACGAGGATTTAAACAGTTAACCCTTGATTTAGTGTCATGTTACTGCACCAAGTTGTCATGGTATTATCTTACCTATAGGCGAGTACGGCACGTAGTCGGTATCTCACTTAAATCTAACTGTAACCAAAGGTTTTCCTCCACCTTTAATGACTGTCTTGAATTGATACTGACATTTTCACTAATCAAAACTCAAGCTGAAAGGTCAATGAAACCTTGAAAATATCGTAGTGTAACATCAACTTGACTACTAACTAACTGATGACATTCCAGTGAAGCTTAATTACTTTGATTTCACTAATTGTTACGCAATGAATGCACACAGTATACGACTTCCAAACATTTATCGAAGTATAAAGCATAACTGTAGTATTTTATACTACGTAAATGCACTCAACCCTTTCTACATTTACGAAATAAACAATGAGCCACACCTATTGTGTGACTGCTGATGATACTATTTGACTGCCTACATCTCGGCAAGTTGAATGGGCTTCAAACCCATGACCTTGTCGTTGAAATTCAACTGTATGAACCAGTGAACCACAACTCTACGTTCTGCACTATACGTCTGTGAAGTGTGCACTTCGAAATTTAATTTCGGAGGAAGACTAAGCATATTCAGTAGCTATTTTATCTGAAAAATTGCTCAAGTGTAATGGAACCATTAAATAAACGAGATTACTAGTCAAAGGAGATAAGTTAGTTGGTGAAGTCATCCAACAGAGTCAATAGGAGTGAATGTCATGTGTATTAAGTGTCATGAATGCATTTTCTACTGAAATTTGGCATATTTTGGAGTAACAATTAAATATTTTCAAGTTCAGAAGCTGCATATTCTCATGACGTAATTTCGTACTACCTTTCTGCCGGGTGATGTGAACTTGGCAATTAAAACTTTCCAGTCTCTGAAAATCGTCAGTCTTACATCCTATGACATGCGTTTTGTTGTTAGCCACCTGACTGTTATATTCCTGCTTGATTCCTTTTCATTGATTTACTCTATCTCTGATGGTGTATTTTGATACTTTTGTCTGTCAGCTAATTTCTGCTGGGACGGAAGAAGAAGAAGTGAAGTCATTTCACTGGTCATAGTACAGTTAGAGGAATTCCCTTTTTGCCAGATTTTCTATTCCATCCTTCAGAATAAGCCTGTATACAGTAGAATCATTATTGATTAACTAATTGTCAGCTAATTGGTCAGTAGTGTTAAAAAGGAAAGAAATGGTCTGCCGGAACGCCAGCCAGCATAATAATCTTTTCGAAGAGCATACTTTTATCTGAATATTTGAATTCTGAAAAGCAGGAATGACTAATGTTGTATTTACGGTTAGTTAGCACAAGAAATTATGCCCACCTTTTAATCTGTTGCTTACTTTAGGGTAGCTGTAAGATGTAGAACGCTTATTAACTCTTATTTACGAACAGTCACTTCAATTTGCTTATATCACAGTGTATCAGTGTGCCAACTATGTAAGATTTGGTCTCAGAGTACTTCTAAATCTAAATGCCTATACGTTATCCATGGAGTTGTTGAGTTAGGATAGCCCAGTCTTGTGCAACACCTCCTAGCCAGTTTTACTAGCTGATCGTTATCATTGCTGATTTTGCAGGTTTGAATTTACCAATGTCTATTTGCATGCTCAATCAAGATTAAAAATAATCCTTACTCTTTGAATACTGTCCTTGTTGTATCATCAATGTTTGTCAGTAAGCGGGTATGCAAAAATTGTGTGGAGTCGCAAATCCTTACCTCAAGTCAGTTCAAAATCAACATGAAAGGTGGTATTACTGCCACACTTCGTATCAGCACATCAAAGTGGAAGGTAACAAAGTGAAGGATAGGGAAATGAGAAAGAAAATAATCAATGGTAGCAGAATGTCATAAAAGAGTGGACAAGTGGGTGTAGTCTTTAATTCATAGTATTACCTAACAAGAATTTAATGCGTAATCTTGAGGAAGGCAGCTACTCTTTGGTTGTATTCAAATTGTCCTGAAGTTGTCTACTTTCCATGTTGACTCTTCGCTTCACTGTGTCTACAGAAATAATGATCATTTTATAAAACATTTTCTTGAATAGCTATGTTGGACACTTACTTAATCAACTGTAATATTCATGTGGATTTACTCATCAGGACAAGGTCAGGAAATCCCGTATTTCTCAAGTGATTGATCAACTTTATTTAACATAACTGACTATATACGAGTCAGAGTCTATAAATCGTTCTTCAGATTTTTAGTCAATGACCAACTTCAAGGGGAATTTCTAGAAAATACGGATAATTACAATATAAAACTCGTCAACTTTGTTGTATCAGCCGGAAAAATGCAGTTTTGTTGTTGGCTTCTGGTATTATTTTCTGAAGAGACTGTTCAGTGAAATGGATGGGTAAGTAGGATGATTAGTTTGTAGTTGACCTGAGACGCTGGCCTCTTTGAGTTGAACTTTCCAGGCTACACGTATGACCCCGAACGAGTGAAGCCATTGTTCAGTCCTTACATAATTCTGATCTGATTTCAGAATCCACAGATCAGCGTGAGTGGTTTCTCTTAACTAATAGCTCCTACCCCGATATTGTGGTTGTTCTACCATATTGAAGTGACCCAACGAGATGTACTGGTGGGGGCAAATGTTCATTAAGGTCCACCATAGCCGAAAGAACTGTTGGACAGTGGCAAGATAAAAGCAGTTATTACCAAATAAGTAATCCGTTATGGAGAGGTCGGTGGTGAGTTTGTACCGTAGATTGTGTGTATGTGATAGCGGTAAGGTGATTCCTGTCGTTTGTCAGCCGTATCGTGTTGATACTACCTTCCCTACGAGGATTTGCAGTTAGTAGGGGTAGAACTTGAAAATATTACACTACTTCTTATCTTGTGTTTTCGAGTTTCCTAGCTGAATATAATACAAAGTTAAATCACAAACTTCTAAAAAGGCTATGTGTGATTGACCGGAAACAGATATCCCTTAGGTTCTGCGGCCACTCACCACTGTTACTAATGCAGTTTTTCAGGTACCTTAAGAAGAAGTAACCTTTGATGGTGTGAGCAGCCCAAAGTGTCAGCCACTCTGGCTGATAACACTATCACCATTTAAATTCCGTCTGATCATTGTCAACTTTGCAGGTCTTCGCCTAATTATATTTTTTTATACCTTCCGGTCAATATTCCTACGTCATTTCTGGTTTTTTCCGGCTTTGCGGTGCTTAACAATGATTCTAGCTTAGCATCCAGAGCTGAGTGAAACTGCGTTCTAAACTACCTATTTGATGATTAGTTCTCATAATCCTGTAGGTATATGCATATTATTAAGTGTTGAGGCGAGAAGTGCACTGGCCGACCGGATAGCAGTTGACAGTGGCCTGCGCACTCTTCGACTGAAAAAGTTCAGTGAAAATTAAAAGAAACAGAGAAACTCGTTGTTATCTTTTTGTAATTTATGCTTACGCCGCACATACTGACTATTATTATTATTATTTATCCCTTGGGTTCCTAATGGAACATAGGGCTTCAGTAGCACGTCTTCATTCCACTCCGTTCTCTGCAAACTTTTGAACCTCGCTCCATGACAGCCCACAACCTCTCATTTCTTCCTCACAAGATCCCCTCCATGTCACCCTCACCTGGGACACCCAAATCGTTGCTTTCCATCTGGGTTCCACTCGAGTGCCTGACCTGGCGTGTGATGTCCCCAATCGGCTTTCTAAGTGTATACACAATCCATCCCATCTCCACTCCATTCTCCTGCATATTTGTTGAGTGATAGGTTCTTGTTTCATTGGTTCGTTGACAGCCAGAATTCCTTGTTGCTTATTGTCATTATTCTGGCCATCTGATCTGATCTTCAGTATGGAGCCAGAGTAGGTGGCAGCTGTTGATGAATATCTGTAGTTTGTTGGAAATGCTTTTCGTAACGCGCCAAGTTTCTGAACCATATGGCAGCACTGACTTGATTGAATTAGTGTTGAAAATCCGGATGTTGTTCACTCTTTATGCTGAGTGCAGTAGATCTCCACACTGGTTTCAGATTAATGAACGCCTTTCTTGCTGTCTTTCCGATCCTGACTTTGATGTCCTCGTCTGTGCCGCCTGTAGTTTTAACAGTGCTGCCTGGATAGGTGAAAGACACTGCTTCCTTCAAGTTTCACCCCTTGATGGTGAGTGGTGTTTGTTTTGTTATTGGTGGTGTTGACTGGGTATCTTCATCACCTCTGAGGTGAGCTTCCCATTGTGAATTACTCGGCATGTGGCATCTTCATATAGTTGTTGAATGAGGTTGATCAAGGTTTGTGTCACTAAAAGCATAGTGTTGAAGCAACTGCCGAATTACTAGTCGGTCGACGCTGTCAAAGGCCTTCTCAAGGTCGATGAAGTTGAGGTAGACAGATGACTGCTATTCTATGCTCTGTTCTATGATGATGCGTAGTGTAGCGTTGCGATTTGGTCTGCACATGATTTGTACTTCCTGGATCCAGCCTGTTTGAGTCATAGTTTTGAATCCAGTGCATCCTTTAGTCTCTCCAGGATGATGCGGCTTAATATTTTGCTTGGGGTGGACAGGTGTGGAGCATGATTCCTTGCCAGTTCTTACAAAGACTTAGACCTCCCTTCATTGGAAGTTTGACAAGGTAGCCTTTCTTCCAACGGCCAGGTAACTTTATTTCCTTCCACACTCTCCCCAATAGTGGTATGAGCATGTCCGCTGTTGTCCTTGCGTCTGTTCTCAGTGCTTCTGGCGGAATTCCATCAGGTTCTGCTGCCTTACCGCATTTTAGTAGCTTTATGGCTTTCAGTACTTCGACTTTCGTTGGAGGGCGTGTTCACTTGTAGTTCTGTGTCTGCAGGTGGTATTTCTGGACAGTGCAGGTGGTGGTCGATTCAAGAGCTTTTTGAAGTGGTCAGCCCATCGTTCTCTTTGTTTCTCTTCTTTGGTTATTAGATTTCCTTCATCATCTGATGAAATGATTTCCGATAAAATTTCACTACAGATAAGAAATGACTTAACTTGCATTTACCCAGCTTGCACTATCTACGGCATACGCTATTAGAAGATTAAGATTATCTGAAAAATGTGATGTATTTGCACAATACATTTCGAACAATCTGATCACACATTTACTTGTCAAGTCAATTTATATATGAAAATTAAAGGTCAAATATGATTAAATTGAAAGGTAGTGACACTAGTCTTGGTAATATAATCAGACAGGGATTACCAAGGTAAATTAAGTGAAACAACAAATTGTTTTTGTACGCACAGCGGGGGATTAAGTTTACGAATGGCTAACGCTTCGGCAAACTTCAGTATGCGCCCCTGATTATTCCTGTATAAAATCTTGAAGGCTGTTTTCGTATTACCCTGTGATTCATTTCGATGATATGTTTTGCTGTACATGACGATGGATGTCTGTCACCTGCACTTATCAAATTTTGTGTGTGAAACTGTTTTTCTGGCCATTTGGGTATGTGTTCACCCACCATAGTCTGCATTCAATGATTACTCCTCCCTAGGTATGTGTGTGCGAGGTTGAGGTTTGTGGTGAAGCCGGTGTTTGTCGTCTCAACAATGATAAGCTGGGCTGCATGGTATGGTTTACTGATAACAGATTTTAATCTCTGCTTCAATATCATACTGCTTGTTTCCCCTCTGTATTGTACTTTGAGAAATATGTTTTTCTTTGGGACCGAGGAAACTATAGGCTTTGGGGTCAGCTGTTTTTTCAATGGTTAACAAACTGTAATGGATAACGGTTTTCCATTAGAGTGTCTGTCAGAAATTTATTCTCATCATCCATCGTATCAGATGTACAGATACGTTAGATTCCATTGAACAAGCATCTTACTAAGCCTGTCTTATATTTAATCGGACAAAAACTAGAAATTCAAATACTGTCCTGTCCAAGTAGGCTTCCTATATATTGATCGTCTTATAGATCCATCTTCCTTCCAGCACAAGAGTATATCAAGAAATGCAAGTTGGTCTTTTCCTTCCTCACATGTCAGATTTCCACATCACTAAGAGACCTCAACCACTGATCCTTATCGTCTCGGGGAACCCCAACTAGGTAGTCGATATCTTCCGACAAGACTCACATCAACAGTCAGAGACTTCATCAACTTGTGCCACATTCTAGTCTAGCCACCATGAACCCTCTTTCAAATAGTCCGACGTAGGTACCTATTCCTCAGTACTTATTCGTGATTGCCACCTACTGTTCTAGGGTCTGATGCTGACTGGCTGCTAACATCTAACACTTTGTTCTGTGTTAATTTGACTTTATTCAATGAACAAGTTATCTGCAAAAGTTATTCCGTAAAACTTGTTTGAATAAACTATTTCTTACTTTTTTCTAAACTTTTTGCTGAATACTTAGATTCTATCATATATATGACAAAAGGATACATTGTTTATGGCATTAGAATGATTAGTTAGTGGTTGTTTATGGAATCATATTGCTAAATGCAGTACAAAGACAGAATGCTATCCTTTACAGTATGCATCATATATATATATAGACGTCATTGAAGTGAAGACAGGAGTAAGACAAGGCTGCCACCTTCTATCACCAATCATCTTCCTGATTGCGGTCGACTGGATCATGTAGCAAACCGTGAGGAGCTGCAAGAGGACGGGCATACGCTGACTGCATCGATGAAAAGAGCCTGGAGAATTTAGATTTCGCCCATGATCATAATTTATGTCTAATGTCTCATTTCGCTCAAACCCGAAGATCTACAGGCTAAAACTAACAAGTTGGTAGAAGAGGCAGGGCACGGCGGCGAAAACGGCACTTCCTTCAAGTGAATGTAGAGAAGACAGAGGTGATGCAGATAACCAACCAACCAACCAACAACAGCATCAACAACAAACACCAATCACCATCAACGGGAGAAACCTAAGGGAAGTAGTCTCCTTCACCTACCTACTCACCTAGGCAGCATCGTTTCAACTACAGGTGGCGAGCGGCACAGGCACAGAAGAGGATATCAAAGCAACCAGGATCGGAAAGACAGCAAGACAGGCTTTCACTCGTCTGAAATCAGTGTGGAGATATAATGCACTCCACTCAGCATTAAGCGTGAACAACATCCGGATTTTCAACACCAATGTCAGTCAAGTAAGTCAGTGCTTCTATGTGATAGTTGAGAGACTTGACGCGTCACGAAAAGCACTTCCAACAAATTACAGACATACATCATCAACAGCTGTCACATACGCTGGCTCCATACTGAAGATCAGATAAGATCAGATGGCCAGAATAATGAGAATAGGCAACAAGGAACTCTGGTTGGCAACAAACCAACGAAGCAAGAGCCTATCACCCAACAAATATGGAGGAGAAGAAAGTAGAGATGGATTGGATTGAGCATACACTGAGAAGGCCGATTGTGGACGTCACGTGTCAGGCCAGGCTGTCCAGTGAAATTGAAAGGGGAAAGGATGAGTTGGGTATCCCAGCTGTGGGTGATATGGAGGAGATGATGTGAGGAAGAAATGAAAGGTTGTGGGCAGTGGTGGAGCGAGGTTGAGAAGATTGCAGAGAAGAGAGTGTAATGAAGGCATGCTACTGAAGCCGTATGTTCCACTAGAAACCAAAGGGGAAAATTATATAATAGTCATGTATATCATTCGCATTACAGTACTTATATTCTAAAAATTCTGTTTACACGTTGGTTTTCATTTAAACATGTATGTGTGTGTGTGTGTGTGTGTGTAAAACACTTTAAAGATATTATAACCTTTCTTTCCTTACTTCTATGTACTTAATTTATGTTGAAGTAACAGTAGATAAGATGAGAATAGAAGCTCCTGTAGGTTGACATGTACTGGCTCAAGAACAATAAGCCGCATATGAGACATTGTGTTTGTGACTAAGGTATCTACTATTTTCTTGCTTTTATGTTCTTGCACATTGATAAGACTTCAGAGTGAAGGATATCTTCAGCTATCAAATTATTCACTTATCTAAATTTTAAAATCAATACTTAAAACTAGCCGCCAAATACACGATCTTTGAAATGAAAAAAAATTATTCGTTAGTTGAATACTTCTTGTTAGGGAAATTGAAAATTTAATACTGATCATATATTTTTTTTTGTTAATTGGTGTACAGTACTTTCGAAAAATCTTATTCGTAATCAATCGACATCCAGTTGACATCCGGATAGGTATTGAACAATGAAGTGTGGCAATAAGAAATCTTCGTTAAGAGTAAAATTGATGTGATTTTAAAAAAAGGCTCATAAACTTCACTCATTGTATACGAAGGTGAAGAATTTAAGTGATTACTGAGGGTTGAGAAATTTATACAACTGTAAGTGGTGACTGAGGTAATCCAAGCAAATTGTGTTTCTTAAAGATACATCACTTTGAAAGATTTGAATGACATCAGTGGAACATAGGGGTTCAGTAGCATTTCGCCATTTCACTCTGTTCTCTGTAGTCTTTTCAACCTGGCTCCATGTCAACAACTAGTGATATTATTATATTTGTAACCATAATTACTGTTATTTTAGTCTGCGATGAGTTAACTTTGATTTTCATCACAGATAACAGTTTTTAAATATCATGTATCTACATGACTTCATATTGATATTAGTGCTGAAGATATTATCTAGAAAGATAATGAAACCTTCATGAATACATCGTTTAGCTTAGAGAATGCAATATAACTAAGACCATCCACCTGACCTACAAATATTGTCCATCATTCCAATTGGGTTATATTGGTCTGACAACAGAAATATAAGAAAAACCTTACAACTGTTAGTACAGATGTACTTCACCTCTGTAGCAGGTAAGAAAAACCATGAAACTATTCTCAGTGACTTCTTACTTTTTTATGTTAACTCTATTTGAACTGGTGAAAGCATATCAGTTTAAACCAGTATACATTCAGGGGAGATTGTGCATCCTTCCGTCTACCTCTCTGTTTGTACATCTATCTGTAAAACATTATTAGATTACATAACTATTGAAATGATACTTGGTTGGGGCATGTAAGTGGGTTGATTCTTTATTATGTCTATTTACTGTTTTTGCAAACTCATTTTACTTCACTACATGGCTGTAAAGAATGTGATCAGTTACGCTTTAGCTAGAATGATCAACTGATAAAACATTATGGCGTATGATAGAGTAGTGTGCCAGTTCCGTTTACCGTACAATGAAACAGTATCCAAATTGAAAATCATCGATGTAAATAAATGAATAAATTTAAAAGTATATATGTAGTACTGAAGAAGCTGTGGCTCACACAGAGAAACTTCAGGAAAAATCTTGTTTTGATTTTCTAAGTATTTTGGTGTTATATTCAAACTTACTTCATCAATGATTAAATAAAACTCGGTGCCCGATTTTGTGCAGAGTACTCATAATAACTATGTTCTGGATACTTGTTGATCCTTGCAATTTCCCGCTGGTTACAAGACAGGACCGAAAAAAATTAGTATCTCGTGGCATGTGAGCTCTGTGAACGAATGATTTAGTATTGGCCCAAGTTTCATTTCGACATTATTTGCTCAGAGCAGGTTACCAATGGGTCGAATTGTTCGACCTCTATTGGCATATGGGCTCCTACACGGATCCCTTGATATTGCCTGAATGTAAATTATGGTAGTTTTACTTGACTTTACAAGTATTACAAGTATATCAGTCAACAGTAATAACTAATACCCGTTGTACAAGAAGTGGCTATCGTGCTTCCATGTCATAGTAGATTACGCCTTGGCATTTGAAGCGATGGGTACGAGGTTCGTGTCTCAGTGGGAACAATATCACTCACTTGGGTGCAGGGACATCCAGCTGACGAGCCCCAAATAGGACGAAACGTGTGTCTTGGATTCTTCTGGTAGCCACAACCAAGCAAAATCACCAGTTATGAATACTTTGAGGCAATAATGAAAACCCAATGCATTATTCATAAACTTGTACTAATGTGATATGCGAAACAAGGTCAGAATGCTAGGCTAGGATAGAATGATGAACAAAAGGTACGGTTTATGTACCAAGTTTTTAAGGTTAAATTGCTTACCGGTGGCATGCAAATGTTATTTCACCCCCAATGGCTAACGCAATGAAGAACTAAGAAGGAAGCATTAAAACAAAGTTATCTAATGGACATCTGTGTAAATCTGCTTCAGTTTATATGACATATTATATAAGTAAGTTTTAATACAATCCCAGCGTCTTTAGAAATTCGAAAACAAGGTTCTGTTGAAGAAGCTGTATCATACACAGCGAAACGTTCAGAAAGTATTGTTTTAGACTTTCTAAAAACACTGGGATTATATTAAATCTTACCGATATAATAAGTCAACCTGACGTCGCTCAACTCCTTTCACGATATTTATATGACATATTCCCACCCATTTAGGCACAGTCCATTTTATTATTATTTTCGAAATAGACACTTAAATGTCTGTAAAGTAATAACTTAACAGACCTGTTTTGCTGGTGCAAAAACGCAATAACTCCAGGCAAAAGTCTACTGAATGAGAGATTTAATCGTAATATGTTAGCTAAGAATTCAAACTAATGATGAACCAGTTGAACGGAGTGGAATTGAAGGTTATTGAAACTCGTCTGTACCATACACATATTGAATTTAGAATGGTGTTAGTATTGAACAATTCATATGAATAACGCAAGAGCCATCTAGACAGTTAAATGAAACAGTAAAAGATACTTTCTGTGTCATAAAGATGGCAAAAACAGACAATTCATCGAAAAAGCTTCCCTTAGGACGATGTAATTTACTAAATCTATGTTGATCAAATAAAGAAAGAGTTCACTAGAAATTTTGAAGAAATGAACAATGGATCAACATTTAGTGCCAAACCAATCAAGCAGCTACAATTTTCCTTTGTGATATTTCTTTTACCATATGGTCATCTAAAAGGGCATGAAGAAAACTTCCAAATTTGTACCATTTTAAGCATATGCAGCTCGTCATATCGGCAAATGACCTTCCATTATACAACAATCACTCAGAAACCATCTTAATATTTATACTGTGTTCAACTCGTTTGATTTCATTATTTCAATCAATAATGTCGGGGTACTGAACAAATGAATTATTATTTATAATTTTCCCCATTGGTTTCTAGTGGAACATACGGCTTCAGTAGCATGCCTTCATTACACTCTCTTCTCTGCAATCTTCTCAACCTCGCTCCACCACTGCCCACAACCTTTCATTTCTTCCTCACATCATCTCCTCCATATCACCCACAGCTGGGATACCCAACTCATCCTTTCCCCTTTCAATTTCACTGGACAGCCTGGCCTGACACGTGACGTCCACAATCGGCCTTCTCAGTGTATGCTCAATCCAATCCATCTCTACTTTCTTCTCCTCCATATTTGTTGGGTGATAGGCTCTTGCTTCGTTGGTTTGTTGCCAACCAGAGTTCCTTGTTGCCTATTCTCATTATTCTGGCCATCTGATCTTATCTGATCTTCAGTATGGAGCCAGCGTATGTGACAGCTGTTGATGATGTATGTCTGTAATTTGTTGGAAGTGCTTTTCGTGACGCGTCAAGTCTCTCAACTATCACATAGAAGCACTGACTTACTTGACTGACATTGGTGTTGAAAATCCGGATGTTGTTCACGCTTAATGCTGAGTGGAGTGCATTATATCTCCACACTGATTTCAGACGAGTGAAAGCCTGTCTTGCTGTCTTTCCGATCCTGGTTGCTTTGATATCCTCTTCTGTGCCTGTGCCGCTCGCCACCTGTAGTTGAAACGATGCTGCCTAGGTGAGTAGGTAGGTGAAGGAGACTACTTCCCTTAGGTTTCTCCCGTTGATGGTGATTGGTGTTTGTTGTTGATGCTGTTGTTGGTTGGTTGGTTGGTTATCTGCATCACCTCTGTCTTCTCTACATTCACTTGAAGGAAGTGCCGTTTTCGCCGCCGTGCCCTGCCTCTTCTACCAACTTGTTAGTTTTAGCCTGTAGATCTTCGATTGAATAAACTAATAAATTATCTCAACATCACTTCATTTTTCTGCTCAATAAAACCAAAGGTTAGTGAAACATCTTTAGTCAGTGCAACAAGATCATTTAGTCAGTTCATGTCATGCAACTCCACTGGAACTCCTCTTCATAAGTTTTTTCAAACTCATGCGGAACTTATATTAATGATGGAAATCTGCTAGCGGTGAAATTTAGGATACACTTTTCATCCTACCTAGGACTCGTCAGCTGGATGTGTCTGCTTCTGGCTGAGTGAACTCATTTCCACTAAGACATGTACTCACGGCGGATCGCTTCAAATGTCAGAGCGTCATCCACTAGGTCACCAATTCATGACACCCACTTGTTCTTTTATGGGTACAGTTTTTATGCTGTTACTTGGATTATTGCATCGTTGATCGAACCTAATTGATCGGTATCTATTGGCATGTAGGTTCCTGCACGGATGCCTCGATACTGCCTGTGTTTCGTTCTTATATTATATTAGACCTTTCAAAAGGAGTATAAATCCACAAATTCTGGATAGTAGAAACTCTAGACATTCATCGATTCCAACCCAAACTCTGTGTAGACATGCGTTCGGTCCTTTCTTTTTACATGATCTTAATAAAAATGTTTTGTTGCGTAACTTCCTTCTGCTTTTAGATAGGATATTTTATTCTAATATTGGACATTATAGTAACAACATGACCCTGTTGATTAGTAACAGACTGGCAATTATTTCTAGTATTTATAAATACAATTGTATGGCTTTAGTAAGCGGCATCGTCAGAAGGAAAATCTTCATCTATGAATTGTATTTTGTCTTCTGTAAAAATTCTTGTTTTTCAGTCTCTTTTTTTAATTAGATTACTCAAGACTTTGAGTCAGTTCTCACTGCTTAAAGCAGTTTTTTTTTCTTTCTTTCCTGTTTCTACTATACTCTCTATTTTAAACTCAAACGTCTACAAAATACATTATCCACACTGATGTAGGTTGAATTAAGGTAGATCCACTTGTGAAATTTCAGTGTGACTTTGAAAAGTAGAATATTTGAACTACACCATTTTATCTGATTTGGTACTATAAGTGATATCAGGAATTCATGTATAAATATTTGAGCAATATATGCTATCAAGTGATATTAGTAATTTGAGGCTAGCCATATGTTACGTTTAAATGAGATGAAATATGCAAAAATATTTTAAACCATAATTATATATATATATATATATATATATATATATATATATATATCAAAATAAATCACTAAGTTATGGTAATTCGTAAATAGTAAGATAAGGGAGGGATCATTTTCCTGAGTGAAGCTATAACAAAACTGAATATTTGAGCGAAAAATAAGGATTAAGTTTAATTGTGTAAAATAATTGCGAAATGAGAATCGAGTGAAGATGAAGAGAAGATTTATGTGCAAAATAAAAGCAACTGGAACTGGTTTATAAATATGAAGTATTCACTTTTATAATCCATTTCCTTCTATGAATACGCTTCTCTGTTTATTCAAAGACAATAAAAAATACTTATTTACGTTTAAAGAAGTCAAAGGTATGTTTTAAAAAATTACCAAAATTACAAGGTTTGCCATCTAAACAAATGAAAGCTACTGTCAATGATAACATTAGAGTGATAAATGTAAAGATGAAAATTCCAAGCAGCTCCCATGTCATATAATCTGTTTCATCGCCATTCTTCATATTCCGTAGACCTAAAATTTAGTATAGTTTGAAAAGACGTGGAGTGAAAACTTTTAAAAGACTAAACTTTAGGGTATAAAAGAAGTAGATGGAGACATAATAACCATTTTATGCTACAGTCAGTGATAAAGGCGGAAAATACTGTTGCCAAGTCCTGTGTTGATTTTTGTCAGGTGCAATGCTCGATGAAATATTTCGAATATCATTAAAAATTAGTAATGTTGTTTTTATATGATACCGTCGTTGACTGGACCGAATTGATCGGTCTCTATTGGCATATAGGCCTCTGTGCGGATGCCTCGATACTGCCTGCGTTCTAATTACATTATTGATGGATCGTGGCTAGCAGTAGAATCCGCACGGAAGCCCATATGCCAATAGAGACCGATCAATTCGGTCCAATCAACGACGGTATCATATAAAAACAATTATACTCAAAACTATACTCGTCTCACAAGAAGTGGCTATAGTGACTAGGTGGTGTAATGGATAATGCCCTAGTGTTTGAAGCGGTCGTTCTCGAGTCCGAATCCCGGTGGGAACAACACCACTCACTGGGAAGCAGGTACATCCAGCTGACGAGTCCCAAATAGGATGAAATGCACATCCTGAATTCCACTGCTAGCCACGATCCATCATCTATATCATTAAAAATTGTTTGCTTACCTTATGTAACTACAATCAATAAAGTTTTCCCGAAATCCTGCCCAATCAATTATACTGTGTGGTGTATTTAACAAGAAAGAATAACATGGAATCATACATAATAACAGCTCAGATTTTTCTCTTTCACTAATACTATTCAGTGATTCTTCCAGTTTCAAATGAAATAAAACTTCAGGTTAACTTATAATAGAGTTCTGGAAATTCTGTACGGCTGTCAAAAGGATTTCAACTTACTACCATTAAAAATCAGAAAACATTTAGTTTTCTCCGTATTTCTTGGCGGATTTCAATCAAATACACATTAGTTGTCGTAGCGATTATTACAGAGGTTTCCTATTCACTGACTGAACTTATTAGCTACCTACCCACCTTTCTCTTAATCTGGCTAACTCTTCATTGTATATTTCTTAGTTTACAGTCAGATGACCTCAAACACACTGTTTGCCTCATTAACAAACCTATATTGCTGTTGAACACGTAACATTATGCAATTTGACAAAAGTTTGAGTTTTGTATTCATTAAGTTGAGCTTTCTGGAGTGTATTCGTTTAATCATAGTGATTCAGTAGTTTCCAAGACATGAGCTAAATAGGTCAGTTTGGTTACAGTCAATCAAAAATTTCAGTATTTCCGTACATAAACTGGTAGTGTTCATACATTTCATCGCGGTCTGTTGAGCATAAACGATGCAGTTTCAATCCAATTTCAATCCATAGTGAAAACCAGGTCTCCTAAAATTATTTTTCGTTTTGATGTTAATAAACCAAAAAGTAAGTCTAGGGAATATGGATAAAAGTGTTGATAATGTCCTATTACTTTTCTCAGTTTTTCAAATAATGTAAATATTTTATATGAGCGGACTTCCTGTGTTGGTCTAAGAACGGTGTATTATGTAACTCAGTTATAAAAAAAGAATTACTTACCTAGAACAGATACTTGGTGTGATAGTTCTTCAATTTTATTATCGGAGTGTAATAGAGTTATTTGTCTTTTAGTGACAGTTTCTAAACTACACTCAGGTTTTATTGATACCTCTTGATCTGTTAGAATTTCACTGTTAAGTAGCAGTTCTAGACGATAGGTTTCTGCTGAATCCGGTCCAGTCCAAATATTAATTTCTTTTGAAATAGCCAGTGAAGAACAGGATTTATATGGATTACTATTATTATTAGTGATATTATGGCTATCCATATCTAGCTTTTGTCGGTACTGTAAACCAGTCAAGGCGTAGCATGTTACACAGTGATCAGTAAAATCACCTGTAGCCAGTGGAGATATCATTTGCGTCTGAGCATCAGACATCATATTGTCTAATTTACCGAATGGCGTAGACGCGTAAATTCTTACTATTCTTTTGTGACACGGACTTGAAGATTTTCGTGTTCGATGAAATGACCTAGATGGACTACCTAAAATGAAAAGAAAACATTTAAAGAAAGCTTTGTCATTAGAACTCAGAAAAGATTGTTAAAAACCGCTTCACTTCAATGCTTCCCTCATACTGAAACGAATCAAATAAATGTCATTTCAACTCATTATTATTTTATTCAAAGGGTCCACTTGAAATCAGTTTCGATTCAAGTTATAAAACCAAAACGAACCCTATTCGTGATGGTTCGAGAACCATAAACATAACAAACTTTTACATTCTCACCGGATCTCTAACATATATGACAAACACTTTACTGTCCAATACATTAATCAAAAACCAGCACATTGACTAGCCATGAGCCAGTGACCAATTTCATATTGTCTGATCCGAGTGTGAATCGAATTCCGCCGATCATTTTGCAATGTGGGTAACAAGCTGAGAGACTCACCCTCAAGATGCCCTGGGATGTATATTAGTTAAATGGTAGCCGTCGTCAGTGACCTCTGGACCTAGGTTTCTTACTTGTTGGCACTCGCTAGTAAGGTGTATGTGCAACCTCGAAGGAACTGACGTCCTCTGCGAGATTTCAACTCAGGACCAGACAATGTGGAAAGCTCGTTGCTCTAAAGTGACCAATCGATTGATCTGATCCCATCCTAAAGCAAGTAAATAGCAGCTCAAATAGAACAGTTATAGCGTCTCTGGTTGCAGATCTGAGTGGCGTCTGGATTTCACTTCAATCATGGTTGCAAATATGATTCGCTGATAACTGCCAGGAAGCATGAAACTTAGGTCCAGAGCTTACTGGAAATTACCTCCAACCAACCAACATGCGTTAAAGTTCTGTAGTCAAACACCTCTCTGATCTAGAAGTTCGTGATTAGGGAAAGAAATGCATCAGTGGCCCTTGAAGGGGCTCAGAATGTGTGCTGTAAAATTTCTAAGAATCAGACTGATGGATTCTGTGCGAAAATGTTATTCACTAGACTTAGGAGTTCTATTCCATACTAGGAAAGGTGGAGAATGTATACCATTGTAAAGATTTTTTCCTGTGACAGAAAAGATATCAACTTGCCTTCGGTTAATGAGAATTTTTAATATGATATACTTATTATCTCTGACTGATATTTAGCTACCCTCCGAATTCTTTAGTGTGATCTTGTGCACTGATATGAGATTGTATTAGTACATCAAGAAAAGAATCACAGTTGATTCTAACAAAGGTCTTCAATATATACATATATATATATATATATATATATATATATATATATATATATATATATATATATATATATAATTGAAAGACATCAGAGTTTGAAAGCCTCGAATATATCCACAAAAAGATACAGAAGGATTCCACTACAAGACCCTTTTATTAACTGTCTTTTATCAAGCACATAACCCTGTTGAAAGCGCATGGTTAACAAAGTTTAAGGTGATTGACACTGTATTCCGCTTAAGCAAAGAAAAAACTTGAATCATTTTTTAGTGAGAAACGTTGGAATTATTTTATTCAAATACGTTGTGATTTATACAGGTAAGAGATATTTCTAATATCAACCATTTACTCCAAACCCAACATATGCAATAATATCCGGTCAAACTTTGAGCATAAGTCATTACTTTTCAACACACGTTTTCAATAACGTAACAGTAAAGTTCATGTAGATCAGACTCCATTTCAGGAAGTAACCTGCTTCACCTATCTAGGAAGCACTGTTTCAACTACAGGTGGCGGGACAGACGAGGACGTCAAAGTCAGAATCGGAAAAGCAAGACAGGCGTTCATTAGCCTGAAACCAGTGTGGAGATCTTCTGCACTCAGCATGCGGAACAAGATATACGGATTTTCAACACCAACGTCAAGTCAGTGCTTCTGTATGGTTCAGAGACTTGGCGCGTCACGAAAGGCATTTCCAATAAACTACAGACATTCATCAACAACTGCTTACGCTCGATACTGAAGATCAGATGCATTGCCAGAAAGAATAAACAACAAGGAGCTCTGGGAACGAACCAACCAAGAACCTATCACTCAACAAATATGCAGAATGGGGAAGTGGAGATGGATTGGGCATACCCTGAGAAGGCCGACTGGGGGACATCACGCGTCAGGCCGTCGAGTGGAATCCCCAGGGGAAGCGACGAGTTGGACGTCCGGGGGTGATATGGAGGAGATCGTGCGAGGGGAAATGAGAGCTTCTGGGCCGTCGTGGAACCAGGTTCAAAAGATCTCAGAGAACAGAGGTCACTCGAGACGTGCTACTGAAGCTCTATGTTCCACTAGGAACCCAAGGGACTAATAATAATAATAATAATAATAATATTAATAATAGTGACTCCGTTTTTGTTCTGTTCATTGAGAAAAACAGCTTTCAGATAACTCTACGACGATCTATTAACCTACATAATGTCAAGTTTTGTTAAAACACATATTATACACTCAAACCCTTCGACAAAAGCAGAAGTGAACGCCATAAAGTTACTGAAAGCCAGAAAAGTAGCAGCAACAGATGGAATCTATCCAGAAGCACTAAAAACAGACACAGAGACATCAGCGGACATCCTCACACCACTATTGCAGAAGGTTTGCAAGAATGGAAGGAAGGAAAAGTAACTACCTGCTTACTGATTGAAAGAAGGGCTACCTTGTCAAACTTCCAAAGAAGGGAGACCTTAGTCTTTGCAAAAGCTGTCGTGGAATCATGCTCCACTCTTGTCCACCCCAAGCAGAATATTAAACCGCGTCATCAAGCAGGCACTAAAGGATGCTTTCGATTCAAAATTGCGACCGAAACAGGCAGCATTCATGAAACCAAGTCATTTGCGGATCAAATTGCAACGCAACGCAACGCTACACATCATCATAGAAAAAACATAGAACAGAAGTCAACTCATCTCTACCCCGACATCATCCACTTTGAGAACGCCTTCGACAGTGTCGACCGAGAAGTACTTTGGAAACTGTTTCAACACTACGGTTTTAGTGACACAAACCTGTATCAACCTCATTCAATAGCAGCTGTACGCTACACGATGCAACATGCCAGGTGATTGACAATGGAAATCTCAGTGATGTCTTTGAGGTAAAGACAGGTTGATAGGTAAGACAAGGTTGTCGCCGATTATCACCCATGCTATTCCTGATTGTGGTCTACTGAACTGGACTAGACGGGATCATGCAAAAGACAACTGTGAGGAGCTGTGAGAAGAGGGGGATAAGCTGTTTGACTGATGAAAATAGTCTAGGAGATTTGGATCTCGCCGATTATAATTCATGTCTAGCATCTTATGTCACACAAAATTAAAGATCTACAGGCGAAAACTAACAAGTTAACAGAAGAGGTAGGGAAGACGGGAGTTCCTTCAGGTGAACGAGAGAAGACAGAGGTGATGAGGATAACCAACCAACCAACAACATCAACAACAACAAGTACCAATCACCATCAGCGGGAGAAATCTGAAGCAAGTTGTCTCTTTCACCTACCTACGCACCTAGGCAGCATCGTTTCAACTACAGGTGGCGGGCGGCACAGGCACAGAAGAGGATGTCAAAGCAACCAGGATCGGAAAGACAGCGCGACAGACCTCCCTTCACCAATCTGAAACAATCAATGTGGGGATCTACTGCACTGCACTCAACTCGGCATAAAGTGTGAACAACATCCGGATTTTCAACACCAATGTCAGTCAAGTAAGTCAGTGCTTCTATGTGATGTTTGAGAGACTTGGTATGTTATGAAAGGCATTTTCAACAAACTACAGACATACGTCATCAACAGCTGTCACCTACACTCACTCGATAGTGGAGATGGAGATCAGATGGCCAGAATAATAAGAATAAGCAAGGAACTGACTGTGGCTGGCTAGCAACGAACCAACCGACCAAGAACCCATCACCCAACAAATATGTAGGAGAATGAAGTGGAGATGGATTGGATTGGATGTAAAGTGAGAAGACCGACTAGGGACATCACGTATGAGCAGGCCAGGCTGTCGATTGGAACGAGAGTGGGAAAGGACGAGTTGGGCGTCCCGGGTGAGGGTGACATAGAGGAGAGGAGACGGTGTGAGGAAGAAATGAATGATTGTGGGCAGTGGTGTAGTCAGGTTAAAGGAAAAAACTGCATAGAAGTTCAGAGAGTAGAATGGCTATCTGCTAGTGAAACCGTGTCTTCCACTAGGAATCCAAATGACAAATAAAACTAATAATACATAATGCACTACGCAGTTCATAATCACCTTGTTTCTAAGAGAAAATTTTGTGCTCACAAGAGCTACTCAACAATATTTACACGTACATTATCATGCAAACAGTCAGTTTCTCCCACTGACAACTGTTGTAATTATTTAGAGGTATTAACTAAGATTCAATATCTTATTAAATAAAACAAGTCGGAAGCTTTAAGTGATAAATCAGGGTCATTTTTAACACTTACGTTAGGCTGTTTAAAATTAGCGAGTAGGCAAGATTCATAATAGGTCATGAAGAGAATCACGTTTGAAAACAAAAAAGCTACATCAGGATTTTATGCTATTCTAAACAGCCAATTACATTATTTCGGACCACTCATATTTGCTGAAACTGAGTTCTTGGATTACTGGTGTTTATTGATACTGAGTAATGACTGAAGGTAAAATGACAATTTGTAATACATGTTTGTGCTTAGATAGCTCTTGGAGCATTGAACAATCAATTAAAACAATGTCTAATATTAAACATTCGCTATACCTGTTCCAAAGTTAAAATATACCCTGTCAGGCCTAGTATCGTTACCCTCTTTAGTGATGAGGCTATTGTCTGAATAAATGAATTTTTTCTGGTAACTAATGCGGCTTAAAACTTCCAGTGGTGCAATCACGTTTTTGACTCCATTTTTCACTAATAAAGTATAAAAACTGGTTTGTTTTTTACTAACTCCTTTAAGTTAAAGTTTCATCTCAGTCATCTTGATTTCTAAGTTGGATACTGAGCGATACAAGCTTAAATACAACGGAAAACACCACTTATCTTAGGGTTTCACATATACTTTACAGATATCTGACAAAAATGAGATGATCCTATAGCTTGAGAACGGTTTCTTAACGTGAGATGCCAAGCTCAGTTGAGATAGTGCACACGTCTTACTGAAAATATGGATACCAATGTTTCGTATTTTTGTGATGTTTAAATTTCCTAACGAGAACGAAATATCTTCGGTGTGACATGAATTATCACAAAGAAATATATATACTGATTCATTTTTTCATGTTTAATTTCAATTCCTTCTAGAATTATATGAGTTAAAGATTCATCGACTATACTCTATTCGTCTACATAAAAATTGAATGATATCGTGACGTTGGAAGATGAAAATTCAACATTACCTAAATATGACATTACTTCCCTCCAACAGGAAGTCTTCACCTTCTGATTTCAGTATATGATTAAATTTATCGGAATCTTACTCATTGTTTATTTATCTAAACAAGCAAGAATTGAATCAACTGAAATGGTAATCCATACTTGTCATCTTAAAATCACCGATAAACCTGGGTTGTAATGGTATGCATGGAAGGGAAATGGATGTAAGTGTTTATTAATCAAAAGGATAGAATTAACCGTCAAATGAGGTTATTCAATCAGTGAATAAAAGAAAAAAGAAGCCTGACGACGGTAAACCATATTTGACAGGATTAATTTAAGAGGTGACCGGATAATTTAAAAAAAAGCAGTACATTTAGCACACCCTTTATTATATTCACAATCAAAGTTAATATTAAAAAAGCAATATGGATGAGGATTATGATCCGTACGAATAATCTCCATAACTTAAGAAAGAGTCAATGGATGGAAAAGAAACTTACCGACAGCACTTCGAAGTGCTTTCCTCTTATGAGGAGAAGCTAAAATAGATTTTACGAATATGTGTTAGGTTATCATCATGGTATATTGATGTACAATTTTCACTTGTAAAAAAGATTATGTTGTATAGTGTGGGCCTGGATTAACATATTTTGGGATGAAACCATTTATCAAGTGAATGTTTTATAAACGACTAGATGAAATTCCATGCATCTCGAGAATTAAAACTTAAGGGTGGTAACTTGGCAACGTATTTAACAGCAAATATCAGTAATGAGGTAATCAATAACATCGTGTCTCCGTCGTTCATTTTGATTACATAAAATCTAGCAAGTTTTACAGCATCTTCATTAGTCTGAGTAATCCATCCTAATTAACAGCTTTTGGTGCAAGCCATATTCAATGGATTGATATATAAACCTGAAAGCTTGTTTGGACAATTCATTTCACCTCAGAGACTTGAACTGGTCTGATTCATTACAAACATAGTGGACTTCACCGCTTAAGTTGTAAGAAATGAAAAGCAATATACCAAGATGTCCTATGTAGCTTACAATGATGATAGCGTAGTATTCCTAGATTACTAAATATTCTTCATCACGTAAGACCCGAAAATAACTTCTATCCTCCATCTATGGCTTCGTATACATGATACAGTCTAACACGTAAATATAGTTCACAAATCAATTTCATCTACCATAATTAAAGCATGAGACCCTGTGACTTTGGATCTCAGAAAAAAAACAGGCTTCCTGAAAGCAGTGACTACAACCTGATGAAGATCTATAAACCATAAAAAGTTCAAGTTGCCCGATTTTGGTCGACATCTTTTCCAACATAAAACGCTGATATAAATAGAATACGTTAATTTTGATGATAGTACAAACATGATGTTTACTTATAATGAAGATTTCTTGCAAGTTGCAATTCTACAACATTTTGACATGTATTTCAGAAACGCAATATCTCCTTTTGGTTGTGTAGCACATGTTTTTCTCTCTACCCAATTGTGGTCTAGTAATTTCCTTTGAGCAGAGGAACATCTCTTTCAATCATTGCTTCAATTTCATTGATAATTTATTCTAGTATTTACTTGACCCATGAAACCAATTAATTAACTTGTATTAACTATGAATATGAATTATCGCATGTAAAAGAAATCCTGAAAAACGACTCAATAATTTATCGTAGTTCAGACTGCTTTCTCACTGAGAGATTTCTTATGTCTTAAAAAATTAATGACTTGAAGAAAACTGTAAAACTAGCGTTCAGTAATCCTAGATGAGATAAACTATAAAGTATCTTGATGTAATACTTCATTCTACTTTCCTATAAAACAAAGGAGACTGGAGGAGAAACTACTATCCCGACTTCAGTCATTTATGAAAAAAGGACCATACACGGACAATCCTAATTACTTTCACTTATATATATATATATATATATATATATATATATATATATATATATATATATATATATATATATATAGCTACAGCTATGGTATACATTTATGAAGCTTCTAAGTACCACCCACTTCATTTGCATATATTCATTTTGCTATCAACCACGCCTAGTTTACAAGTTCACTAGTTACTGGCCGGTCACGAGCCACGATAAACAGGAAAGGTTGGGCATACGGCTTCCAACCCTAAACCGTATCACAAATCCAATCACTAAACAAACTTCAAAGCACAAACCAAATATAAAAAATAATAATAAACTTATTCCTCACTGGAATCGGGGAGACGGAATGACGCCGGTTGATGAAGCCTTCGGGAAACCAATTGGTCGATGTGTCCTCTCTTTTCTCAGTGAAAGTGTAGGTAAGCACAGGGGTATGGAATGTCCGAACAATGTTTGAAGCTGGCTGGCAAGTCTGACCAGATCTCAGAAGAGGTGAGAAGGTATGGCATAGAAGTGCTATGCTACGAATGTACGAGGAATATGCAGATGGAATGGAAGTGGACTATCCTAACTGTCAACTCGAGAGTCAATAATCTAATCTTCTCCGATATTGTCACCCAGACGACAATCACGAGCAAACTGAGTTTTCGAGTGGGTATCATGATGTCCCCGTCCCAACAGCATCGAAGACTCACTCTCATGCAGTGGGAAGCAATCTCCTCCTGCATGATCAGGATGATGACAGCGAGATGGATTCAAATCAAAAGGAAGGAAATTCACAATTATGCAGTACTACGCTATGCACCTACAAATAATGCAGATCAAGAAGAGAAGGAGGAGGAATTCTACAGACAACTGCAATCAGTACTTGACAAGACCTCACCCCAGATAGCGACATAGAAATTTTAATGTGTGTGGTGACATGAATACCAAACTGGGAGCGGACAACACAGGAAGAGAACTCATGCATCGTGGGTTGAGAGGTACTCGATGAAATGATGAATGAGAATGGAGAACTATTTGTAGACTTCTGTGCATTTAATGATTTGGTGGTTGGAGAGAGTGTGTACGAACACAAGAATATTTCCAAAGTGACATGGATCTCACCAGATGAACACATTAGACTAAAATTCAGATCAAATTTAAGTTGCCGAATTGGAAATATTTCATTATTCTATTTCTGTACTACTTTCAGTAATTTTCAAATGTATCCTACGTATTCTTAATTCCTTTCGTTATTTTCAATCATTTCTGAGTTTTAGGTGTTTACTATAGGCTTGCTTAATTTTTTATACAGCTGTAACTCATTTTTGCTAAGTATCCGTAGTAAAAAACAGAAGACACTGTTATATATTGTTTTACTGAGACTGAAATGACTGTTTTATAAGTTCTAAGATCATTCCAAATGAGTGTTTTATGCGCATAGCCGGTGTTCACCATCTAGTGCCACTTCTTTGACCTGATAAATTATAGAATCAAATGGAAACTTTTCTATAGAAATTCATTCACAATTAAAACTTTCTTAATCTTGACTGGATAAAGTAGACTCATTTCAACATCTACTCAGTAGGAGAATTTTTTAAAGATTAGTCAATGAAGGTGAGGTGATTTGTTTAATGTTGCATCACATTGGAATAACTTTCAACACGAAATTTACTATCCGATTATTTTGAGGGGGTTGTGGAGATTTGGAAATATTTCAAGTTGTTATTCATCGAAGACTGACATCAGTTGGAGGAACAAAGGAAACCTGGGAGCACTGGACAGCTGTTTCGTCCAACTAGTATGGGACTCCTCAGCAGTGCGCACCCACGACCCCACCAGCAGGGATCGAACCCGCGACCTTCAGGTTCCGCGACCTGATGGCCGTGAGGACAAATACTCAACGATGACATTGGGTGGCGGTTTGCGCTATATCGTGAGCTAACAGAAGTTGGAAATATGGAGCATTGGATTCTGATCCAGTGGCTCAATGGTAACGCGCTGGTCGCGGAACCTGAAGGTCGCGGGTTCGATCCCTGCTGGTGGGGTCGTGGGTGCGCACTGCTGAGGAGTCCCATACTAGGACGAAACAGCTGTCCAGTGCTCCCAGATTTCCTTTGTTCCTTCAACTGATGTCAGTCTTCGATGAATAACAACTTGAAATATCCGATTATTGTCGAATTAGTGGATAAACTAGGTGATGATCGAAGGTGCAAGGAAAATTTGAATCGGATTTCAACTAGCGACTACCGGGTTTCTAGACGGGTGCTCCACCAATTGAAGCAAGAGATCCAACTGTTGACTACTGACTTGATCGTACTCGTATGGGCTGACTAGCCAGTGATAGTAACATGTCACGAATTCACATGGTGGTCAGACAAAACCTTTGGTTATTGAAGTAAAATAAAAACCTAGTCAATAGTCGGATTTTATACCTCAGTTGGTAGAGCGCCGATCCGGAAACCTGGTGGTCGCTGGTTCGAGTTCGACCACTGTCCAAATTTCCATTTCACCTTCAATCATCACACGGTTTCATAACTAGTCTGTCAAATCACGGCGATCGCAGATTGTCAAAATGATGATTAGCAGATATTCAGGTAGATTTCAAGCATCTTCACACAAAAGCAGGAAAACATTTGATATATATATATATAGGATATTTTCATAACTGGGTCAGATACCTATTTCTCATTAAACAAGAGAACAGATAGATATGGAGGACTAGTTGGGCTCAGAGTGCGTTGGATGATTGCTTTTTATCAATGTGATACTCCTCAGCCTCTTTATTTCAGAGGATTGAATGCTCGACACTAAAGTTCGAGTTTCTGTCAATTTGTCATGAAATGAATGTTATCACTGTAAAACTACTGGATCTCTAGTCAAACCTCTGCAAGTATTCTTTAGGTTTTTAGCATAATTGTTTTTATATGATACCGTCGTTGATTGGACCGAATTGATCGGTCTTTATTAGCCTCGATATTGCCTGCGTTCTAATTATATTATTGATGGATCGTGGCTAGCAGTGGAATCCAGGATGCTCATTTCGTCCTATTTGGGACTCGTCAGCTGGATTTACCTGCCTCCCGAGTCCGGATCCCGGTGGGAACAACATCAGTCACTTGGAAGCAGGTACATCCAGCTGACGAGTCCCGAATCGGACGAAATGCGCATCCTGGATTCCACTGCTAGCGACGATCCATCATTAACATATTCTTGAGGTTATCTATGGAAAATCTGATACTAGTAAACTTTAAATGAAAGTCAGCAGAACAAATATTTTACACACAATTCTGGTCTATGTCTGCTTATTAGAATTCTATTTTAGAGGAAGAATTATGAAACCTTAAATTTTGTGGTGAATGCAAGAAGTAGACGAAATGAATGTTGTTGAAAAAAAATTCATGATTATCGAATTAAAAAGCTTATGGAGTTGTTCATAAAACTCTCCATGATATCACTATCCTCTTGTAGTGGCCCTACGTTTTTTGTATACTTTGATGTAGGAATCTTAAGTAAGCAGACTAAAGAATTTATTATTATTATTATTATTATTATTATTATTATTATTATTACATAGTGGAAAGCTGTGTTACTGACCAATAGTTGATTGAAAACTCCATAATTTCTATACTCAAATAATTAACCGAATAAGAAAGAAGAGAAAAGGTTTAAATTGAAATTAGTCTTCAATTTGATGATTCTGTGGCGAAGGAAACTGTAAAACCCTACCGTGCCCGTTTAAAAATTAGGTTGAAAAATCAATTTTTTTCACCGTAATTTTAAAGTGAGTCATACAATTTATGTTAAATTGTTAAACTCAACAATATCCAAATATCCAGCTTGACATAATGGTAAAAACTTATTGGCTTTTGACCAACCATTATTTTTAATCTTAACCAACTATCTCTTCTTGAATAAATAATTCCTAATTGTATCATTTCGCACAATGTATTTAACTGAAGTGATAGTGAAACCTGTCAAGTAGTTGAATCCTTTAGCTTAGTCTGTAGAGTCTCCAACTTTTAATTCAGAGGCCAATAGTTGAGATCTTACTACTGTCCAGGATTTCAGTCAACTTAAACAGTACCACTGAATGTACCTAACACTTATCAATCCGTTTGAGGTGTTGACAAGTTGATGCCTAGTTATTCTTCTTCTGATAATATCTATGAAGTGTCATCGCTTAGCAAATTATTGTACTTAAAGTAACTATCACTCTACCTTACACTTTAGCATACTTCGTAATCCCACTATGCTGAACTTATGTCTGATGCAACTAATGAAAGAAATTTGTTTTTCAAACAATAAAGACAGTTAGAAGCATAAACCAGTGACTTACTTGAATTCGATCGAGATGCAGAGACATTAGGATTTGTTTCCCTTGACCTCGATGAGATATTTATCGTTCTATTATTGTTATCTGTTTTGCATATAGAAAATTGGTTCGATTTGGGTCCAACTGACTTTGTACTGCTCACATTTATAATATGGATAGGTTTTGAAGAAGAGATGGAATTGTGTCTGCTTCTTGGTGTTGCATCTTCTGTAGATGGCTGGGCAATCACAAATGATGCTCCAAGATTTTTATTTTCTCCTGACAAGGCATCGTCATTACCACCGCTAAACCAACGTCTTTTACTGATAGTGTTGTTTGCAGTTGTGTTAGAGTTATTAGTGCCTTGATTAACATTACCGATGTCACTAGTTGTGGTTTTGATTGTTTCTTCATGGGATGTGAAAGTTTCTTCATATGTTATTTTGTGTTTTGTAGTATGAATGTCTTTTCTTGCCCTACTAGGTATCGAATGTGTTGATATAGGTGTTGTTGGCGACACTGTTGTCCTTGTCTTCATTACTGTTGTTGTTACTGATACGGGAACTGGTTTGATTTCATCCACTATCTCTTCATCAATCATTGGAATATCACTATAATTTAAGGATGATTTAGATTGTTCACTTGTTGTTTTAATTGTCGCTTTTGGCGGGTCCTTTGTATGTGACTCCACAGTCAGATATTTTACTGTAGTATTTGGGATTATTGATGAAACTGGAGATTTTGTATTTTCCGAAGTTATAGGATTATCTGAACGGTTATCTTCAGCTTTAATTGATGCAACATCATCCAGTTGTTTGGTACAAGTCATTTCAAAATCTGATTTTGAAAGAGTGTTTATCTTTTGTGCTGGGCTTGAATCTCTTATATCAACTTTTAGTGGTTCTAATGGATGCAATTTCTTGATAATTTTGGAGGTTTGATCATTATATTCATTCATTTCAAAGGGAACCTGTTCATTAATTATTTTATTCTTAATTGGAACTGGAACCACCCGTCCAATAGTTCCGAATAAACGTGTTTCCAAAATATTCTCTTGTAACTGTTCAGCCTCAAATTCTGGTTTTATTAGACGACGATGAGATTTTGAGGTGTTTCTCTCAGATATTGATGAACAACTACGACTTTTACTTTCACTAAATCCATTTTTATATTGAATCTGGTCAGTATACTTGTTTTTGGGTGGAGATTTAGATCTCTGACGTGAATGTGGTTCATCCAATTCATTCATGTCCATTTTGCCAGTAACACGTGTTGTTATACCTACAACTGAGGTTGTTTCAACTATTTCATTTAAGCTATATTTGATTGATACCATATTTGACTGTTTGAAGCTGTTATACTGTGTTGCCATCTCTTTCATTGCATCAGGAATCCAAAAGTCTAATTGGAATGAATGAATAAATGAATGAGAGAATCATCGAATTATCTGCAAAGTAACTGTCACTATTAAAATTATTATCACTTAAAGAGATTTGTTGACTTCATGAAATCAAAGCATACAAAAAGGCATAAGCTTGCAAAAAAATTTTTATTTACCTTTTAGTAATTATATTTAGAAAGTTATTGTTTCAAACCAATGTATTTGACGGAGAATATTTTCAATTCATAAGTAAAAGATTCCGAAATTCATAGCCCATAATATAACTATTTTCTCACCAACCTTAGTTTATTTTATAAAAACTATCTATAAAATATCAGAGTCACATGAACTTTTGTCCTTTTTACATATATATGGCAGCATTCATCATGGACTTTTGTCGATTGAACTATTAAAAAACTGGAAGCACGGAACAGTTGTTTCAATCCCACAGTGAAATCCACATCAGTGCACAACCACTCAGAAACTCAGGAATTTCAGGTATCATGGTGACCAAGTTACTGTTCAGACGCTGGCTTAGACTTCAGTGATCTATAGTTTCCTACTTTTGTCAGTTCGCTATATTGCCCGATTATCCATTAAGGTCTTCAGCTGGTATCCGTTTAACTTCCGACTAGTTGACTCCGCAGATTATGTTTTCTCATTGGAACTTCAGGATAATCGTCTTGAAGTAAGTCGATAACGGGCATTTTACAGCAATGCACTTTGGAATATATGGGGATTTTATTTTTAAGGTAGTTTATATATATATATATATATATATATATATATATATATATATATATATATATAAACTGTCATTCAGTTTGGGCAACAAGTATAAGGGAAGTTTCAAGAAAACTACAGCAACAGGTGGATTCAGACGAAAAATTTCCAAACGAATAGATGTTTGAATATTTCCACTGTGATAATTAGAAGACAAAGCTTGAAGCGAATACGTATTTTTGGCAAATTCACGTCAGGCTTTATATTTATTCTTATCAGTATCATTTTATTTTATTTTCTCCCTTAGCTCATAATTGATTGAGAATTTTAACACTTTAAGATCCAATCGCCATGCGACGCTAATGTTATTTCCCTGTTTCCCTGCACAAACACAATTTACTCACATACATATTAGGATTGATTACTGAGAATACAAAAACTTTCCAAGATTTAGTTTTGTTACTACCAACTTGACTGTTATCTTCTACTTCATATACCCGAGTTAATTTAAACATGTAACCTCGCCTAGGTAACTAGTTCACTGGTTACTGGCCGGTCATGAGCCACGATAAACAGGAAAGGTTGGGCATACGGCTTCCAACCCTAAACCGTATCACAAATCCAATCACTAAACAAACTTCAAAGCACAAACCAAATATAAAAAATAATAATAAACTTATTCCTCACTGGAATCGGGGAGACGGAATGACGCCGGTTGATGAAAGCCTTCGGGAAACCAATTGGTCGATGTGTCCTCTCTTTTCTCAGTGAAAGTGTAGGTAAGCACAGGGGTATGGAATGTCCGAACAATGTTTGAAGCTGGCTGGCAAGTCTGACCAGATCTCAGAAGAGGTGAGAAGGTATGGCATAGAAGTGCTATGCTACGAATGTACGAGGAATATGCAGATGGAATGGAAGTGGACTATCCTAACTGTCAACTCGAGAGTCAATAATCTAATCTTCTCCGATATTGTCACCCAGACGACAATCACGAGCAAACTGAGTTTTCGAGTGGGTATCATGATGTCCCCGTCCCAACAGCATCGAAGACTCACTCTCATGCAGTGGGAAGCAATCTCCTCCTGCATGATCAGGATGATGACAGCGAGATGGATTCAAATCAAAAGGAAGGAAATTCACAATTATGCAGTGCTACGCTATGCACCTACAAATAATGCAGATCAAGAAGAGAAGGAGGAGGAATTCTACAGACAACTGCAATCAGTACTTGACAAGACCTCACCCCAGATAGCGACATAGAAATTTTAATGTGTGTGGTGACATGAATACCAAACTGGGAGCGGACAACACAGGAAGAGAACTCATGCATCGTGGGTTGAGAGGTACTCGATGAAATGATGAATGAGAATGGAGAACTATTTGTAGACTTCTGTGCATTTAATGATTTGGTGGTTGGAGAGAGTGTGTACGAACACAAGAATATTTCCAAAGTGACATGGATCTCACCAGATGAACACACTAGACTGAAAATCAGATAGATTTGATTTCAATGTGAAGAAAGCTGAGACGCAGCCTACTGGACACAAGATCCAATCGAAAAGGAGAGCAGATGTAGTTTTACACCACTCACTATCTAGTACAAGGAATCTACCTTCAAAATCATTTTGAAAGCCTTCACAGAAGTTGGTGCTAGACGGTCAAAGTTGAAGTTGAACACTGGGAACAGAAACTGAAGTACAAAACTACAAGGGACATCTTCATGTCACTCAGTCATCAGGAAAAATGGGAGATACTAAGCAATATCCCTGAAGAAACCTGTGTGGAAGAACACTGGATTATTTTGAAAGAGATGGAGAATGAAACCTGCATAACCCTGTAAGGAAGGAAGAAGAATAGGCAAGACAAGTAATGGATCTGCACGGACACGTGGAAACTGATAGAGGATGGAAAGGAAGATGTTGAAGCAGAAGATGAACCAGTGTAGTTCGGGATGAACAACGAAATGAGGAACTGGATACAATCAATAAAACACTACACTGGACAAAAAAGTGAAGAAGAGTGCGCGGAATGACAAAAGACACTTCCACGACACGTTGGCAAGTGAAGGAGAACAGACAAGCTGCAGATAGGAGAGACATGACAACATTATATCAAATAACCAGGTTACTATTTGGGAAGTGACCGACGCAGATGAAACCAATGAAAGCTGGTGAAGGGAACCTAGTTGCCGTTAAAGAAGAGAATCAAAGGGATTGATGGGCTGACCAATTCAAATGACTGTTGAATGGACCATCACTACCACCTGCCACTTGTCCAGAAATACCACCAGCAGCCTAGCCCAACAGCCACAGAATTACCAGTGAACACAAGACCTCCGACAAAAGCAGAAGTGAAGTCTTTTACGCCATAAAGCTGCTGAAATGCGGGAAAGCAGCACGGCCGGATGAAATTCCTTCATAAGCACTGAAAACAGACGCATAGACATCAGCTGACATGGTCACAGCAACCATATTTGCAGAAGGTTTGGAAGGAAAGAATGAAGGAAAGGTACCTGCCTATTGATTGGAGGAAAGGTTACCTTGTCAAACTTCCAGAGAAGGGCCAACTAAGTCTCTGCAAAATCTGGAGCAGAATCATGCTCCACTACTGTCCACCTGAAGGGAAATATTTGGCCACGTCATCCTGAAGCGACTGAAAAATGTCCTGGATTCAAAATTATGATCGGAACAGGCTGGCCTCAGGAAGAACAAATCATACCCGGATCAAATTACAACGCTAACCTGTGCATCTTCATAGGACATAGCATAGAATGACAGTCAACTCAACTTCATCGATTTTGTAAAGGCTTTCGATAGTGTCGACCGAGAAGTAATTTGGCAGGCAGCTGCTTCAACACTGCGGAGTACCACAAATCTTTATCAACCTCATTTAACACCTATATGAAGACTTTAGACACCAAGTGATTCACAAAACAAAGCTCAGTGATGCCTCTGAAGTGGAGACAGGTTGACAGATAAGACAAGGATGCCACTTACTGTCACCCATGATCCTCCTGATTATGGTCGACAGGATAATCCAGAAACCACGAGGAGCTGTGAGAAGATGGGCATACGCTGTTTGACCAATGAAAAGAGCCTAGAATATTTGGATTTCGCCAACGATGATGATTTATATCTAATATCTTATGTCGCACAAACTTGAAGAGATACAGGCGAAAACTAACAAGTTGACAGAAGGGGCGAGGCAGCGAAGACGGGATTTCCTTGAGATGAACATAGAGAAGACACAGGTGATGAAGATACCCAACCACAACAGCATCAACAACAAGCAGCAATCACCATCAACGGCAGAAATCTAAAGGAAGTAGTCTCTTTCACCTACCTAGACAGGCAGCATCGTTTCAACTACACGTGATGGCACAGGCACAGGCACAGATGAGAACATCAAAGTCAGGATCGGAAAATCAGGGCAGGCTTTCATTGATCTGAAATCAGTGTGGAGATATAATGCACTCAACTCGGCATAAACGTGAACAGGATTCAAATTTCCAACACCAATTTCAAGTCAGTGCTGCTATATGGTTCAGAAATTCGGGGCGTTACGAAAAGCATTTCCAACAAACAGATATTCATCAACAACTGCCTACGCTGGTTGCTGTAAATCAGATGGCGAGAAAGAATAAGCAAGGAGGAACTCTGGAAACGAGTCAACCAAGAACCCATCGCCCAAGAAATATGCAGAAGAAGAAAGTAGAGATGGATTGGGCATGCGCTGAGAAGACCATTTAAAGACATCATGCACCAGGCCGGCGAGTAGAATCCAATGGGGATGGGTGTCCCAGCTGAGGGTGACATGGAGGAGATGATGTGGGCAGTGGTGGAGTCAGGTTGAAAAGACTGCATGGAAGGTCAGAGAGTGAAATGGCTATCTGATAGTGAAGCTAATTTCATAACTTCAGGTGGAACATTTGCCATCAGAAAATCAGGGGTAAAGCTAGAATTAATATGAGCCAGTGAACGGAAAAGAGTAACAGTGAGAAGTTAGTGTTTACAACTAGTTTCTTGAGGTGAAAAAGAATAACTGTCACAGTATTCAGTATACATATTGGAACAGAATGTTTATGGTTATCAGGAAATCAGAAATGGAAAAATGATTGCTGTATTAATTAAAACACACACCTTAACACTGACTACCTTTAGGAATTTCTAAATGTTTGAATATCATTTTCATATCGTGAGCTATATAAAATTCTTCATTTAGTAACTAATATATGTTTCAGCTCTCATGTTCACAATCATGATGCGAATTATAATGTCGAACAGATCGAATTAAGTGTGATCTTAATATTTTCGTTTCCATAGGAAACCGTAGAGAGAATTCTCATCACAGATTGTGTTTGGCAAACATCTGATATGATTAATACTCATAGATTTTTTCCACAACCTTCTCCTTCCTATATTATAGAATTTTACCTGTACATCCTTACCTTTTTTCTTCATGGGGCTAAGCAAGAGTTTGAATCTCTACTTGAGCTGAAATCCTATTTGAGTTTCGTTCAGTCAGTAATAAGCAGTCAAACAGTTGCTAGTCAGTAAGTTAAACCATGGTGCAGAGGTACCTTTAGATATCTGTTACTGCTGATTTTAACAGCAAAGAATAGTTTCAATCATCCAGGTATACGTAAAACAACACGTGAGCATATAACTTAATAAAATGCAGTCAGCATTCAGTTTGATAAAATGATGAACACTTGGTTTCGAGCATTTAAATTTTGATATTTATGAGTGAATACCACAAACGAACAAGAATATTTTATCATCAATAATTTAACTTAGAACAAAAGATGAATATTTTCATTTGATCTAAGAGTATTTACAAAATTTATTTATGAAAATGCTTATTCTCGATGATAAAAAAACCTAGTGAATCTCAGTCTTTACAGGTACAAATCAGGTGAATTCTATAATTTATGCAAGGTTCAACCAGTTAAAGAATGAATAAATTTTAAAAAATATATATACAAATCACTGTTCTCACAGGTTAGGATTTTGCAGTATTGAAGAGTAAGTATGATATGAAGATCGACAACAGTACAAAACTATTCTGTTTGGCTTGCACGTAGTGAGTTTGAATATGTGGTTTGGTGATGATGGATTGATAGTTCCAATCTTGTTTTAAGTGACACATTTTCTATGCACTGAATTCTTTTACCATTGAGATACTTGACCATCGTGACGAAATTTATTTTACTGCAACATTTAAAGCTTGAACATATGAACATACGTGAATAGATGACTGGTGTTCTGTTCTCCGGGATGGCTAGCTTAGTCATGGAGCTTTCACTGTCATTTTAAACAAAATCATCAGCACGAACTTAAGAAAGAAGTGAGCTATGGGATTTTCTTCACAAGTGGATTAGTAGTTTGTCCTGATAACCTCGAGTGTGGCTGGTTATTTCTACTATAATCTTGTTATTTTCTCAAGACTTATTTCGATTGGCTGTCCTGCTGACCTGATCCCTGACTCTATTACTACGTAATTTCTTTTTAGTCTTGACTAAGGTTTCAACACTAGTTTAGTGATGCAATCACACCCTGTTGTTTAAATATAAACTGTTATGTGTTCGTGATATATAGAACTACGATTGTGCAGCTTTAGAAAATGATAACATCGCGAAAGATAATTTCCTTCTTTGAATTGTCTCGTTTTCTCTTTCCGACACTGATAGCGACCCTATCTATCAGCCAATATGAAGCACGCAAAACAACAAGTAGATCAAATTTCATATCAATAGGATAGCCAGTCAGAATAAGTCTTGGGAAAATAACAAGATTATAGTAGAAATAACCAGCCACACTCGAGGTTATCAGGACAAACTACTAATCCACTTGTGAAGAAAATCCCATAGCTCATTTCTTTCTTAAGTTCGTGCTGATGATTTTGTTTAAAATGACAGTGAAAGCTAGCCAACCCAGAGAATACAGCACCACCAAAATTCTCCTCGTGAGCTGCGAACATTCTTCATTATCTCCGAACCGTAAGAGCGTTAGACGCATATCATTATTTGGATGACCTGTAGTACGAAAATGCATCGTTTATTGAGTCACTACCGTATTTGGAACAATGAACAACTGTCTTCTACTCAGAAAATCCTACTCTGTATCCAAATGATAAAAGCTCACAACAAATTGAGTGACAGCTACCAGTTCATTAAAGTGTCGGTCACTGGAACTAGACTATGTGGTCCGAATCTTAAAGTGCTCAAAATGCACCTCAACTACATTGAGTTCAATACAGAATAGTTTTAATAAGAGTGAACTAATTTCATGAAGGTAGAACAAAACACATGCCCAGTACTCTCTGACTTCAAGAATGTTAAATAAATGAAAGTAGAACCTAGTACAAAAATATAAAGAACTACCTTCGCCTAATCGATGAGAGTTATGAAAGTTAAAACTAATGAAATGGGAACTAACTGAGATCAGTGGTGAGAATAAGCATCAAAAGGTTTGAATTAATTCTACATAAAACAGATATTCCAGCCATATAAATTGTTACTTCTCCATCCATGGAAGTCAGCCAGGTAGTGTACAAATATGAATCTTTATGTTTGGTTCAAATAAGAATACTGTTGCTCTACTAAGTATCAATATACTTTGATAGAAACGAAGATATTGAAAAAACTAAATGACCAAAGTAGGCAGAGGATGAATGTAACTGCTTAAGCAATTAATTTGACTTCAATTATAAAGTAACTTGAATTTTGAGGGAGTTGTAGGGATTTGGAAATATTTCAAGTTGTTATTCATCGTAAACTGACATCAGTTAGAGGAACACTGGAAACCTGGGAGCACTGGACAGCCACTTCGTCCTAGTACGGGACTCCTCAGCAGTGCGCACCCACGATCCCACCAGGGATCAGACCCGCGACCTTCAGGTTCCGTGGCCAGCATGTTACTAATGAGCCACTGGGTCGGAATCCAATCGTCCATATTTCCAACTTCTGTTGGCTCACTATATAGCGCAACCACCACCCACCAACCCATCACTGGATTCTGACCCAGTGGCTCATTAGTAACATGCTGGCCACGGAACCTGAAGGTCGCGAATTCGACCTCTGGCGGGGTCACAGGTACGCGCTGCTGAGAAGTCCCATACTCGGACCAGACAGCTGTCCAGTGCTCCCAGGTTTCTAGTGTTCCTTCAACTGATATCAGTTTACGATGAATAACAACTTGATATAAAGTAACTGGCTAGAAATGAGATTATTTTAATAGTTCAGCTTCGTGATACGTCCATCGACATTGAGCAGTTAGTGTTGCCAATTGCTTAGATCATCTGAATATGGCTAGAATGTGCTAATGACCACCATAATTCATTTACAACTCCTCCTACAGGTTACTGATTACAACTATATGGTTTTAACCCTCGAATTCTTGATGCCATTGGTTCAGCAAGTACAAAGTATACTTTTTGTTGTTGAACATTATGCGTTCTTAGGGGAATAATGGTGAGAGTATGTGGTACAGGTGCACCTAGTTGTAGAGTTTTCATTCAGCACCAGAATCCCTAAAATCAAGGTTTCATTCTGATTGCAATCAGTTCATCAAAACGATTCCTTACACTCTG
The DNA here is from genome assembly GCA_944470555.2 of Heterobilharzia americana. NCBI lineage: Eukaryota > Metazoa > Platyhelminthes > Trematoda > Strigeidida > Schistosomatidae > Heterobilharzia > Heterobilharzia americana. The sequence goes on along the minus strand of OX104128.1, from coordinate 68,515,617 downwards.
GAAGGCTAAATCTTAAAAAGGCTCTTCCAGTTAATTTCAACTTGCTTATAGTACTTCTAGTACTGTGTCAGACAATGCAAAGCACTCAAAGGTGAAGCTAATTAACAGAACAGTATTGTCAGTACTTGTCCTTAAATTCAAAAACATTGTAGGTTGTTTTTTTTATCAGGATACATGTAGATTAAACAAGTTCAATAGATTTCATTTTTATTGATTTTTTTGTAGTGAGAAAATTTTTTTCATTTTAGATTCCTCAATCTCGTTCCACATCGATGTAATTATCCACTTTTAAGGGTTAAAACAGCCATTTACCCATAAGTATTGTGTTTCTCTTAGATATTGTAAAATATTCTGGTTAGAATTTGGCGTTGTTTCATTAGATAGTAATGAGAAAATTCCTATATTATACTTCTAGCTTGTTTAGAAAATTAAACTTTCCTGAATTTTTTGTGTGTAGGCCATAGATTATTGAGAAGAAATAACCAAATCTTATAAACTATGAAGATGACTGATTTGGCAGCAGTTTTTATCATGAAAAATTACCCGTTGGAAAATATTTATACGTAGCGTGACTAGACTGTCAAAATATAGATTTAAACAGGGTAATGAGAAGATGAAGATTATCTGAAACATGTGATGTATTAGCAGTATACATTTCGAACAATCTGATTACACATTTACTTGTCAAGTATATATTAAATAGAGGAATGGGAGGAGGACAAATACAGCAATTAACACAACAGGGGATTAAAATTAAGAAAGATGAGAACAAACGGGAAGTGACATAGTTGATCCTAATCTTCGTCAGAAAACAAAGTTTACCAGGGTAGGTGTAGTGTAAGAACACATAAAAGTGGTTTCAATTTGTGCATGGCTATGGCCTCCGCAAATCTCAACATGCGTCCCTGACTGTTTCTATAAAAAAACTTTGAAAGGTGTTTGAACACTAACTTTGTGACCTGTTTCTATTATATGTTTAGCTATAGACGAAAAAGGTCATCTCCCACCACCGTTTATCACTGTTTCACACTCCATTTGTTTTGAAGCCAATTAGGCACATGTTCTCCTACCCTCAACTGCATGACTTGATTACTCCTCCCTATGTATGTGTGACCGCACAAACATGTAAATTGGTTAACACAACAGATGTGACGTAACCATTGATGTTGTGTTTAGGTTTTGATGAAGCATGTGTTTTGTTTTCTCCACAATGATAAGATTCGCCGCGTAATATGTTTTCCTAATGGCTGATGTCAGCCTACGTCTCAAAATGATACTATTCAACTCCCCTCTGTGTGGTAGAGCGATATGGACACTTTTCTTAAGGACCGTGTATCAGTACACCAGATGCTATGGATGAAGACATCAAATTAATGACCAAAGCACTTATGAGAAATGGATATCCGATGAAGTTTATAAGCCGTTGTAGAGGTCAAGTAGCACCAAAGTCAACTCTACACATGGTCCTTAAGAAAAATGTCCATATCACTCTACCATATTCATTATGTTTAGGGGTTTTTCAAGTAGTTTCTATTTAGTAAAGATGAATATTAAAACTATTAGTCTTGTATAAACGCAATACATTAAATATAATAATACAACCTTAACATGAGTTACAAGTTGTATGAATACTAACGAAGTAAAAATGATTACCAGCTAACTGTTAGGTGTGAAAGTTACGGTCTCAGTCTTGTCACATCTTCGATTAACCCTCTTCAGAAGTTTCAAACAAAAAACGGTACAACCATCAAAAGCTTTGTGATTCTCAATGGTTCTTGAGCCAAGTTCAGTCTTTGGTAAAAATCACCATGAGGTATGACTGGTTGTGCCGAGTGAAAAACATGAATCCAAACTCTCAAAAAATAATCAGGTATCTATATCGACTTCAACACATCCGGACTATACAACAACCAACAAACATCACATAAAAACAAGGATGAATTTAATCAGTCATCTGACATAATCTGAGTAAGGACTATCTGAATATGTTATAAGACTTACTAGATAAACACTGAAAAATACTAAAAGAAAATGATAAAGTACGTAGAGATAGGCCTTCTGATAGACTTAATCTGCTAAAACCATTTGGTATTTTTGGAATTTACTTATTTTGAGGTAGTTATCATCATTAAATGACATCAGCAGAAAAACAAGTGAAAATCTGGTAATCCTAAAAAACTGTTTCGTTCCATACAACCTCCTAAAGGATAGAGTCAAGGACAGTAAGATCTCGCAGCAAGCATCTCAGCATTCAGCTAATTCGTTCCAATCCAATGGATCGAGTTTTATAGCTTCTGTCAATCGACATTATGGCACGACTGTCATTCAGTGCCATCTAAAGAGTCGTGGGTGCTGACTATTCCATATTAGTACGCAACAACTGCCCAGGAATCTTGAGTTTCCTATGACTCTCCAAATGATGTCAGTTTATGATGGATACTACCTTGAACAATGGTTATATTTCTTGCCTGGAAGCTCTGTGGCGACGTTAGAATAAGAAGCTGTTAGTATTCACTTAGATCTGTTGTCTAAACTCTACGGAAATAGTTACTGAACCATAAATATCAATAACTGTATCAATAAATACAACTTATCAACAAAAACACTGTAAACGGAGCTATTGTTATGCAAAAGAAGAACAAGTTATATAAAACGCTAAAACTAATGCTAGGGATAAAAAGCAAATTAACGCAATACAATTTATTTCACTATTCTTTCTTTATTTCAACTTACTTATAAACACTCCAACGACCATTCGAGATAATTTCATTAAAGTTTGTTGATAGCAAACATTATGATAACCAAGAGGGAAGGGATACTGTTTTTGCCCATCGTAAACCCTGGGTTATATTAAGTTTACTTCTTGTTATTTATTTTCAGAAACATCCAGTCATGAATTAAATTTGTTATAAAAAATGAAAATATGAATCGAACTCTTTCTTCTATAAAATAAAGTACTCAAAATTGTGGGAAAGGTGTTTTTCTTGAGAAATACCCTTGTATAGATTTATACTTTTATACTTTCTTCAAACAACATGTGATAATTAATGAGAACGGATAAACTATTTCCGTTACATTAGATGCCAAAGTATTAGGTATATTCGCTTTTTTTTATCAAAAGATTTTTATACGGAAATTACTGTTATTTCGTATCTTGATCTCACCAGAATAAGTTGAATAAACATGAAAAGTGCAGACTGATGTACAGCCATGACCAAGATCGAACTAAGAGACCCTTGACTGCTTTTGTGGGATGAAACATTTTCTCTCAACTTTATTCACTATGCATATATATAAAGGAGTTATTGCACTCATAAATTTCAATAGGACTCGTCAGCATTCTACTATACATACATGATTTTATGCACTGTTGTGCAATAAAGAAATGTATGCACACATAGTACGAAATAAGTCATTGACTGAGGCATGGCAACACGAAGTGAATCATTTACTTATGTCAAACAGAGCTAAGATAAAGTATAATTGTTTTTATATCATAACGTCGTTGATTGGACTGAACTGGTCAGTCTCCATTGGCAGATGGGCTCCTGTGAGGATGCCTCGATATTGCCTGCGTTCTAATTACATTAATGATGGATCGTGGCTAGCAGTGGAATCAAGGATGCGCGTTTCGTCCTATTTGGGACTCGTCAGCTGGGTTACCTGCTTCCCAGTGAGTGACACTGTTCCGATCAATTCGGTCCAAGCGACGACGGTATAATATAAAAACAATTATACTAAAACTATAGCCATCGCATAAGAAGTGGCTATCGTGACTCAGTGGTGTATTGGATAATGCCCTAGCGTTTGAAGCAGTCGCTCCCGAGTCCGAATCCCGGTGGGGAAAACATCACTAATTAGGAAGCAGGTACATCCAGCTGACGAGACCTAAATAGGAGGAACTGCGCATCCTTGATTCCACTGCTAGCCACGATTCATCATAAACAGATCTAAGATAAAGTTGGGAGAGGGGAAAGCAATGATAGTGAAAAATAAAAGGACTAGGGTTAGATATTATCATTTCGAATATGAGGATTAGAAGTCAAGTAAATAGCTTGTTAAAGGTGCACATTGAGTGAACACAGACGCTAGGTGAACAAAATTGTTAATTGTGATAGTAGCTCAGTTGGTAGAGCACCGGGTCGGTAACCCGGTGGTTGCTGGTTCGAATCTGGCCGCGGTCCAGATTTTCATCTCACCTTCAGTCATCACCCAGTATAAATACTAGTCTGCTAAACTACGGCTATCTAATAGTTAAATCATAATCGATATGATACTGCCCTCTCATTCGAATTCAGTTAGATTTGGATTTGGATGAGAAGTCCTGACTAGGGGGCCAGTGTGAATATGACAAAGAGGTAGTAATGTGTTACAGATTCACATGTTAGTCGGCCATAACCCTTGGTGACTGGAGTGAAATAAAATTCTGGTTAGCAGTTGGACCTCGTAACTCATCTGATAGAGTACCGGGCCGGCAACCCGGTGGTAGCTGGTTCGAATCGAGCCGCGGTCCAGATTTCCATCTCACCTTCAGTTATCACCCAGTACAAGTAACAATACGAGTGAGCGATAATAATAATGATACATATATGTATATATATTTCAGAGAGTGATATCAACTGGAGAACCAGTGAAAACCTGAGAACACCGGACACATGCAAATGCATAAAGCAGTTCAGAAACGATTGTTTGCAGTGAAAAGCAAATTTCCGATAAAAACAATTTTAACAATTATGTAAGCATATCTCCTTACAACGAGAAACACTAGTTTGGAGGGGATAAAGAATTACATAATACAAACATGTCCGTTTTGAAATAAAAACTAAACAAGGCGAAATAGAGATACAGAGTACGTAGATCTCAACCTATTGATGATCTCCAGAATGAGTTACCACTGAGTATTCACGTCCCTTACTAGCAAATACCGTGTAGAGACGAAAAATAATTCTGAATAAAACAATACTCCAGGATAGAATAAAAATGTAACCCGGAGTCTTGATAATATTATATAAATGATTAAATGTAAGGTTTTATGCAAAAGTATACTACTTTTGAAATCAAACTAGCATTTAAACACTGTACCTTACTAGTCCTTGGATTGCTTATCATCTCAGAGATATATGTTAAGCGGCGATGTGACCAACAAATGTGAAGGACTGGGTTAATTTAATCATTAAATTAATGAAGAAATGAAAGTTAACCTTCTATCATTTATAGATATCCAAACCAAGTTGGGATTTGATGCTTCGAAAAAATTTAGACAGTCTACCAAACTACTGTTATCTCAGAGAGTTAAATGGTAATTTCCATATTATGATTTGACTATCTGAGATAGCCGTAATTTGGCAGAATAGTACTTGCACTGAATGATGACTGAAGATGAGATGAAAATCCGATAGTCGCTGGTTTGAATCCGGCTGCGGTTTAGATTTTCATCTCACCTACAATCATCACAGTATAAGTCTCCATATTGCTAAAGCTGACCTTATGACCTGAAATTATAGCGTGTAGATGTATGGCTGAAGTGTTTTCAAGCTTTTCAGCTCTACTGAATTTTTAGCAGGTTGAATGAAAGCCCTTTAGTGTTCACTTTCCTAAATTTCGACTTCACGTGAAGTTTTCCTGCATATACAATCCACACATTATTATTATTATTATTATTATTATTATTATTATTATTATTATTATCATGAGTATTTGCAATGAAACTGATAGATAAGAGTATAACCTAGATGATTAGTGCTCTACTTCAAGATCTCATAATTCACACCTATTTAATCAAAATGGATGAGAGTGGGAGAAGATAATAATGCATAACAGAGAAAATAAATGGACTTTCAGCGATACCACGGATGTGATATTTACATACACGAGAGATGAAAGTAGTACTTGATATCAACCTCAAACTTTTGATCGACAAGCTATCTGCAATATCTGAAAAACGCTTTACTATATTTTCCTCTTTAATAATGAAAAAAAATGTGGGAACTTTAGTTTTGAACTTTTGTTAGTTATCATGAATCAGATGACTGTTTAGATCGTATCAGGCTAAAATTAAAGTACTTACTACAAAAGGTAAAATACTTATTGAACAGAGAGATTTTAATCAAGACTACTAAACAACTGGAATATCGAAATCTTTTATAAGCCTCATTCAACAGCAGCTATATGAAGACGTCATATGCCAACAATTCACAATGGGAAGCTCAGCTCAGTAATGCCTTTGAAGTGAAGACAGGTTGACAGATAAGACAGAGTTGCCATCTACTATTATCGATGATCTTCCTGATTGTGGTGGACTGGATCATGATGCAAACCATCAGGAGCGAGAAGAGGAGGATACGCTGGACCACGGAAAAGAACCTAGAAGATTTGGATTTCGCCGATGACTTATGTCTAATGTCACACAAACATGAAGATTTACAGGTGAAAACTAACAAGTTGACAGAAGAGGAAGGGCAGAGCAGCGAAGACGGGACTTCAAGTGAATATGGAGAAGACAGAAGTGATGAGGACACCCAACCAACGTTACCAGCAACAACAACAAGCTTCAATCACCATGAAGGGGAGAAGCCTAAAGGAAGTAGCCTCCTTCACCTACCTACTCACCTAGGCAGCACTATCTCAATTACAGGCGTCACTGACATAGACGAGGGCGTCAAAGCCAGCCAGGATCGGAAAAGCAACGCAGGCGTTCATTAGCCTGAAACCAGTGTGGAGATCTGCACTCAGCACGTGGAACAAGATCCGGATTTTCAACAACGACGTCAAGTCAGTGCTTCTGAATGGTTCAGAGACTTGGCGCGTCACGAAAGGGATTTCCAACAAACTACAGACATTGATCAGCAACTGCCAACGATAGCTGGATACTGAGGCTCAGATGGCCAGAATAAAGAGAATAAGCAACAAGGAACTCACTCTGGCTGTCATCGAACCAACTAATCAAGAACCTATCACTCAACAAATATACACTGGAAGGAAGTGGAGATGGATTGGGCATATACTGAGAAGGCCGACTGGGGACATTACGCTCCAGGTCAGGCACTCGAGTGGAAGGCAGATGGGAAACGACGAGTTGGGCGTCCCGACTGATGGTGACATATAGGAGATGGTGTGAGGAAGAAATGAGAGCTTGTGGGCAGTTGTGGAGCCAGGTTGAAAGGATTGCAGAGAACAGAGTGCACTGGAGACGTGCTACTCAAGCCCTATGTTTCACTAGGAACCCAAGGGACAAATAATGATGATGATAATAATAATAATATCTATTACCCGTTGTACGAGATGTAGCTACCGTTCCTTTTCGGCACAGTGGATAGCGCCTTGGCGTTCGAAGCTATTGGTGCGAGGTTCGAGTCTCTGTGGGAACAACACTCACTGAGGTGTAGGTACATCCGGTTGACGAGCACCGGACTTTACAAAACTTGTGTGCTGGATTCTTCTGCTACCCACAACCAAACAAATTACCCTAATTAACATTCAGGCAATATCGAGGCATTCACATAGGAGCTCATATGCCAATAGAGGTCGAACAATTTGATCCAATAAAGCAACGGAGAATTCAAAGTGTATCAATAAATAGTAGTATTATCGTTTCACTCGGATTATGAGTTTTGTAACAGCAAACTCTTTGATTGAATGCTTGATAAACCTAATTCCTTTCAGACCTTGCACTAAGACATCAAATGCTAACCATTTTGGAAAAATGAGTGGATTCGTTAAGGCACTGTTCGAGGTTGCTATTACTGAACTGTGACCTAAATAATGTTAGGTCACTGGGTTGTAACACACTGACTGAACTCATTGTGAAACCTGATGGTTCTAGATCTGATTTTGTACTTGTGCCTGAGGTATATCCAAGAAATAATAGGAAACAACTTCATAGTTTGGAAATATCTTAGCTGTTTGCTATTTTTTGTTATTTCTAATTACACAACTTTCGCAACATAGTTTTAGAAACTATCAACTTATCCACGATAAATCTACTTGATAGAGTCTTGTACTTAATAGATACTACTTCACAAACAACTTGAGTGGTTATAAAATCATTCATATTTGTCTGAAGAGACTTTGCTAGCTAAATCATAGAAATCTAAAGACTGAACGGCTATTCTACTCGTTTTCGGGCTGAGCTCATAAGTAGTGCTTTTAGATAAATTCCAATAGCAGTCCAATTGTTAGGATCAGCTTGTGTTAACGAAGTAGCACAGATGTTTTCTAAATGCTCATACTCTACAGCAGTATACTCCATAAGCTTATAACACCCTGGCATGAGAAATAAAAGTCTTACATATGTGCTTCTTAATGCAAGTCTTACCTGAACAACTGTAGGGAAGTAAGAAAGCATCCAGTTGTTTAGAAGATAAATTGGATCATGTATCTGAATGAGTAACATTCGTTTACTCACCTTTCAACACGTTAAATCCCCTTTCCCTGTGAATTTCTATCATGTTTGGTGTTTTATTTTCCTCCCATAAATCTCTCTCTTATATTATGCTGAGTTCCACCTTGATGTGTTGATGTAAGGTATGGTGGTAGCTTGAACAGTTAGTCATACAGTAACATCAGGTTTCGAGATGGAACTGACTAGTTGACTAATGGATGAAAAAGTTTATGCTAATGATAAAATGAATATCTTTAGCTGTATATTATTGACACTAGAACACTTAAGGAATGGGTATTTTCCAGAAAATGTTTAAATTTAATTCACACAATGAAGTACTTAGTTAAGGGTCTAAAGTTTTCCTAAAAGTAATCCAAGTGGGACGATGGATAGAGAATTTTGGTATACGATAAAATAGTTGTCTGGTAACTCTAAGCTTTTATTAGTCTTTTGACAAATTGATAAATGAGGTAGAGATCATTTTCAGAAACTCACAATCTCAGCCAAGTGATCAAATCAGCTGATGAAGAATATAAGACTACTGACTCATCACTTCCGTTTTTTCTTCAGATGACATTATTAAGATCAGTGATGAATTGCTTTTTGTAGGGAAATCTGTACTTTAAAGTAACACTGTAAAATGGATAACACTTTCGCGTATGAAGCGATCGCTCCCGAGTTCAAACCCCAGTGAGATTAACATCACTTACTGGGAGGCAGATACATCCAGCTGACGAGTCCCAAATAGGACGAAGTGCCCATCCTGATAGCCACTGCCCATGGTTACTATATCTGTGAAGATGTCTTTAAATTAAAGTTGATTTAATTGTTGGCATTTTTCATCTAAAAGGAAAAATAACTCTTGCAGGATGTGATAATCCAAGTACGTTCGTAATTCCCATTGTGACATCAAAATAAGATATTCAGCGAAAAGTACTCTTTTCAACGAATTTATTCTCAAGCCGTACAAACTATTAAGCATTTTGATATCTGTAAACGATATATGGATGATATATTCGTTATTTTTGCGACTCAACTATCGACTGAGATGACATCCTACGCAAGTTTAACAATTATCACTCAGGGTTGGAATTCACCATTGAGAAGGAATTGGAATCAGCTATTCCTTTCCTTGACGTACTGATAACGAGACGTAGCAATGGAACGCTGAAAACATCCATCTACAGGAAACCTACATGGAATGGACAACTCGCTAATTTCTATAGCTGGGTGCCGATTATGAGGAAGAGAAACCTCATCCGCTCATTGTGCTATCCAATAAGTAATATTTGTAGCACGGAATGTGTCCAACTTGAACTTGACTTTCTAAGAGGAACGCTCCTGAAAAGCGGCTATCCTAGCCGATTTATTGATAGAAACACATGCGAAACCAGTCACCAGCTCAGTTTCAAAAAAAGACTTTGTTGGTAAACTTGGACTTCAAAGGTGATGCAGCATCAGATATCCTGAAAAATCGTATTTCCTGTTAAATTAGTAGGACTTTTCCTCAGCCAAACTTCACCTGATCTTTAGCTGTAGTGAATTGTTCTCCGTCTGTATAAAAGACAATGTCCTTCGACAGCGCACATCCAAGTGTATCTACCAGTTCACCCGATCCTGTGGAGAAAGGTACATCGACCGTAGTCAGAGATTGCTGTCAACACGTATACGAGAAGATATTCCGACCTCGTATTATAAGGGTCAAAGGAAATGCATCAGAAGTTCTATCCTCGAGCATTTAATCGATTCCAACCATTCAACCGACCGATAACAATGATTTCAAGGTTGTCTATCGAATTCGCTCAAACACCCCACATTTCCTCCGTGTTCAGATTCTAAAAATAGCAGAGACCTTGGCTATTTATGAACTGAAGCCAGTCTAACCGTTGTGTGCAGAAGAAGTATGTAGAGTCATTGTCTCTCTCTATCTTGGCCTTAATTTACTTTAGTTTTGGTATGCTTCGTCCTCTTTTTCGTTCGCAACCCCTTCCCCTTTTTTGTCAGACTAATCTTTGTACTCTGATATCATCATTATCACTCTGTCTTTTTGTATTTATTTGTTTCCGGCGTAATTTCATTTGTTCTTCCTAATAATCGCAACTTTAAACAAAACATTTAAAAATCTTATGTGACGCCTTTTTGTTATCATCCGACCTTTTTGTCATGAACTAGCAACATTATAATTATAACCACCACTATTATTGTTGTTTTGACCTCCCTTTATTTAGGTTAAATCTTCGTCATTGATTACAGTCTTTAGATATCATATATATTTATGAATATACAGCTTGAGAATAAATTCACTGGAAAGAGTCCTCTTCTCTGAATATCTTGTTTTTGATAATCCAAGTATTAAGTGCCGTAAAGGTAAATCCTGTGTTATTCGTTCCTATTTATAACAACGATAAATTAAATTATCTCCTTTAGTAAAATATTTGTTATAGATTAAGTTGAACAAAATTCATTTATTTAAAATCTTTCAGCTTACAGTCCCCAAATTTATTGCAACATCACAAACATGCACTAATGAATCAGTTCATAGAACAGACATGTAGCCAGCCGTTTGACTCAACAGTTAAAAGCCTACTACCAGTAATATACAATTTTCATTAACTAGAGGATAAACCCCGAGATTTTATTTAAACGTATCATAGCTACAATAAGTCATCATCATCAACATTAGCATAGGTAGCTTTCACTAAAACAAACCTGAAATCTTAATTGTAAGTGCCATCAGAAACAAACATTGTTGACTTCAATCAAGTCGAAAATTTATTGAAATAGCTCGAAATATAATACAAACACCCAAAGTTACACTTCTCTGCAGTACAATATTGTTTAGCTTTCTGTCTTACTAATGACGCGTACCATTTTAAAGACTAAAGGATTTTCACTACTAATCTGAGGTAATTTAAACAAGAACGGAGATAGAAAAAGATATTAGTAAAAATTAGTTCCAGGTTGCAGTAGGCCTAGGGTCGGTAGTTATCATTACAGATCAATTATATGTAGAGCGAATTCTCAGTCCAGTGAAGTATCAATAATTCTGTACCCAGTTCATTTTATGTCGACTGAAAGTTCACTGCTCACACTGATTCCAGATGTCACATTCACCTTCGGGAATTCAGAGGCAACATTAGGATAGAGACGAGTTTGTGGGAAGAAAAGAATAACGGTGAAAAGATCATGTGAACAGTCAACTTTTTGCATAAAGTTTAGCAGAATAAGTATGGTAGTATTCAGTAGACATATTTTCCTACCATATTCATGGTTATTAAGATGTATAACAGAAATATTCGCTTTATATTGTTCACAGTGCAGACTCCAATATTATTAAATGTCGCTATAAAAGTTTTCTTCACTGATTACACACTTTCACTAATAATATGAAGTAAACTGGAGGATACTACTTAGTCTCTTATTTGTTCTCGTATATCTTGGCAAGTGATTATTCATTTATTCTTCAGAACACTTGATTACCTTACCAGTAACTCACAACAAGCAAACAGAAGGATAGTAGTATGTAGTCGTAGATGCATAATCATTCAAGTTGTGGCATAGAATTAAACATAATTCCCGTAAAGCTGATAAGCTTTTATTTAAGAGTGCTTTCACCTTCCTATATATCGCTAAAAATAATTTCTACTGATATATGAAAGCGTTAAATACTTGTTTAATAAATCATTCCCTGAATATTGAAATATTATCTTTTCAAGTTTCGTAAAAGTTATATGAATTCAGAAACGAGTAGTTAACAGTCAAATTTTAAATTGAGACTGTAATTTTAGTCTGCTCTGATATAAATTACACATAACAGTTAGTATTATTATAAAGTGAAATTGCTCTTTATTCAGTTAAAGACAGTAGAAGTTGAAACAACTTTTACACTCATTTTAAACCCTTCTGATTGACTACTCTTAATTTTTATATTGCTACTTCATAGTGAGCCACCTGTGGATCCGCCGTGATATACGATAGTTAATTTAGGGTCGCTTGTACTGCACAGAGGTCCGGTTTGTTCTATTCTAAAACTGTGAAGCATGGTCATTGAAGGCGGAAGACATGAGAAGGCTTCAGGTGTTTGACCACTGTTGCCTTTATAGTATAGGCCGTGTTTCGTAGTGTCACCACGTGAGTAACTCTGAAGTCAGGTGTCGGTGTAGTTTCAGGGAGAAGAGTTAAGTCAGTTTATGATAGTGTTGTGAACCTTCATGGACTGAGATGGTTGACTGGAACATGTGTTACGCATGCCAAGTCACCGTCTGCTTCATCACATGATGTTGTCTGAAGTACGTTCAGGCTGGAAAAAGGCTGGAGGTGACCAGACTAAAACATGGCACCAATTTATGATGTGTTTGTTTGTTGGTTTGAGGCATGTGGGTTGATGGAGACTGGATGGTTGGGGTCTGGGGCACAAGAGAAACCAGTAGTTTGAGACTGACTCTAGATGGTGATATGGTTGAGAACCGATGTCAGTGGCGCAGATGTATACACACATCCTCATCTTAACGACGCTAGGCCAAATCTCATCATTTTCTCATTCTTCCTTTCTCTCTTTTCGTACCTTATATTTCTTTTGACTGAATTTTCTTTCTTCACCTTCCACTTCACTTCCTTTTTACTTGATGTAGTGATATGACGTGTGGCAACTCGGACCGCTACGCAGTAATGCCTGGTCCTATGTTGATTTGGATGGGTGGATGGACTTCATAATGAACGGAAAGCTAATTATGGTATGCATGAAAAGTACCCTAGAATGTATAAAACAGTCAAGTGATATTTATTTAGCTCCATAAGGCTTCACACAGACAAGGATAAAATATTCCACATAACTTACATCTTCATTATATAACTTTAGTAGCTAGATCTATGCAGTCTGATAGGGTAGCTAACAAGATGGTTCTCTTCAAACTCTATGATGTATGAAATGTCTTGCGCGTAGTAAAGTGTTACTTTTCCGTAGAGTTGGAAATATCATGAAAGAATTGACGGCTTAGATCAGCAATTTCTTATCTTTACTGAGTGCTGTTTTTATAATAAAACTGCTTCTAAACTAAAATTTATTAGTTAAGTACCTGAATCTCAAATATTTTGAATTCTAGTTGTTGTTGATATCGTTAGTTGTGATTTCCATTCAATAAAGAATTCTCCTGATTTCATGAAAAAGTTGTCGTAACAATGATCAATGTTAGTAATGAAGGGTAGTGGCTATCAGTGGAATCCAGGATGCGCATTTTGTCCTATTTAGGACTCGTCAGCTGGATGTACCTGCCTCCCAGTGAGTAATGTTGTTCCTACCGGGATTCAGACTTTGGAGCGATCGCTTCAAACGCCAGAGCGTTAGTTTGAACCAAAATGGATTGTCATGCTTACAAGCTGCTAGCTAAATTCATCTGTGTTTATGACGAGATATGCATCAATGTCAAAGTTTATAAAGTGCATCTGTTACTCGACATGCCAGAACTCAATCCAATGAGTTATGATACGTAGCGACAAAAGGGAGCCAATAGGGGAGTTGTTTTCACGTCATGATTTATGCATGCACTGACGTGAGAACCTGATTGGAGAAATTCGACCCCATACAAGGAATCTGATTGGTTCATTTATGGCTTCACTTTTTGAGTTTTGTAAATACATATATGTCATGTATGGGCCTAATAAAAGTGGTCCCTGTTCTTGCAATCACAGGCCGTCTTTGTCTTCTGATGTCGCCGCGGCTCAGTGAAGTAGAAGGTTCTGAGGAAGGTCAGTCATAAAGGTATTCGGTTGAGGTGTTTATTGAGGCTCAGTACTATTATTCTCACGCACGTAACCCCACCACTCGGTCACAACAAGTTAGTAGTTTATAACATAAAAGATAAGAGCATGGAATAAATGTATTGTAGGAAGTGTTTTCTGTCAGCGATATTGGTGTTCTCATATAAGAATTCTTGAAGTAAAATTCAAGTCAGCATTCTTGTCATCATACTTTATGTCCATTCATAGCATTTTCTGTCATGTTTAAAGACAATTTTAGTTGCAAAATGACTTCAATTACTTGTCCCTTCACGAACGGGCATAAGATAGTGAGTCAGTATGAACCGGAAAGCACTGTTAGCTGCTTTCTCCTAGTTTAAGATTCTTTATCAATAAACAATTCACTTTCTTCAGCTATCGTAGCAGTGAAGTCATCATTCATTTAGCGCATCAGAATCCCGTAGCTCTAATTACAACTCCACTCAGCCTGTAATATAGAAGGGCCTTAATGTAGAATCAAAGGAAATGACTGCAACCACCATCACAGTCTTGCTTTTAAGGCATGTCTTAACTTAGTACAAGTTGCTCTTAACCTCTTGTGTATATTTATGGTTATGCCTCAGTGACTGCTTAAAAGAACCTGGGAATTGTGCTGCACATACCTGACCGTAGTATAAAATTAGAGGTAAATCTGTTTGGCCAGTAGTTCTGTTATTGTCACAGTTGAAAAGTAGTGAGTACACAACGCCGGTGAAATCTAGTCTTCCACCAAATCACTAAGTAACCTCATTGCTCAACCATAAGGTTCAAGTGTCCTGAGTTTTGTCTTGAAAGGGACCAGATATCAAACAGCAGAACTATAGAATGTATTCAGGCAAGTGTCTAATAACCCAAGTTTCCCCTAGTGTTCCAAATTTAATCAACCTGATGTCAATACTATCCTGAAATGACTACTATTTTTTAAAGATTTGTTACTTATATATTCCTTTCACATCCAGTTGAACATGAACAGTAAGCACAAACGAAAAACTTAATAATATCAAACAACTCTCATTGAGATATGCAACCATTTGAGATTCTAGTCAAACTGATTAGGTTGTTTGTTTTGGGAAGGTCTAATTTTCATCGAAATGTTTAAGGTACTTACATATGCAATAACATAACCAAATATTTTAGAACACTGTTTAATTCATGCTAATTTATTCTTAACCATTTCATTCGCACATCTGATATGCTTGAGTAAATCATTCAGAAAAACATATACCCATATGACGAATATTTACAGTTATAGGGCTATATATGAAACAACTGAGGTAATACGGTACTTCACTAGATTACTTACTCAAAGGTAATTCAATAAAATTAAACCTAAATATACATAATATCGACCTTATTTTAGTTAAATAGGATAATGACATACCATTTATACTTACAATTCACTATAGTGGTAAGTACAAATTGAGCATAAATTGAAATAATTTGCTTTATACACGCATAAGTTACAACTTCAATGCAAATATCAAAAGATAAACTCAGTGGAAAACCCTTCTAACCTTGAGCATTTGTAAGTTCACCTCTAAACAACTAACTGAGTAGAAAATGTAATAGCTTGTACACTGAAAATGTTCGGCCGGTTGATACTAAAATTAACCCTGTTCCATTCAACTAATCAACAAATCTCAGATCTAGTGTGGGGGTGAATTCTTAAGGGTGTTGTTCAAGCATCTCACTTCCTCCTCTTCCCTTTGGTAGAAAAGTATGTGTATTCACCAGTGAACAGGTACTAAATGCTAATCAGCAACATCTGTTATTCGTTCATGAATTCCAAGCAGTTAGAATAATTCAACGTGTTGATGAGATTTCCATCTACGAGGATGACTGAGGACTGTTTCCAGTATGTCAATTAAACCTTGAAGGTAAACAGGTCAAAAAGAAGCACCTAAATACCACCTGTATTCATTCAGTTAGATCTTTTACTTGCTTATATTGCATTTTGGCGTTAAGACACCAAATTAGCTGATAGAGAACTATCCTTGAAAATTTAGGTTTGAAGCCTACACAGAAGTCAGGCAAAGAGCTAAGATAATAAGACGTGTGTTGAATATTAGCACAGTAGGATATTGGATACAAATTTAACTGGACTTAGGTTCATTAGATTGCTTAACTGAATTCTGAAGGTCTATTAATAGCTGATCATTGTAAAGGTGTCAATAAAAGCTCATACCTCCTAATGGGAAATGAAGTATACATAACAATGAATTTGAAATGGGGACTAAAAAGGCTTAAAAATTCCTTAGGTGCACACAATTTTAATCAGTTTAGCCTATTATTACGAATATGGCACTTACAATAACAAGAATGGAACTACTTAACTGATTATTCCAACTATACTACTGTAAAATGCATCTCAAATTACAAGTGTCAGCCGTAAATGTAGCAATTAAAAAGAAATATTGGCTTCCATTTCAAATTTTTCAGTAATGTAGAATGTAGTCATCCATTCATAGTCTCAAGTTGCTATTCATCGTAGACTGATATCAGTTGGAGGAACGAAGGAAACCTGGGAGCACCGGACAGCTGTTTCGTCCCACCAGCATGGAACTCCTCAGCAGTGCGCACCCACGACCCAAGTGGCTCAATGGTAACGTGCTGGCCATGGAACCTGAAGGTCGCGGGTCCGATCTCTGGCGGGGTCGTGGGCGAGCTGCTGAGAAGCCCCATGCTGGTGAGGCAAAACATCTGTCCAGTGCTCCCAGGTTTCCAGTGTTCCTCCAACTGATGTCAGTCTTCGATGAATAACAACTTGAAATATTTCCAAATCTCCACAACTCCCTCAAAATTCAACCATTCATAGTCATCAGCATTGTCCACCATACTATACCATCGGCCTTGAACTTTAATCTGATAAAGTAAAGATGGTAAGATTAAATTCAGAAGAGTTAGCTTAGTCAATGACGCAACATGAATAGTATGTATATTGCCTTTCTGTATAATTTTATAAAGGTGGGCTACGAAGTGCGCTACAAAAAATGATGGCTTGGTTGAATTCAGTTGATTGTTGAGTGACCCACATTTTACTTTTCAGTAAGATGTGTAGTTGACTAGTAATTTTAGGCTTCTTTCTTCCTTAACCTGACAGGTCATTGTAGGAGAGAGGGAGAGATTTGCGTAAATAAGTTTTGATCGGCTTATGTAGGCTGTTTAAAATCCGATGTCCATTTGTTACATAGTGACAAGTGACTCCATGAAATAGAATGCTCTATAGGCTAATACTATATCGACTAACCAACCAAGCTGAGTTAAGCAGGATTTTTTAGGCTGAAGGTATACGAGACAAACCCTGAAGGTAAGTATGTGTGAACTATAGATCAGTTTGAAAGGCAGATTATTTTAAAGTCCTTGGGTTCTTCGGTTTATGGAAATCCCAATGATCACCATTCAGTCTAACTAGTACTACATATGATGTCATTTTCAAAACGCGACTGTCTTTACACCCCACCATGATTAGCAAATGTGTAACAGACTTGGAAGGATCTCAAGATCGATGATTACTTCTATTGAGAATATCATATGGTCACCAATGAATGAATGGCAGTATCCTCGATGAATTTGAGTTGATATTATCAAGCATTTCTTTATTTATGTAAAATAGGTCTTTCTTACATATTCGGTAAACTCATATATATATATATATATATATATATATATATATATATATATATATATATATATATATATACTATTTTAATGATATACTCGGCTACTGATATTATTATATACCGTTCTATGTGGTTACTAAGGTACAGTTTGACTCATAAAAGATTTTTTGCTCAATGGTTTATGCCTAGCCGTAGTCTGCTCCTAATAGGATTGATTTAATTTCATTGTATGCCTTTTCGATTGCTTATAATTTCATTTAGATAACAATGTGACCTTAAAAAGACTTGATTTATATATTCAGATTTTGTTTTTACTTTGATTTAGTTGTCATTCTGATCAGCGCAACTACTATCCTAATTACTAAAATCACTGCTAATCACATTGTGATGATACCTTTATTGTTAATATAATATTGCTCATAGATGTGATCAGCATAAATTTATTGATTACCTTTGCTTATAATTATATTCAGATTAAAATACAGTTTTTATGTCACGTGGATATGTGATTCGATGAGGAGTTAATTATTCTTGTTATAATTACCATTAACGTAGAAATTAAAACTGGTATTGAAACCATCTAGTAATTTGACTAATTTCTGATTATAAGCTCATCACAGGTAGATTGCATATAAAAAGCAAATGTTCTCATAGAATAATCGAACGACTTTTACCTATGAAAACCCTAAGTGAAGCGAAGCATTAACCTAACCAACAGATAAATTTCCAACACAAGTAAGTCTCTAATTATAGTAAAGATGGATAGTGACAGCAGTGGAATTTAGGATGAGCATTTCGTCCTAATTGGGACTCATCGGCTGGATGTGCCTGCCTTTAAGTGAATGGTGTTGTTTGCACCGGGATTCGGACTTTGGGGCGATCACTTCAAACGCCAGCGCGTAATCCACTACACCATGGAGCCACGATGGCCACTACATTTAGAACACAGGTAATATCAAGGCATCCGCACATGAGCCCATATGACAATAGATACCCATCAATTGGTACAATCAACGATGGTATAATACAAGCAATTATACAAGTAAGTCTCACCTAAACTATTAATAAGAATCAGCTTTGATATATTTCGTAACGTTTTCTAGCTTTAGCATTTCTTCCTATTCGGGACTCGTCAACTGAATGTACCTGTCTCCCAGTGAGTGATGTTGTTCCCACCGGCACCGGTCGCTCCAAACACCAGGCAGTTATCATCTAGATCACCGAGTCATAACAACCACTTCTAGTGCGACAGGTATAGTTTTAGTATAATTGCTTGTATTATACCGTCGTTGGTTGGACCCAACTGATCGGTCTCTATTGGCATATGGGCTCATGTGTGGATGCCTCGATATTACCTATGTTCTAATTATAGTAAAGATGGATAGATAGAGACCGATCAATTGGGTCCAGTCGACGACGGTATAATGCAAGCAATCATACTTTTTCTACTTAGCCTAATCTGTGCTCACAGGCGATTTTCTTTAGAATTGAATATACCGTCTGCAAATTGAGTGATAATTACACTGGTGTATCGGTTACAAGATCTGATGTCAATCTAAGTCGATTCCATTTATCAAATGACTTCACTTTAAGTTCAGTCTCAATTATGATGAAAAATATGTACAGATCGATCAGAACATCCGAGTTCACTAGACTAGAATAAATCTACTATAAACAGATAATAGATAATAATAATACAACAGACTTATGACTGACACTTAATGGAGACTGACCTGTGAGCGAATTTCTACTATACTGCTGAAATTATAAAGTCTATAAACCCGTACTTTATGTCAACTACGATAAGGATTCTACCCAATAGTATCGTAAATATTGGGCGATCTAGATGAACTTTTCTGTCATATAAATAATGGGTGTGGAAGCATTGCTTTCACTAAGGAAGTTGAATCCAGCTTATCGAAATCAACCTTTATGGTGGGAAAACCATAATACAATAAACTAAAGATTAAGATTGTTAGAAAAACAACAAATCCTGTGACCACTAAAGTAACAATCACACGGAATCGAATCAACAGGGCTAAGTGTCTTGTTACAACGAAAAAGATAAAGAGGAGGAGTTAAAGTTAGTTTCCCTCACACTAGAAGCTAACAATTATTCTAAAGATTTTATACAAAGGATTTGTTTTTTAAACGAACTTAAAGATATACCGAAACTCCCTCTGAAAAACTGGATAAACACAACCATACTCCCACACCGTAAGGAGACCTCGGAAGAAGGAAGAGGGATTCCCAATAAATATGACATAAGAGCTTAATTCGTGCAACAAATACCCTACGCTCTAACTTCTTGAAAGTAAAAGATGTAGTTAGAAAATCAACAGAACTGTGTATATGAAGTCAAATGCACAGACAGATTGAACTGTAGTATATGTAGGCGAGACAGTCCGGCAAGTGAATATGAAAGACCATGAAATATGCTGAAAGCGAATTCCGAAAGTCTCAACAGAGGTTAAGAAGCTAGAAAACAAATGGGCAATCACGCTACACGCCACAGAAATTGACTTTGACGGAATTAAGGTTTCACGAAAAGGTTTTCGTCAAGCAAAGATAGATTGACAACCCTACATATATGAGCGAATCCAGACAGTTTGAACAGATGAGGTGGGAAACAGTTGCCTTTTGGCAATTACTAACTAGTAAGTAGAAAGAGTGACTCTATCATTTACCTTCAGCACCAGTCCCAACTTTATTAAATTGCTGCACCAGCAATAACACGATGTAAATTGATTTTATTCATTATTATTTCGTCACTTCCATCATTACTGTTATTCATCCCCATTCAAATATGACAAATCAATGAAAAATCCATTACTATTTAACCCTATATACCAACTGTAACGACATACAATCCACTACTTATGTTCTATTGTACTTATAAAATTGCCGAATAGCTACATTGTCGTGTGTGACATTTTCTATCTCATATTTCCAATCAAGATTATGAGTGGTATCACACATACACACTTGCGATACAACATGAGACATACAATTTCACACTGAATGATGTTACATTATAAAATAACTATACGAAGAGCATTGGAAAAGAGATTAAATACACGTCTTTGGATTCATTGATATATCCTGGATATTTTAATTCTGATTATTTCCCTGGAAAAGCTCTAAGTCGACTTCCATGTGAAACGTTGGAGTTATTTCATTTCAAACACACTATGACTTAAACGAATACAAACTATATCTAATGTCTACAAGTCCGACTTATGACTCAATTGTTAGTATGACAGGGATGCTATTTGTGCTAAGTGACATTCCATGACATTAAAGAATTGTGGTACGGCTTTTAAGCGTATAGAAAGCTTTTCTCAAAATGTGTAACAGTGCCTTTAGTCAGTCAACTTTGACTACAGATTCTTGGGGTTCACTATGTTCCTTCAAATGAATCCAGGTACTAGGTACTACCAAGGCAACTAGCAATTTCAAACTCATCATTATTTAGGTGACAAAAAGATTTTCACCTTTCAAGTGGTAAAATACTAGCCTGAATTTTAAAAGCAGTATACCTAAACGTCACTGAATTTTTCAGTATATTTAGTCCATGATGTTGTTTCCACCAAGGTTCAAACTCAGGACCCATCGCTTCAACCACCAGAGCGTAACCTCTGGGCAACGAAGACACTATAGTGGACCAATTCAGTCTAATCAGCAATGGAAAATTGTAAATAACATCATCTCTCCAGCAATGGACCAATTTGGAATAGTAGGCAAATAGTTTAGTGGCCTTAATGAACCACAAACCTGATGTCTGCTTGTTATTAAGCTGTGTCGGATTTCTATGACGATAATTTTCCAATTGTCTTTCAGACAAGTTGATGAGTTAAAATGGAAGTCTTTAAGAAATCCTTCTGGTATTTATTGTTAGGAATTCGAATGATAGTCAGTATGAATTGATACACATGAAGAAATCTACCGCTTCATGCATTGAACAAATAGATAATACAAAGCTGAACAATGATGTTACCAATCTCAAGTGCAGAAAGACATTCTACTATATGCAGCTGAAATAACCCAAAGTATGTGAATAAATTACAAAAACAAGATGGAAGAAAACTGTTTTTAACAGTTTTTTTAAACTATGTTTAGTAATGATGGGCAGTGGCTAGCAGTGGAGTTATTAAACTTAGATCGAGCTCAAACACAAGAAGATTTTTTTCATTTGACCATCAGTATGTACATTAAAGTAGTTACATAAATTTACAGTGTGGAAGATATGTACAATAAATACCTATAATAAATTAATTTGAAGCTTGTTGTTACACGACAATTACTTTAATACAATTTAGGACAGGTAATAAAATCAGTGAATTGAAAATACTTTAAAATTTTAAAATAGTGGAGAATATTTGTAGCTCAGGTGAATGTGGACGACCAAGATACTTTAAAATTCATCGAATAGGATTAAAGTAGGAAAAGCAACAGGAAAACAATATCCTGATCTGGTAAATAAAATGTCAGTATGAATAGTTCCCAAATGCAAAAATTCACACAATACGTATTTATATAATGAATTGTAAATTAAGATACTGGCTTCGTGATGTCATTTTAGTGAGTCAGTGTGAAACTGAATAACTTGACATAAACATTAATGAATGATCACGGAAGGATAAACTGGTGTAGGATCTATTGCTTCACATTCATCATTTTAGTTAAAATACCTCTTATAAACATTACAAAAAACCTGTTTGCACTTGTATCCAGATTCATATAAACTATTTGGGACATAATTTTAATTCAAAAACAAGATATTCAGCGAAAAAGACTCCTTTCAATGAATTTATTCTTATGCTGTACATTCATATATAGATGATATTTAAATAATTATCATGTTTCTAGTTGATGACATAAAAGTCGAATGATAGGAAGATACATCGACCGTAGTCAGAGATTGCTGTCAACACGTATACGAGAAGATATTCCGACCTCGTATTATAAGGGTCAAAGGAAATGCATCAGAAGTTCTATCCTCGAGCATTTAATCGATTCCAACCATTCAACCGACCGATAACAATGATTTCAAGGTTGTCTATCGAATTCGCTCAAACACCCCACATTTCCTCCGTGTTCAGATTCTAAAAATAGCAGAGACCTTGGCTATTTATGAACTGAAGCCAGTCTAACCGTTGTGTGCAGAAGAAGTATGTAGAGTCATTGTCTCTCTCTATCTTGGCCTTAATTTACTTTAGTTTTGGTATGCTTCGTCCTCTTTTTTCGTTCGCAACCCCTTCCCCTTTTTTGTCAGACTAATCTTTGTACTCTGATATCATCATTATCACTCTGTCTTTTTGTATTTATTTGTTTCCGGCGTAATTTCATTTGTTCTTCCTAATAATCGCAACTTTAAACAAAACATTTAAAAATCTTATGTGACGCCTTTTTGTTATCATCCGACCTTTTTGTCATGAACTAGCAACATTATAATTATAACCACCACTATTATTGTTGTTTTGACCTCCCTTTATTTAGGTTAAATCTTCGTCATTGATTACAGTCTTTAGATATCATATATATTTATGAATATACAGCTTGAGAATAAATTCACTGGAAAGAGTCCTCTTCTCTGAATATCTTGTTTTTGATGTCACAATGGGAATTATGAACGTATCCACTTCATTCACAGATCTCTCCTTGTATCTCGTCTGGGAAGGATAAGATGAAACTACGTAAGACTGTACACTCGTACAGCTAAGTACAAGATTTCGACTGTACCTTAACTTACCTAATCAGTTTTCACTGGTATCGAGATTCATATAAACTATTTGGGACAATTTTAATTGTCTGATTAGTTATCTGTTCAGGTAACTATCATTTTACAGATTTATATATTCACTCAATGTTTTTTCGGTGTAGTTAAAAAAAATTCCACTTGAAGGCTGAACCTATTTTGAAGTTTACATAAATTCGTATTCACATAAAGTTTTGTCATCTGAGAGTATCTGGCACTAAATTCTGTCTATATGGAACATCACACAGACTAAAGAACTTTAGACAGTCGAACTTAGGCCGATTGATTACCTTACTCCCTTGCTAACAACAAATTTGTGTCCCTTCAATGACGTTCATACGAGTTCCAATGAAGCCCATCTTAGCAATCAATTAAGCTGCTAACCACGTTTCTAAACTCTGACTGGAAGGGTAGTTTTCTCGTAGAGTAAGGAGACTTAATTGGTCAGTTACCCAAGTGGATACTTAGCTCACCTTAAGAGTCACTCAGCCACACTATCTTAGAGATTTACGCATGTTACTTTTCACTCAATGATTGCCACATTTATTCTTTTTTTTCTTGCTGGATACATAAAAGACAAACCGATTCATTCATCATTAAGTATTGAACGTGTACTGTGTTATTCACTTCACTGTATGTAACTCCATTATCATAAGAC
This sequence comes from Heterobilharzia americana, assembly GCA_944470555.2. Lineage (NCBI taxonomy): Eukaryota > Metazoa > Platyhelminthes > Trematoda > Strigeidida > Schistosomatidae > Heterobilharzia > Heterobilharzia americana. Next base: position 68,491,426 of record OX104128.1, on the reverse strand, counting down.
AATTAGTTGATTAGGGTAAGATACTGTCTACGTCTTTAAGCTTGCCTACAATTTGAAGATAAAAAACCAAACCAAATGATGGATCGTGGCTAGCAGTGGAATCCAGAATGTGCATTTCGTCCTATTTGGGACTCGTTAGCTGGACGAACCTGCTTCTTAGTGCGTGATGTTGTTCTCATCGAGATTCAGACTTGGGAGCGACCGCTTCAAGCGCTAGCGCGTTATCCACTACATCACTGAGTCACGATAGCCACTTCTTGTGCGATGGGCATAGTTTTTAGTATAACTGTTTTTGTATCATACCATCGTTGATTGGACCGAAATGACTGGTCTCTATTGTCATATGGGCTCCCGTGCGGATGCCTCGATATTACCTGTGCTGTTATGATAGTAATGATGGATAGTGGCTAGCACTGGAATCCAGGATGCGCATTTCGTCCTATTTGGGACTCATCAGCTGGATGTAGAGACCTGTCAGTTCGGTCCAATCAACGGTGGTTTGATATAAAAAGAATTATATACTAAAAACCAAAAAAAGTGTTTTAGATTGTACTACTCCGTAACTCTAGTTTTAGGATTAGTCCTAACAACGAAAAGTATGAACCATATAACATTTTTGAAACCAATATATAATGAATACCTCACCAACATGCGACATGTCATTAGTTATTTACCTTGTCAATTTCTATGACATGAAATAAAAGATTTTTTTCATAGCGAAGAAGGTTACGAAAAAGATAAAGTATTTAATTCATTAGCAAAATTCACGCTAAAAAATGTTTAATGGTTGAAGATAATTGGCAGGAAGCTATTGTTAACTTGAGTCTGTTGTCTGTTAGCATTCATCATCAAGATGTATGAGTAACTACAAGAAGAACCTTTTCCTTCTTTATAACCGGCAAAACACAGTACACCTCATTCTAGTCAAAAATACCATCATTAAGTCACTCTGACCATAATAGATCCTAAATGGAAAGAGATTAAATATATCACTCTCGGTAAATAAATTGTAATAAATATCCTATCTTATGCTCATTGGTAGCAGAATTCCATCCAGAAAGTTTTTTATCTAACTACTAAAACTTGTTTGAGTCACAGTTGTTACCGAAAATAATCCGTCCATCTACAAAAATCAGTGTTTTTTGAAGTTGCATCACATATATGCATTCCAGTAGAATAATAGTATACAGCCTGACAGAGTAACTTGTCAATCGATCTGATTGGGAACCTGTACGCCCATGCTGGAAGTCAGTTGAACAATATGGCAACTCCAGTCCTTACGTAGAAAATTTTTCTAGTCTAAATGACCAGTACACTAATCTGTTATATCCGTTCAAAAAGTTCAAGTTATGCTGAACAGCAACTTACCTTTAATTGACCTTTCAAGTAGCATCATTCCCATAATATCTCGAAACCAGCCGATTTCACGAAATCGTATCACATTTATAAATGGTATGTCTGAGTTCAATTGATTCGGTACTTGTACACTACCAATAGCTACAGCGACAAAGCGTGAATGCCATTCTGGTCTGCCACCTTGTTCACGTGAATTACATAACAATGGTTGTAGACAATGACGTGTAAAATGGGTGATATGCTCACTTGCATCATCTGGTATAAATAAAAGTATACGACTAGCTTGAGAGAACAGACAAGCATTTATTCTTGTTGGATTTGACCATAGTTCATTTTTTAAGTAGGTTGAATTACTTAAACATAAGACATTCAGGTTAGGATATTTGTTCATAATATGATTGGACAGGTGTCTTGCTGCATCTTCATGCTTCCAGTATGATGAGTCATTACTCACATTATCGGGATAACAGTGTCTTGCATAAACAGCAGGAGACAGGATAATGGCGTGATGATATGCTCCAGTCGACATATGTACCAGTTAAATAATTTATCCTGTGGAAATTAATTGCACCTAGCCAGATTTCAAAAGAATCATTTATCACAACTCAAAGTAAAACATTTAATATGTTATATATATGTATGTATATATATATATATATATATATATATATATATATTTGCCAGCTTCCTTAACCACTTCTGTACCTTCTTTCACACCATTCTGAGACATTTTTGAACTAATGAACAAAGCTTTTTACTATTAAGTTCTATCATTTAGTTAGACAAAGCCATTGCTCAATTTCCACTATTTTGCAAATGATAGTATGATGAATACACAAACATTGTGTGTAATTATGTGCCTGAGTGTATATATATATTTGCGTGTCTGTCTGCTCTGGCGACTGACACATCTAGTCTATTGATTAACCTATCAATCTACACAGTCGGTTGAATAATCAATAGAATTAAGTTCTAATTAGTGAGACTATTGACCGAAGATTTAATTCAATTACTATTGAACAATAAAATATGTGGGTGTAATGGTGTAGGATACTCAGTAAGTTTGTTGTAGAAATATAAGACCCTGTTGCTTTCTAAACATTTAGCAGGTTGTTTGAAATAGACCAAAATGGTCAATTGATTCACTTGCGCAGCAGTTTAAATCGTTAGTTTCAAAACTGGATCATATCATCAGACAAGGCATAATAATGTCATAGAACGTGACGAAAGTAGCTTACACTTTCGAAATTCTATTAGAACTTTAGTCGTTTAAACGAAGTGCACTGCCAGTGTAGCGTCACACACTTCCCCAAAATCAATAGCCTAGGGTTTGACGACTTTCGACATTGATGCTGACCTTGATAGTTTAACTGGACTCGATAAGCTGAAGGCACCCGGTCAAGCATCCTCGCCATTTGGCACGCTGTCGTGTTACGTTGCACTGCTCGTAATCGACTCTCTAGCCAGTTGGTTGGAACGCATCGGTATTTTGGCATAACCATCCAAATATACTATTCCATCCGACTACGCTATCGTGTTCTTCCTTGGTCTCGTATTCGTGGGTATATAACAAGTTCGAATAATTAGTGATTGGTCTTTGCGTCTGTCAAGTTCGCACCAGGACAAATCCTAAACTAGGTATATTTTTTGAAGCTTACAAAATATAGTGATACTATGATGTATTTGAAGCATTATATCCACTTACAGTTTTGTACTAACTAAACAGGCTGGTCTTCACAAGACCTTCATGATAACGCACAAATTATGACTTTCACTCTTCAGCCGGCTTTATTTATAATAGCCCTCAAATACCTATCCTTGTTTTGATGAGCCGGTATACAGAAAGCACAGTGTAGTGCTCATTGTTCTTCGGTTTTCAGATATGGCTGGTAAGAGATACCAAAAGAATACATAGATGCTTAATTACGCCTGCATTTGATACACTAACTACAGCTGCTATCAGTGCTTAAACAGCAAGAAGTAATTTATCTGGATCGTGTAATGTCTTGGTGCAATACATTTGGAAAAGCCTGATCACACGTACTTACATTTAAATGAAAAATCATAGAGTTCAAGTGTAGGAACATGAACAAAAGTGGAATAAGAAGACTTTGTTATCGGTCATGAGAACAATAGAGATCAATAAAGCAAAAAGTAATAGTATGGTAGCTTTTGGTTCAGGAAGGTTTGTTATGATGAAAAATGGTTGTTGAATACATAAAGGTGGCCTAAACCTCTTGATGGCTAACGCCTTGACAAACTTAAGTATTGTATTTTTGAGATGAATAAAGATTTTTAATTTCGAGGAAGCATTCATCATGAACTGATATCCGTTGGGGAACCATTGAAAATCTGGGAGCTTATTAGGGACTTACTTCCAGATGGATATTACGAAGCTCTAATGAGAAGGCGTGAGCGTAAGCGAAGCGAATGCTAACTGAAGACCTTGGGTGATAGTCAAGCTATGTTATGAATTAACAGAAGTTGGAAATTGTGAACCGCTGAAAACCAACCCAGTAGCTGAATGGTTAGCGCGTTCACTGTGGAACCTGAAGGTCGTGAGTTCGACCCGTAGCCGGGTCGTGGGTGCGTACTGCCGAGGAGTCCCATACTAGGACGAAACAGCTATCCAGTGCCCCCGGATTTCCACTAGTTCCCCAACTGATGTCAGTCCATGATGAATACTACCTCTTAACTCAAGTATATTTTTCTAACATGCTTCATAGATGGACTTGAATGATGTATATACACCCATTTTATGTCTCCTTTCAATAATATGTTTAGCAATTGACGGTCTTAGACATTTATTTCCAGCACTAATCGGTGGAGTGACCCTATTTGTTTCTGAAGTAATTTTAGAATGTGCTTCTTTGCTCTTGCTTTCAACGATCGATGAGTCCTTTCTGTATACATGTGACCACACGTACATTTGACTTAGTAATTACGTCGGGATATGACATCATCTTTTACTTGTTTTAGAGTCATCGATTGGTAAATGGGGTTCGAATTTTCAAGTATCTAAACTTATGTTTTTCTGATGGTACCATTAGTTTCCTGTCTTATCATCATGCTATTTGCATCGTCAGAGTACGGTAGATTGATTAGACAGTTTTTCAAAGTGGACTCTCCACCTTACGTCAACTTTTAACTGTCAGTTAGTGGTTGTTCTTAACTGAATTCTCCGTCAACAGTCTAGCCTCTTCTTTCAAAAAATCGGGTATGCTATTAGATTTAAGCCACCTTTATGTGTTCAAATCCGTCATCATATTAAGTCTTCCTGGTTAAATTCGGTTTTAAAACCAAGGTTATTCTACTATTTATTACTCTTTAATTTACTCGTCTCCATTGTTCTTCTAGCTTTCAGTATCGTCTTCTCGTTGGTCTTCCTACATCTGAACTCCATAAGTTTTCATATAAATGCTCATAGCATGTATGCATGATCAGGCTTTTCGCTAGGACATTACAAGATCCAGACAAATTGTCTTATTACTTTTGTCAAAATTCAAGGAAGAAACTAATCATTTCAACAAAGGTTGTGTTGATTTTTATCACAAGAAAAGAATATAAATGTATTTAGTGGTCAACAAATTTCCGCAGTTTAGTTTCTATCCAAAGCTAGGTCATACACTTGTTAATTAAATCACGTACAGTAGAGAAAATTGTATCACCAATTTTACAGTTATTTTCTCAGGACTGACAGAGTTCGTGAAATGGTTAGCTTATCACCCTTTCAACTGATCTCAAAGTGCCGCTATTTAGATTTCACATTTAATTCATTCAGTGAATATATATGCTACACAATTTTTGTCAGTCGGTACATAAAGATGACTGACGATAGAGTGGACAAAGCTGAAACATTGGTCGACTTCTCAAACGAAAACAGTTAACACAAAAAAACGTATTGCCTTAAATAGGTTTGCTTTAATGAAGTAGTGATGTAGACAGATGGTAGGCGGCAGTGGAAATTCAATCCGAAGTTACATACTTCTTGAGAACTTACGAAGAAGAACTGGAACGAGTACAGTATGGAGTTTGTCTACAATTTTATGCCAGTTGAACAGGTGCATAGCTTAGCTAATCACTGATGAACCCTCTCATTCATGTTTCGCTTTTGGAAAACTAAACTAAATGTCCTGTACGCATAGACTATTTGTTAGTTGCACCATTTAAAACTTTGCTTCCTTTTAAAAGTAAGCACTTTGAAACATGTGCAAGGAATCAGCTGGAGAAATTTCACTTACCATTTCCTATCTACACGTTTTGGTAACTAGATATAAACTCACAAGTACAATTAGAAATGGTCTGAGTAGAATTTTGCCAATTTAAGTGAATGTCTCAGATCCTTGAAAATCCACAGAATTCTCGTAATTCTTTTCTTAGTGAAAGTTTTGTCATAAAGGGTTTTTGACCATACCGATTCATGCACAACTACACCAACTATACTAGTAGATGTTAGTTAGTTGGAGGCAATCAGCAGGAAGCCCTAAACCTAGGTTAGTGCTTTTTGGCACTCGTCAGCAAGGCGTATCTGCAACCTCGACAGAACTGATGTGCCGTCTGAGATTCGAACTCGCGTCACCCAATATCGCAGTCAACGACTTTACCACCGAGCTATTCGGGTGGCGGGTGGCCCCCTGTAGGGCTAGCTTACATGTTTTGATTGGTCACGGGTATGCAACCAATTTCATGTTGCCACATTGTAAATATGATCGATAGGATTCTGTCTGCACTCAGGATTAGACAACATGAAATTGGTTGCATATCCGTGACCTATCAAGACACTAGCTATACTTTAATTCTATAATTATTACAGTTACTTTGGTACAATGATATCATCTTTCTTTGTTGCGTATATACAACTTTCAGGTTGCCTTAAATTTAATTTTATGGATATCAGTTCCTTCTAGTATTGAATACTTTGCTTGTTAGCACTGTTTATTGATTCATTTGTATCCCTTTCTATTTGTTTACAACTAAATTTTTCTATTCAAACGAATGAAATATTTTGAATAATTTTTGTTATTTTTCCTACTTCAAACTATCTCAGAATTGTGATCGCAATAATGAATTGTAATAGGTGGAGTAGAAGGATATGTGAAGACAGCCAGACTGATTATACCATGTTGAAAAAGAGACGGAAGACTTTCAAGAAGCTGAATCTACACACAGTGATCAATACTTAGACTGTTTATTCCTATAAAATGCGCAAAGTGGTGTGGGATATATTTAAGCAGTCCGCTGATCAGTTGGAATGTAGTTCGAATGTCTAAATCGTTTCAACATCTCTTGAGTCTTAACTTCCGTGGAATATTTTGGTATTCGATGGTAGAAGTCAACTGATAATGAACTCTGGACCTAGATTTCATGCTTGTTAGCATCATTCAGTAAGGAGCGTTCGCTTCCGTGGAGAAAATAGCACCCCATAAGTGATTCGAACCTGCGTTACTCAGTGTCAAGGTTAGAGATTTAACCAATGAGCTATACAGGCGCTGACTGACTTCATACAGAATTGGATTATGCATATAAACTGATCACCGATGGGTAACAACTGTAATCTCCACGTTCTTAGCGATTAGCCATGATCAAAGTCTATGGACCAAGTTTTGCAATGTGATCACTAAGCAGATCCAAGCAGCACCACAATGTATTGTATTTCAGTGTTAGAATACGTTCATTGAACCACATATATACTTGTTTATTTAAATGTAACCTCTTTCAATGGTGTAGGTTACTTGGTGCATACAAATTGGTGTACAACGAAGTATGTACTTTTTTCTCCTTTGATGTTTGTTATACCGAAACGGTTTCCAGTTTCAACATAATTTCTCTTTAACTGTCTTCTCAGAGCTATTTTCTCGAGGTACTAAAATCAGCCTGATCAAGCTCTATACCGATCTTTCCATGTTAGAAGAATTTATATGATATAGCACAAGCTTTTGAGGTAAGAACTCATATGAGCCTAATTGAACAATAAGGGTTAGACTGAAAACTGCTCATGAAAGCTGTACGAAATATATTACTGAGATGAAAATAGGTCATGAAATACTCTTGATATTTGAATTATGAAAGGATACTGGAAAGACATGCGTTTTCTAGCCAAAACTGTATTTATCAATTCTGTAATAGGATTTCACGAGATCATAAATTGTATAGCAGGCCATTCTTGAGGGTCATCTCTTCAAAACCTGAAAACACTTCCTCTTCATGGTGAATGTAGAGTAAGCTAACAGACAGATTTCAATGGATTCACATGTCTCATAATGACTCACTAGCGAGGTACTTCATATACGTAATGCAGTCTTTCCCAGACCAGAAAGTTAACCTGAGTAAGGAGGAGGGGAGGAGGAAGTGAGAACAAATAGTGCTGAGGTTGAACAGATTATTACTAGGGTGCAGGTGACAAGTCGTTGTAAAAAAAGTGCTGAAAGTGAAAATTGGCACAAATAAAAATGTGAAATGGAGCTTCAGTGTTAGATGTAGACAAGAAGTGAGTAAATCTGTGCCGGTCAAATCTTCCTCAACGTAAGATAGCAAGATCAATAGTGATATTTAGAGATTTTTAATGTTTCCGTGGGAATAAATTGACCAGTGATATCCACGAGAACGGAAATATCTTGAAAGAAATGTGACAAAGTCTATTCATCTACGACAGTTTGAAGAAAAGGACAAAGTGACAAGTGAAAGCTATAAACATAAGAATTTATGGTGAAATAGACTTTTATGTAGCATGATGGGGCATCGCGAAGACGAATCAAACAAGTCGACTGCTTGTAAAGGAAATTTAGAATTTCACAACCTTGGTGCCACTAACGGTGAAAAAAGAAAGTATGACTGAAAACGATCCAAACTTTAACACTTTGTATACGCTGAACAGTTGTATTTTCTTGTTCATTTCATGACTTGTGTAATCTTCTGATGTGATGTGATGATGCCTGTAAACTGGCTTCTCTCATGTTAAATTACTAATATGAGAATAAAATATTTATTTATTTATTTATAAAGAAGACGAAGAATAGGGAGAAATAAGGCGACATGAAGATGAAGGAGTATTCTATTTTAGAACGCAGACACTGATCACTGTTTCTTCCTGTATATATTGACACATTTTATAAAGCCGAATGACAAGCTTCTGCAGATCCGGGAAGTCCTTCATCAGACTGGATACTGACCACACTACAACCTTTACAGAAATCGATGTTACGATAATAGTCTAAGAGATGGTGTATGTGATCAGATTACTTGAGATACTGTTAGGAGAAGGTAATCAACATTTGGTAAGCTGCTTCACAACATGAGTCAAGAGATATGTCTTCGGACACCCAGTGTATTTACTTTCACAAATCCATGACTTGGAGCAAAACATTTATGTTGTCAGAACCGCTCACTTATCTTGTTTATCTTTATTTTCAATCTTCAAGTCTGATTCTTCTTGCTTTGATAAAAATGATTGAATGGAAATGTTTCACGAGTACTTGAAAAATCACTGTCCTACCTTATCTACAAAGTAGCTGAATCATTTGGTGATAATACGTTTTAGAATAACGCGAGAATCAACTCACCCGAATCGGATGAAAATATATCTGCATAATATTTGCTTTCCTCATCAAGCATTCGAATCCTTACTATCTGCCAAGCTTCCATCACATCAGAAAGAATCTTTAAAAAATAACACAGTCACATATCGAATAGATAAACAATTCAACTGATTCATTGGAGCCAGAAATCATTAAATCTGATTCATTGGTCTGGAACGTATGTGTTGTGTATCGAACGAAGTTCACTATTTTTGTCAATGACTTTCACTCTAAAACCCTAACAGAGGTGGATGCTACTCTCCGGAAATCCTTGATAAGTGAGTGAGTGAGTAACCAATTGAATGAAGACTTGTCTAATAATCCCACAGAGGTTTGGGTACAATCAATCCAAGGTTAGAATGACAACGTTTCAGGCTGGATCATCATCCCTTTGTTTCATACTTCAATTCTGCATCAATATAGTCAATCCAATAGGTACAGAAGCTTAGTATGAATACCAGTATAATCAGATATCTGATCTTAAATCAGTCTACAACGACAGAAGTAGTTAGTTCAAATATAAGCCTGCTGAAAGTGTAGATCCAGTGTTTCACAAGGTACATTATAGTGTGGAATACGAGTGTAAGAGCAGTTTCAGTTTTCTGTGTCTATTCGACACGACGACAATTTATGTTGCAATCAAGGGAGTTACCTATTGTAAACATACATTGACAAGGCAGTATTTAAATAACAGAGGCTTCTGATCAGTTATTTAAAAACGAGGATTTGTTGGATCGCTGTTTATTGGTGCAGGAAACCTGTACCACGTGGATAAATTATATGCTGACTCGACGGCACTTGAAAAGAAACCGTCTGACAATGGGCGTCCAGAAATTATCCATTGGTACGTCAGCCGACATAGAGATATGTAGTTTATCGCTACAATTATAAAGAATTCACTTTCCATTAAATTGGATTTCATGGAATATGATATTTCAGGATATATGAAAAAAGTTTGAGTTTTCGTTGCTAGATACTTATTCAACAGCTAAACTTTTACCAGGGTATGATATAATGTGGTTTTCACAAGCAAAGTAGGTGCGTTTTCGTCGCAAGTCATCTATAGATGCACACATACTAGTCACATCAAACATACTGGAATGAAAGGAAAGTGAGCTTCCGTTACCTTCTGCGAACAGAATTTACGAAGTCATTGAAAAAATAGCTTTTGATATTTTTTAAAACAAATATCTCCACACTTTCTCAATCCAGGATCCAGTATGAGTAGACTGTAGAATGTTTTTTTTAGATATTCTACAGGCAAAGAAATGATATCCTATTTTTCCTCGTAGAATAGATTGGAATCAGGTGACTTCAACCAGGCCTCTGTGTACAGGAGACTTTGATTAACCTGACCTATTCTGCTGATACCTCTTTAGCCCAATCTTTCTCCACATCTTGTTTATCCATTGATTTCAACTCAGTCTACTTCTTCTACTTTTACCTTGTTGGACGATATTAGATAATCTTCTTCCAGTATGTCTTTGGATGCCAGTGAAGATTAACAAAATGCTTCACTGAACACCACATTTTAAATTTCTGGAATCTTATTTTTAACTCTTTTTAGATAATAGTAGTATTCTGTTAACGCCTATCACTGTAGCTTTATCATTATTTTCCTTCTAGTTTGTCAAATCGGGTCAGTTTTTGGATTGGTTTTGTTCACAATATGAATATACTCTTACTTCATCGATTCTATTTATGCTTCTTGCTGTTGACAGTCGAAGATGGGCTTTGAAGTAAGATTAGTGTAGTTTGTTCTATGAGCCTCGTTGTTCTTGCCTCAATGAAAGTGATCAAATGAAAACGGTGTGCGAAGTCTTTTGCCACAGTTTGAACTACTCCCCTTGTTAGGCTCATCAATGATCACCCACGTGCATGCTAACTTCGTTTCAAAGGCTTCCACAAAAAACGTTTATCTGGATCAAATCCATCGTTTTGTGTAACTGACAACTTGATATAAACCCGCTTATTGGTGTGTGTGAAGAATACTTCTATGTACTACGTTTTCTGACAAATTCGGTGGATTTTTGTCTCACCATAGCCACTTTTCTCAGTCTATTATTTTGAGCAAACTGTTTTGTCCCTCCCAGCTCTCGGCAGATAAGTATTTCACTTCTTCTCATTTCAGTAGATTAGGATTCAGGAAGTGGAAAGTGGCGTTTCCGTTTTACCACACTATTAATTCCTTACTGAAATGATAACAGTTATCACATCGAATACTTCTAAGGTTCTGATCTTCTATCATGCACAGTATAAATGCCAACAGCGTACAGTAAGTACACTTTCATTTCGCTTAATCGATTTCTTAAAGGGGTTAGTTACAGATTCGCGAACGAAAAAAGTCAGCACGCATGAATTTCAGTCAGTCCCTATTGAAACAACATGATTTTGATAGTAATGCTGACTGTTAGTTTGGAGTTATACCTTCTCTACTTAAATACTCAAAGGGTGAGGTCAACCGTCATCCAATAGTTCTCTTCCAAGAAAAACAAAGTGTTCCGGGACTGGAACATTTACTAGTGGTGATATGTCATCAAGTGAAATACGGTACTCACTATATCACCTGAGACCAGCGTTCTCACAAATAAATTCAAGCGGATCTGTGTGCTTTGAAAAGTTCACTCTTAAGCAATGCAATGTTTTGAATAACCACTGAGTCATCTCATTTAAAAAATGTTTCAAAATTCACAACATTAAGTGGGTTAATGTCTATAGTTTATGCAGCTTTACATGTCGTTAGGACTTCATGATTCCAAATCCGATCGGCTTCATTCGATTCAGGGACAACTAGCCAATGCATTTCCTGAAGAGCAACAGCTGTAACTGCTCCATTATCTCCCCTTATGAAAATAATGATTCTTTTGATTTGAAAGTCCTATAAATTCATCATAGTATTTCCATGATCTGTCAAGTCTTGTAACACTTGTCCATATTTTGTGAATGTTAGATCTGCTATATTTTGTAATCAAGTCAAATGATTTTTAGCCTTTGCTTCACGTCATATCCAACGCTTTCCTGGGAATTCTTTTGATCGTCTCTCTCACATTGTTTCACCTAGCATTCAAAAACTGAAATCTACTTCTACCATCATTTAATGTTAGATTCTCAAAAGTAAGCAGTACCAAATGGAGTCAGGCATGTCAAGGATAGCTCACTTGTGGATCATCTAACTTTTAGGGATGCAGGTCTGAATCTTCAATGAGACATACATTTTCTCAATTCTTCTCATCCACCTTACTGATTAACGACAAACTGCACAAAAGCCAAGTTAACAATCGCTTCCTACCAGTTGATTCCAGCATGTGAAGCGCCAGATATTGGCGATGAAACTCCACTCCGTGAAATGAAACCAGTTTGCAACAGTGTCTTATGCTTCCAACATTTCATGAAATCATGTACAGACCACTAATGTTCCAGCAAGATGCTTCGATGGAACTGAGTCGAATCAATAATTTCACCTGGTAGTGGATTTTCAACTAACATGTCATCATGTCAAAGCTTTCATAAGATTTCAGAAGTAAAGTGTGAAATTGCATCAAGAACTCCACATGCAAATTTACAATGATTAGCATGCCATATATATATATATATATATATATATATATATATATATATATATATATATATATATATATATATATATATATATATATATATATATATATATATATATATAGCAAAGAAACTTCTTCATATCCTGTAATGCATCAAGGCTTTCCATCAAGAAGTCGAAAAATGAATCCGTTGGTCATATAAATGGAATAAACCTGAGCTGAAAAGTAGTCAAACATATGGTTCATCATTCAACTAGCGAACGAAAACGGGTTTAGTGTAACAGTGAAATAGATTTCTATTAGCTGGTTGATGGATAAGCATGTCCTCGTCTGACTTCATGTACAGCAACAATAACAGGAATTGGGTTTTTCGATCATATTCTATGCCAGCAGTTCGCTCCCGCTACATTTTTTCGTCAATGACAATTTAAGAGGATACTCAGGTGCGCGTCGAGTGCATTAGCCATTACGAATATGGAAACTGCAGAAAGAATGCTCAGAAGGCATAGGCTCCTGATAATTCTCGAGTTTCAACTGGACCTTCAGAAACCTTTTCTTCTTCTGAATCCAGTTTACTAGATGAAAAAATTGATCATCTATAGGGCTTTTCTACACATCTTTGCTAATTTCTCTGACAGTACGATGCAATCTCAGCGTTAAGAAGAGTAAGAATGCAATATTTAGTTGCTAAGTCGAAGAGAAACTGATCTCGGCTTCTTTCTGAATACACAGTTCTAGATTCAATCGATCGATTGTTACAGCCTTGATGAAGTTGCAAAAGTTGGAATTTATTTGTGTGTTTATCACCTTGAAGAATTTTAAAGAGTCCACTTCATGTCAAGTGTTGATTAGATGGTGAGTGGTTGGAGTAGTAAAAGCAATTGTTCCCCTAAGTAGTAAGATTTTGCCTTGAACTCAAAGAATGTGAACAAACCACATCTCATCGTCATCCCAGTGTAACTGCTGCCTCATATGTAATTAAAATAAACACGGAATTTGAGATAAAATGAGAAGGCGAGATGCAAAATATCAAAAGGGGAACGCGCATGCAACAAAGTCGATATGCACTAGTAGTTTTATCGAATATTGAATAATGTGAATTTTTATGAAGAGCAAGAAGCAATGTTAGCCTAAGGAACGACAAAGACTGAGAAGCAGTAATGTTCATTACGAGATCTTGTACAGTACTCATGAAATATAGCACACATTCCACCAAAATAGTCATTTGCAAGATGTGTTTCATTCCTTCTTCTGCTTCCATAACGATCTGCTCTTAATACGCCCATACTGTCTCTTGTGTTCCTCTGGGCATCGCTGGTAATTGCCCATGATTTCTGCCATCCTCTCAACATACTCTACTTATATCCATTCTTATCAGTAGCACCCACTATATTAGAAAATAGATTGAAAAATAAATTTCACTAACTGGATTGAACAAACTGTCGGTAGTTTGCATCTGGATTCCTTTCAATTCATGCTTAGTGGAAACGGGAGTTTGCGATAAGTGTTCGTCAAACCGCATAGTATTATATCTGACAACCTTCTTCCTTGAACAGCTTACACGTTATTTATTGCAGCCAACTGCCCCGCCACATATTAATCCAACCATGAGTTTGGGAGTTCGAATAGTATAATAGTCACATGCAGACTCAATAATGGTCTTCAAACAACATCCATTAAATCACCATATCTTCCTTCAGTTTGGAAACAAATTGACAGGCTCAGTGACCCATATGAGTGAACACAGACAGATCGACGATGTATGCTGGTAGACTACAAAGGAAACAAGTGTGCATCAAACAAATAATTGTGAAATACTGAACATATCTTACGAACTCGATGGATGTGTAAGTCACCTAGGCACTGAGGATTCAGCACGTTATATGGTGCAGTTAGGCGATTATCAGATGAAGTTGGGGAATGCACAATGTTTTGACTTCGATCAGCTTCTTCCTCTGTGAAGGCAACAATCATTGAAGTAAACTTTCCTACGGCTCAGGGCATCTTTCCGCAATTCGGGCTGTTTTCAGTATCAGTTGCCAGTTGTTCTCGGAAAATATGTTGGCTTTCACTTTTAAATTATGCGGTCTCAATAACTAGGATTATTACTAAAGGTGGACTGGGAGAAGATGCATTGCGTGTCTGCAATCGTGCTTAACGATTCCAAGTTATGTTATCACGGCTCAATCTGTCGAACCAGAGACAAATATCTTTGGAGCGTAAAAATGAAACTACCCATATAAACATAGTAGTCACATGAGGAGGACAGTAATTTCCTGCGACATCATTGATTCATGATGTTTATTGCTAGTGGAGAATGTAAATGGATTTTAATAAGCTACAGTTAGTAGGAAGAGAAAATACATATATATGGATGATGACTTTGAGGCAAAAGGAATGATTTGGTAAGAGGGTGGAGCGCAAAACTTGATTAGATAGGAAATGAACAAGTGGAATGGGATAACTGTATGTCATTTTATGCTTCTGCTAGTTCGTACTTCATTAGGACCTTAAGCATTTCAATGTCATACACAAAACTGCAGCATGATGCATTCAAATGAAGTCAGACAACAAGAAACAATTCAAATTAGTGCAAAATCCAAATGTTCGGATTGAAATAATATGACATGCAAGAAGTTTAACATACATATATCCAACTTAACAGAAGGCTTTCGAAAATTGATATACATGTCAATATCTATGTGGAGATTTTCGCTTTCAAGTTGGTATTCTTCAGGGATTGACATCAACTGGAGGACCGTCTTAATGTTCTGACACTTAGGATAAGCATAGCAGAAGCAATAAAACGACAGAGAAGTCAGTGGAAACTGAGAACTGAGGCACACATAAATTTAACGAGGTACACTAACCTAATGAAATCATTGTCAACTTTTAGCAGTGCTGATTTGGTATGCGCTTCAGGAATACTTGTGCATGTCTAGCGAATAAGTGAGGAATTTCGTTTGAAGGATGGCCTAAATATACCAGGAATACAGTTAATTCGGAGTGGTTTGGAAGGTCGCCGTAGCAACTGCCGAAATGACCAATCAGGTTTAGATATTCCACCTGAGAGAGTGGTTTCTCATTAAAAATAGAGAAACGTAACTAGTTGTCTGAAGAATTTCTGGTGTGGCGTTTAAAGTCTGTAGTTAATTCTGTGTGTGTGTGTGTGTGTGTGTGTGTGTGTGTTTAAGTGAGGAGACATGGATACAACAGAATTGCAGATTGTTGGATGGAGGACTAGAAGTGAATACCGATTCCCATACTATCAACGGAATTAAAAGATGAACACAATGGATTGATTACTCACAGTGAACCTCAATCTTCACCAACTAAATCCTGTCTACATCCTCAATAAGTTGAAAGAATTTCTATGCAAACTTATCATATTTGCAGAGGACAACATTCGAAAGGATTGTTAGGCGGTAACTTGGTAACACAAATTCTTAGTTGGTTCAGTTAACTTATGATCGACTAACATATGATGCATTTTTGAAGTCAGGTATTACTCCGCCTATCGTTTACTGCTTTTTTCATATTATCGAGAATACTGTGTAAAACTCAGTAAGCAAAAGTCAGTAAGAAGCTTTTTCAAGTCTGGCTGTTTTGTCTTGTGTATAGAGATGAATATATATATATATATATATATATATATATATATATATATATATATATATATTCGCGTAGGCTGATGTCCTCCTGTACTTTAACCTATGAACATACCCTCATAGTCATATGTCCATACATTCTGCTGCTAGTGAGTGTAATGTGGTTACAAACAACTATGCTTAACCAACTGTATGGTTATACCGCAGCATTTCTTACTTTACAGACTGCATCAGTCGACAGTATTTTCCCCAAGTTATACATCTTAAATGAATTTGTAATGCAGAATAAATCTCATGTTATTGTGGGCAAAAAGTAAACATTTAAGTATTACTTTAATTATCAGTATTGAAATTTGATTGAATAAATTTGGATGTGGAAGATTGAAGAACTTTAGTGGTGTATATCATATCATATATACCATGAGTGATTTACTCTTAAAATAACGAAGACGGAAATACCGATAATCGCGCAAATCACAAAATCAGTATCGAGGCTGTCACTCCAACCACTGTTGATATTGTCCCATGACTTTGATGAAAGCAACCATGTGTTTGGGTGCTCGAACGGTATAATAATCAAACGCACACTCAATAATGGTCTTCGAACAACATCTATCAAATCACCATATCTCCCTTCACTTTCGAAACTTATAATAGCAGAAAAGATATATACAAGGCACAAGAGGTCTTAGAAGTTTCAGATCGTTGTATTTAGAGTTGTCAACCAGTTTCTTGTTTAACAGCCCTCACAATATATAAGTGAATCATCTTTTGATTCAATCAATCTTTTCTCTGCTGTAATATTCCTGCTTGAATCTATAATGATCGTTGAGAGTCGACTTTGTCTTCCTGATGTGACCTTTGTCCATAAATGCAACACCTTTATCTGCTGTTACTATTATCATCATCACTATGCTGTAATGTTTCTCGAGGATTTCTGCAGCATACAGTTTCAGTGGAGCACACAGGGTTATAAATCAAAATAGTCATACAACTTTGGACATATGAATTCTATGGTCCTATCACCTTGCATTCTTTATCATTTTAATGATATTAAAATTTCGCACATCTGTTATAGGTTTTGCATCATTCCTAAGATATGTGTTGGGTGTGAATTCAATTAAGCGAAACTCTTCACTTAGCTTCAGTGAATTTCGATTCGACTGCTGTATTTTCACCATATTCTATGGTTGTTTGTAAGTCGATGCACTGCAATACAGGATTTTTCCCCCGTATTGTTCATCTTAGTGGCTTCTGTAATCCTACATTTGGCTAAATTCCTATGATGCAATAATCTAAGTGATCTCGATCAGCTGATCTGAATTTGTAGATATTGCCTGCTATTTGATAGATCAAATTATTTCTTAATTGAGTCATTGGGATCTTTAAGCTGACAAATTTTATCTCTGAGTAAGTTTGTAGGTTTGAGTGCCAATTTAATTTCAGTCTTGTTGAGAATTATACATGAAATTTTTGATCTTCCTTCTGTGTGATAACACAACAGAACTTATGAACTCATCTCTACTAGTGTTGCAGTTACCATTAAACTACTACTACTACTACTACTACTACTACTACTACTACTACTACTACTACTACTACTACTACTACTACTAGTAACACTTCGTTTCCTGTGTTCTTAGAAATATCTTGATAAATTCTAGGGTATAAATATTGATGTGTCGTGTTTCTTTTAGACAATTAAATATGCATATCATTCATTGTGTTGCACTTGATTCAAGCTTATATAATTCCATGAAGAGAATTGAATAACATACAATCTTAGATAATAAATAAATAAATAACCGGTTTATTTCACTGCTTAATACATGCTTATTCGGTTTGGGGAAGTGTTCCTACAAGCCAGCTCTAGTGGAGTGGTTTTATGACTTGCGCATCTCATTCACAAGACAATCAATTACGGAACTCAACTGAGTGCAGTGGTATTATCATTGATTTTAGGAGTGGGTATACTAACAACAAAGTCGTATTCATTTTGTAATTTGTCTGGCAATCACTGAAAGTCATTCGTTCACTCATTGTGCATACAAAAATACATAATACTGAATGTTCGCTGGTTTATATCATCCCATTAACTATCATATTGATTGGTGAGTTAACAGTAAACATCCTTCTTCTTTCACTAACCTTAGAATGCTCTTCATATACTTGTTGTTAACAGATGAACATTCATTTTCTATTCGAATTTTATTGTTTCACAAAATGTACTGTATTCAGTTGATCAGGAATAATAGCATAATCTGATATAATAAACGAGATGAAATAAATTATTATTCCTGTAACAACACTCACTAAGTGCTCAATTTTGTAATCGCTTTATCTCCATCTGTCATTGTTAAATGCTCCATGTTAATCTGTTTCATAGGCTAAGTGTATGTTATTTCCGTGTTGCTATAAATTCTCGGTGGCGTAATTTATGGAGTAGAAGGAAAAAATCTGCATGCTTAACAATCATGTTTTTAAACGGTAAATGGCAGAAAATGAGTTGTCATCCTTAACTGAAATGAAGGTCTGTAAACAAAGCATAACAATACAGTCGCATTAAAATGTTTTCAAAAATAATCGGACATTTGAATAAGCAACTTTGTACATGCATACAACTAATAATAAGAGAATGAAGGCAATGGGACAGGACAGGAAAAGACAGGACCGAACAGGCAAGTACAACTCAAAAACAGTAGAAAGACATTTTCCTCCAATGAAATTGATTCTGACTTGCATTGTGAGCATACGAGTATAAATCGTTTATGAAAATAAATAGATAGACCAGCAAAGTACTCACATATCTTCAGTATCGCTTGAGGAAAAACAATGTTCATCTTCGAAATGCCACGTGTTGTACTCATACCTAAACCAGTGCTAGCAGTTGTGCATCGCCTAACCCAATTCGTGATATTTACATATTTTGTTATATACGTGATGTGGTTGAACAAGGGTTACCAGTCGTTTGATCGTCCAATAAGCGGTGTAGCAGTTAAAGTTAAGGGTATAGCATGGAAGCATATATTCAAACATCAAAACAGTGATACGAATGGCATTATTGTACTGGACAGTGGAGACTATCTACTTCAACCAACACAAAATTCTGGTTTCTATTTGGTGACAACTATCAAACACTTTGTTGTACAAAGTATGACGACATGCAGTGAAGGTGACCGTCTGCCTGATGCCAAATGCTTTGAAGACAAGCATTGTCCAGCAGGCTATCAGGCAGGTTCCCAGCCTTACGGTCTAGATGGCCTTGTACCAGACGAGAGCTTGGTTGCAGTGGATGAAAGCGGACATGGCATATTCACAGGAAAGTGTCTACAGAGTCATCAGAAATGTGAAATATTTGGTTGGTGTCCGACTGGTGATGACTATGAATATGAGCTGCGAAAGCAACGTAATGCGAAGATGCGACTAATTCAGCCGCCAAATATCCTGGAAGGATATTATAATTACTTTACAGATTTGGAATTTTTAAATGCCAAGGACAGAATCAATGAACTTACACCGCATTCAGTTGATCCTCTGTTTGAAGTTGTTAACTTCACCGTACTGATTAAAAACAGCATAGAATTTCCCACTTTCAAGGTGAAACGACGTAACATCTTGCCATGGATGACAGAAAGTTATCTACAGGAATGTTTATATAATCCACAACATGAAGTTGATCAGTACTGTCCCAAATTTCGTCTGGGTGATATATTTAAGTTGGCTGGGACAAGTACAAATCGCTTGTTGAAATATGGGGGAGTTATTGCTATCACCGTGAATTGGCGGTGTGATTTAGACTGGTCTACTGACTACTGTTTACCCACGTATGAGTTCTTAGAATTGGAGAGTGTACACAAAGTGAGGAAAGTCAAGATGAAGAGGACAAATTTCAGTGTGAATGGCACCCACGCAGAATCATCTCCAACACTAGCACCAACACCAGTTCAAACGACCGATCATCCGAACATGAAATATGACTACACCTACACAACAGATACACCGAGTGACGAAGATGACGCTATAAATGATGACGAGGAGGTAGTCACAGTTCATGAGGGTTCTGCTATACGTGTTACCTCGTACTTTGGTTATGACACAGAAAGTGCTACAAATCGCAGACGTATCCTTGTTCACATCAATGGTATACAGTTTATAATTCGTGTTACTGGGATGGCTGGAAATTCAATTTATTATCATTTACAATGCGAATTGGATCCGGACTCGCATTGTTGAGCATAGCTAAAATACTGACTGATTTAATCCTCTTCCATTTCACACGTGATCGCAAACACTACAAGCAAATCACCTGTGATGACAAGATACTGAAGCGCCTGCTCCGAATTACCTTCCAGACAAATCTCCCACAATCGCGTCGTACACAGTTAATAAATTCACAAGCAGATTCACGAGTAACCAGCCAGTCTGCAGTACATTCCAACACACTGGAAACATCTTACTGTCATGATAATGGTCAGCGAAAGCCAAGACAATCAAGCGACAGCTCCTTCTCATCACCAACATATGCATTAACAGCGACAACAACAACGGCTGAGGCGACAACCATTCAAGTGGCTGGTACAGCTACAACATCTACAACTAATATTGCCGTCGCTTTTACTGCTGATAATGATGATAGTAATGTCATCATTACTAGCAGCACTACTCATTCTGATCCTGCCAGCCACAGCGATAAAATAACAGCGCATAATGCAATGCTGGATATTGAATCAAACATTGAAAATGACAGTACTCCGGAATGTACTGTATGTGAATTCTACATTCTAAATCCCAGTCTGCATACATCCTTAGACAGCGGTCATTTGAATGAAGCATGCTCGGTTCACTCAACCTACTCACCCTCGTCGTCAAGAACCATCTCAGTAATATCTCATCGAAGCACGAGGATAACAACGTTGTGAGAGGATACACAATGAGCTTACATATACTGAATCCATATTGCATCAAGCTTTTGATATTCACGCTCACTACCCATCATTCATATTCATCTACATTATTAGTCAGTCGATAATACATACATTTTTGCATACATTGAAAAACTCGTGATGTGAATTGTGCAAGCATTGATTGACTTCTCCCTCAAAAACACATGCACCTTGAAAACACTGAGCAGTATATTGCTTCTATCTCTATCATTCTGAGGAAGACTACGGTCTGAATTCATCATGGTACCTCGAATATCCACATCCTTCTCCTTCATGATGTCAAATTTCTAAACTGCCATACGCCTTACTTGCTGCATTTATTTGTTGTGGCAAATTTCATTCCTTTTTGTGACTAGTTATCTGGTGATTTATGCAACTCCTCTCTGTAAAGTGCACATGAAGGTAAGCGTTCGAATATATACACTTGAATAATTACAGATTCATTTTGTTTGCACCACCTGTCGATGCTCAGTGTAATACATCCTCGCAAAACTGACTGACAGGTCCTACGATGTCAGTTGTATTGGTATTGTATTGTTTTGAGCAATTTCAATAAACTATAATCATGATATCTCTCCTTTCCATTTGAGATAATGTGAACCCCAGTTGAAGTAAAGAGAAATCGTTGTTTCTCTGTAAGGACTGGTTCTACGCACAAGAAATACGTTGATGAGGATAATGACTGTATCTACAAAATCTCAGTTGGCATTCGGTCAAGTGAGTCAAGTTTTTTGATGGTTATGGCTTGTTTTGTTTTACATGTCCAACTCTTAACTTCACTCATCATATGCTGATTCAGAAATTTTTCGTCTTTCGTTTCTCGAATAATTACTTAGACATCGATGCGGAGAGCTGTAATCTTTATCCCTATCATGGCTCTTTATTTTCTATATTAACATTTGTTAAGAAACAGAGGAAACTTTGCAACAAAAATTATTAATATTATTTGCCCGTTGTGTTCCTAGTGAAACATAGGGCTTCGGCTGCACGTCTCTAGTGCATTCTGTTCTCTGCAATCCTTTCAACCTGGCTCCGCCACTCCCCACAAGGTCTCATTTCTTCCTCACACCATCTCCTACATGTCACCCTCAGTTGGTACGCCCAACTCGTCGCTTCCCATCACGGTTCCACTCGAGGGCCTGACGCGTGATGTCCCCGAATGGTCTTCTCAGTGTATGCCCAATCCATCTCCACTACCTTCCAGTGCACATTTGTTGAGTGATAGGTTCTTGCTTGGTTGGTTCGTTGCCAGAGTTCCTTGTTGCTTATTCTCTTTATTCTGGCCATTTGAGCTTCAGTATCGAGCCAGCGTATGTGACAGCTGTTGATGAATGTCTGTAGTTTGTTGGAAATGCGTTTCATAACGCGCCAAGTCTCTGAGCCATACAGAAGCATTGACCTGACATCGGTGTCGAAAATCTGGATCTTGTTCACGCTTTATGCTGAGTGCAGATCTCCACGCTTGTTTCAGGTTAATGAAAGCCTGTCTTGCTGTCTTTCCGATCCTGGTTGCTTTGACATCCTCATCTGTGTCTGTGCCGCGGGTAACTGAAACGATGCTGCCTAGGTGAGTAGGTAGGTGGAGACTACTTCCTTTAGGTTTCTCCCCTTGATGGTGATTGGAGCTTGTTGTTGTTGGTGGTGTTGGCGGCTGGGTATCTTCATCACCTCTGTCTTCTCTGAGTTCACTTGAAGTCCCGTCTTCGCTGCTCTGCCCTTCCTCTTCTGTCAACTTGTTAGTTTTCACCTGTAGATCTTCAAGTTTATGTGACATAAGTCATCGGCGAAATCCAAATCTTCTGGGTTCTTTTCATTGGTCAAACAGCGTATGCCCATCTTCTCGCTCCTCACTGTTTGTTGCATGATCCAGTTCAGTCCACTACAATCAGGAATATCATGGGTGGTATTGGGCAGCCTTGTTTTACTCCTGTCTTCACTTCAAAGGCATCATTGAGGTGAGCTTCCCATTGTGAATTACCTGGCATGTGACGTCGTCTTCATATAGCTGCTGTTGAATGAGTTTGATAAAGATTTGTGGCACTCCGTAATATTCAAGCAACTGCCAAATTACCTCTCGGTCGACGCTGTGAAAAGCCTTCTCAAAGTCGATGAAGATGAGGTGCAGGTAAAGTTGACTGCCATTCTATACTCTGTTCTATGATGATGCGTAGCATAGTGTTGCAATTTGATCCGCATATGACTTGTTCTTCCTGAAGCCAGTCAGCTAGCTTGTTGCGGTCGTAATTTTGAATCGAAAGCATCATTTAGTCTCCTCAGCATGATGTCGCCTAATATTTTGCTTGGGGTGGAGAAGAGTGGAGCATGATTCCTTGACAGTTCTCGCAAAGACTCAGGTCGCTCTTCTTCTTGAGTTTGACAAGGTTACTCTTCTTCCAATCTGCAGGTACCTTCCCCTCCTTCCTGACCTTCTTTAATACTGGTATGAGCATATTTGCTGTTGTCCCTGCATCTGTTCTCAGTGCTTCTGGAGGGATTCCATCTGGTCCTGTTGCTTTCCCGCACTTCAGTAACTTCATTGCTTTCAGGACTCCGACTTTTGTTTGAGGATTTGTGTTCACTTGTAGTTCTGAGGCTGTGTGTGGTATTTTTCGTCGAAGTGCAGGTGGTAGTCGACTCAAGAGTTTTTCGAAGTTGTTAGCTCATCGTTTCCTTTTTTTCTCTTCTTTTGTAATTAGATTCCCGTCATCTTTTATTGGTTTCGTCTGTGTTGATCTCTTCCTTTCCAGGTGGCAACCCGGTTATTTGATATGATGTTGTCAGGTCTCTCCTACCAGCAGCCTGTTCTGCTTCACATGACAGTGCGTCATGGAAGTGTCTTTTGTCTTTGCGCGCACTCTTCTTCACTTCTTTTTCCAGTGTTTTATACGTTATAGCTAATGGTAGAGTGATCGCAACCTTTGGGAAAAGGTATGTCTACCTCAACTTGGGTTTACTCAATGTTATAAACTTAATTTTTCTTCCTATTGCTGTTTCCATGATCATCATTGACACAGATTTTCTGAACTATTACGGCCCACTTGTAGATGCCCGTCCAAGATGACGATAAAGCCATGAAGTTATCTATTGGCGAAACCACCTACGTAGGTCCGAGTCTAGCCATAGTTAGGACGGAACATTCTGTCGTCTCATCCTATAGGTTAGTGTTAGAAAAATATCCAGAATTGAGACAATGGACACATACTCTACCAAACATAATCAGCAATGTTATGCATCACATCACTACCACAGTTTCGCCTGTGGCATCCAGACCAAATCGTCTTCCCACTGATAAGCTCAGAATTCAATCACAAGGTTGAACTCGGTATTGTCAAACTGTCGAGCAGTCACTGGGCATCGATATCGCACACCGTATCTAAAAAAATGGCAAAGACCTTTGTCTAACCTATGATTACCAACGGCTCAATTCCAAAACAACGTCTGACTGCTACGATACACCTCATCATAGTCAATCGGTAGAAGATGCAATTACTGAATTTCTCAACACAACTGTCTTCCACATAACGAAAATTGGATATAGGTCGAACTGGTCAGTTTCTGTAACATTTGTAAACATACCTATCTGCTTAATGTGCGTACACGTGTACGTTTATTTCTTTTTACATCGTGGAACCATTCTTACCAGGAATATGAAAATGTCCCTACGCTTTCTCGTTATGGTATCCACATTTTTGGCTACTGGCTGTTTGTATGTTTTTCAAAAAGTAGAGTATCAGATCTTTTTTTTCGATGCTTTTTCACATGTAGTGTATACGTGTTTACGATTTTCATTTCCGTAAAATTTCTGATGAAATTAAAGACTTTTGTTTCTATTCCAGGTCCAACAAGCACTAGACAGAAATCGTGACCAGCTTACCATTCGACACACCGTTTTATCATTTTAAACGACACCCGAGAATAAGTTTAGACAACCACTGGCCAGTCTTCACAATTAGCCCATCGGGAGAGTTCTATTAGTGGTGAAACCACCAGCTTTTTACTTCCGGATGGCATCGTTTTAGGGTTCTGACGTAACCACTAGGGGGAATGGGAGCTGTGGGGCCAAATAATTCTCTAAAATCAGTTGCATAGGATTCGATGAGATCATGCATTGATACTGACCTTCTCAGTTTTAACGCATTCGTTACACTGAAGGCGCACTATCAAGCATTCATGGTATTTGGCGTATTGTCGTGTTACGTTGCTTGTAAGTGACCCCCTAACTAGTTAGTCCGAACGCATAAGTATTTTGATTCGGTTGATCAAATGTACTATCCCACCTGGTCACTCCATCGTGTTTATTCCTCGTCTTGCACTCGTGGGTAAATAACAAGAAGGAGTTACTAATGATTGGCCTTTGTGTCTGTCAAATTCTAGTAAGATAAGTTGCGTTTAATTATACTTGTGATCAGCTCGTAAGCTTTGTACTGAAGGCGGTTAGCTAATAATGAAGTGCAGATATATTTCTTCATTTCCTCCAAACGTTTAATGCTTCACAAGGTAAATAAAAAGTGTAGTGTTGTCATGTACTTATGCTTCTGTAAGTGAATATCTGCTTCTTTCATGTTTGCATTTCGTTGTAATTAACTAGCGTCGGAGTTTCTTACTGTTTAGCTTTTCTGAACACCATACTAATTAGTATTTTCCTCAAATGAATTGATTCCAACTGTGTACGTCTAGCTGTTTGGCACTAGTTCATATCTTCTCACAAAAATCAATATCCTATTTCTATGCTGCACTACTTGACTTACTCGATTATAGGTGGAAACGTTAACTTATTAGTTGCTTCATCTTAACTAGTATCACTTACATGTTGGATGTGTTATGCAGTGAGGTGCTGCCGCGGATATTCAGTGCACTTTCTTGGCACCAAAATAAATAAATAAATACTTAAATACCTAAATAATCTTTTTTGGCATCGAGGGGTAATCTTAGTTCTGCAAGTTTGTCTTGGTGTGTAGACAACCGCCAGTTGACATTCACCATTTTTTTCTTTCTATTTGTGCAGAACGGTGGCAACGAGCTCAAAGTTCCTAGTTTAGCTATTGATAGACATGAATTAACAATCGTCACTGAGCATAATCTCTTCACCTCTGACGAATAAGTAAACTGCTTGTCAGAGCACTTTTTACTACATAACATGTTTTCTAATTTGTCTTTTATTATCAGTACTTACACGTAGGTAAGGTACTGATTAGTTTGGTACTGGCACATACTGATTTACGTTAGACTGGTCAAGTGTTAGGCAACATTAACGTGACCAGACTCTTACAACTGGTGAGCCCGCGTATAACTTTATTATTGAGTGTTCAGCTTGTTTACAAATATATATATATATATATATATATATATATATATATATATATATATATATATATATATATATATATATATATAACTACCATAATCTAACGAATCTGTGGAGATGCAAACCAATTTAAACCACTGAATATCGTCCAGCTTTTAATGGTTTGGTAGAACGCTTTCATTGGCATCTTGAGGCCTCACTAATGGCAGTCGACGATGTGAAATGGATTGAATCTCTGCCATTGGTTCTTCTCAGCGTTCAGTTCACACCCAAGACGGATATGTAGGGTACTCCTACAGAGGGGGTCTACGGAAGTAACCTACTTTCTCCCGATGAACTGGTTGGTTCACGTTGTAGTGGCCCGACTCCTACCGATATCTATGGTTATGCTCAAACCCCTAGGCTTTAAATGTGTTGTTTCCAGTCCCCATCCACACGAATAGTGTAAATGGGTGTAATTGGATAAAAGGCTTCAAGATTGCACACAAATTTTTGTGCATTGTGATGCTCTCCGGAAACCCTTACAACCTTTCTCCGACAGACCTATCAAAGTTTTCATCAGAAACGAGAAATTCTTCCTCATAAACAGATTGGGATGGTAAGACACAGTAAGTGTTGACCGTCTAAAGGCAGTTTATATTGATGACGATCCAACTCTCCCAACTTTAGCACCATAAACGAAACCATTATTTTAGAAAAAAAAGAACTCCCTACTTCAAGAAGATAGTGACTGTCGGAAAAGAAATCGGTGGTAGTAGTGATAAAGCGTGTTTACACGGATCGGTCGACATGTTTACCGCCCCAAACGCTTAACAGACTTCGTCACAGTCGTCTAAGGCTTTGAAGTTTGGACAAACCTAGGTTACTGTTAATATGCCTTTACTCATATGTTTGACTACTTTTTTTCCGTAGCCAAAAAATGTTTTGAAAACGTCTCAAAAAAGTACAGAGTGAAAATGCACGAAAAGGTACTTTGATGTCGATTGTTATGATCTTTTGTCCATCATTTCATATTTGTGTCTTGCAGTTTTACCCTTATGCCATACTAACACTATGTTTTCCTCATCTCAGACCATGAGAAAGGTGTATTGGATACAAGTTGGATTTACGCGGTACAGATTGGACCATTCTCCGGCTTGCTATACAGATTCTTTCTTGTACGTTTCTCCCTGTAGCTTCAGATTCGATAAGATAGACTTCAGGTCATCCACCACTACTGAGAGAAGGGTTACGTTTGGACACAAAGTCTTGTTACCTCAGTGTGCACAGTTCCACTAGCTTCAGAGACTCATATACATCACCTAATCCGTCACCAATATGGAAAGGTGTTGCGCGTCCGCCTCACAGTTGCCTCCAAGGGTCGGTTGCTGGTATCCCAATAACCTTCAAGGAGGGCGATAACCTGTAGTGCACCATCTTGGCATAAAAATACTATTATGATTAAAGCAAACAATTAAACATTTAAAATATATAAATTATAGCCAATTGATCAGAAAAAATTTTCATTGAGAAATTCAAAAATACAAAGTAATTTAGCGAAAACAGTTTTCTTTTCGACGAATCATTTCCAGAGGCTGTACAAGTGTAGTTACAGTAGTAACAAATGAATAGATTAGTCTAAGTAAGAACAGAAAGTAATGATAATCAGTCACTAAAAGTAAGATGAATACTAAAACAACAGAAACTCAAGAAAGGATTTTGACTACAGTAAAATAAGGCAATGGATATACCTGTTCTATACGCAGAGTTCAGGCTTTAACTGTTGGGTTGCCAATGCCTCTTCCTTCCGTACAAAAGAGACGAATCCGTACTCCTTTCGAGCCGTTTGGTTTGACTTTGTATATGGTTCTGAAATAAGACTGGGGAAGTGACACGACCAGAGTTAACCAAATGATGAAAGATGGAACTGTCGCTTGACTTGCGTTTTCCTCCTCAGTTCTATCTTGGATCATTTGGCCAACTCTGATCATGTCGCTTCCCCACAGTCTTTTTCAAATATCATATACAAAGTTAAACCAGACTGTCCGACACTAATACGGATTCATCACTTTTGTTTTTGGAGAGGTGTAGGCAACCGAATAATTTCCGCAATTATTATTCAGTCACAATAATTGAATGCAGTTTTTCCATTGCAGAATTGGGTGTAATGAAAAGAGGTGTTGATATAGATTTTCATGTAGACGAATACCTAGTTTCTATCGTAAACATCTCTGAAGCAAATTCTTTACATGAGCGATTGAAGTATATTGATTATAGTGAAGGCTTCTGATTTAAGATATATCAGAGAATTTATACTGGTTATAAGATCAATACCCGTAAGCCAATAATCTTAAGCTTTAGGAGGAAATTATTCGGAGAAGTCTCAGCACGTCAGGTGCAAGAAAGTGCGAAGTGGATTCTATAGGGTGGTGTTTTGCAGGAGCAGCCTCATTATGTGCTTCACTAAGTTTCCTAGATCTGATTTCTATCCAAAGTAAAAAACTTTAAGTTCCTGATCAAGACAGTAAAATATTAGGAGAGGAGAATGACTTGTGAAGCACATTTCTGGGTAGCATTCGCAGGGTTTAGGGTATCAGCGTCCTGCTTTACCCACAGCCGCTTCTCGTTAAGCGTCAAGTCAGGAAGCTTCATCTAATTAGTACGTCTTACGTTATTTTCGAGTAACGGTTTGCAATAATAAAAACTTTATTCCTGAACAAGAAGTAACAAACCGTTTTTGCAGATATTTTTATTATAACCTGTGTAAAGAAATTATGAACAAATATGTCTACTATTTTGAATTCTTAGAAGGTAGTGATAGTCCTCAAGTTTAATAAGAGATTAGAGTTACACCACATATTAACTGTGCACACGGGAACGTTCTTTGTTAAAGGATAATATAAAATTTTGGGAACGCCAAATCTAAATCAGCTTACAAATTGTAGGGAGAATTGAAGTAATGCACATTACAAAGCTGTGAATAGTGTTTGTTTCTGCGTGAAAAATCATTATTTTCTTGATAGGAAGACAAATACGAATGATTGCACAACTATGGATCCTATATACTGCTGAAGTGATGCCTCGTAACGCCTAATCAAAACAAGTATAAATGACTTTCATGCACAGCAAAGTTGCATCACATGTGGAATGATTGTTATAAAGCACTTATTCACATTCAACGCTGAAGCGTCTTGACTTTTTTTATATATTAAATAGGCTTTCACTGTCTCACATCTGGCATGGTAGTTCTGAACAGTGGCTAGTGCTAAGGTAAATGGTTTACGAATTCCATTAGTTTTAATGGATACTTGAATATTCCACTCTGCTGTATTGATTCATATGTAATCCAGAGCGTCTGAATGCTACATACAACCGTCCTAGAATAAACCCAGACCAGTCGTTCAAGAGATAAAATCAAAATAAGTTCCAGATTTCTTCTTGTTTTGAAGTCTAGTACTTGAAATAGTATTGCGACGTCTCTCCAATAGCAACAGCTGATGTTTGTTAACTCTCACTGCAGGTTCATCGACAACTACTGTTTGAAGACTCATAAATTTGAAGAGTATTAACGGCTTCCTGGTTGCCATCTAGAATCAGAGGAGATAATGCATACAGTAAACAGTATAGGCAAGATGCAGATTTCACACAAAATCTTTGGTGGATGAATATGTACTACTGCGCTCGAGAAGTGAACCCATGGGTAATTTTGCGTCTTTAATTTACATATTTATGCATACATATTTACACTTCGCGGAGTAAAAACACAAATTCGAATATTATTTTTGAGTCAGGCATACCTTAGGTGAGCATGTTTTAACAGGAAACTAGTTTTACTATATAGTTCGTTGCACGGCCGATAGGATTGAATTCTTAGCTAAATGACATGAGTAGTGTGTACACTCACCACCCCTTCGGACATTTAAGAAATCCTATATGATGAATATTGTTAAGTAATTATGATGATCGTAACACGTTTAAAAACTTTCTGCTAGATAAGAATTTGTTAAGAAGATAGCTGAACTAAGTAGGCTGTAGGCTTTAGTTATAATAAGTAGCCGGTTACTTGCTTGAGAGTATTCAACGGAAGAGTTATCGTTTCTTTTAACCTAACATGCTTGTTCGTGTGGACTGTAAGAACCTACATGTGTAGTGCATCTTCCTGGCACCAAAATATAACTAGGGCTAAGATAAATAGTTTAAATTAAATTGACTAAATAAATCCCTAGCTTGCCTCCGGTTGCTTAGAGTGTTTTAAGTTTTGTTTTAACGAGCATGCAACCGAGCGGGCTTGGCGCCATTTTGCGCTCCATCGTCCTGGTTACCACGCACGTACTCCAAGTCCCTAGTTCAGCCTTACAAGCCAGATAAGTTGATTAAACCTTTCCTCAATTCATTATTATTACATTTACATTATTTAAATATATAGCTCCTTCAAATACGTTGCGTATCAGTTCTTTTGATTTGTGTTTTGTTATCAGTACTTACACGTTAGGTAAAGTACTGGCTAAGCAGGTACTAGAGCACATCAAGTTAAGTAGGGTTGAACAAACTTTACGGAATTGTAACACGCACCCTTACACATATGTGGATTGCAATTCTCTGCAACCTGGAGAAAAATTTTGTAGAAGTTGTAGCGTCATACACTTCCCAAAATCAATAGCCTAGGGTTTGACGACTTTCGACATTGATGCTGACCTTGATAGTTTAACTGGACTCGATAAGCTGAAGGCACCCGGTCAAGCATTCTCGCCATTTGGCACGCTGTCGTGTTACGTTGCACTGCTCGTAATCGACTCTCTAGCCAGTTGGTTGGAACGCATCGGTATTTTGGCATAACCATTCAAATATACTACTCCATCCGACTACGCTATCGTGTTCTTCCTTGGTCTCGTATTCGTGGGTATATAGCAAGTACGAATAATTAGTGATTGGCCTCTGCGTCTGTCAAGTTCACACCAAGACAATTCCTTTAGGTTAAAGGACGTTCAACGTTGACATCTTCTGCGAAATATGTCCCTGAGACTGTCGAAAATGGGGTATAACTTGTTGGTAATAATTCAGTCGGTTGCATTCGATGGCTAGGCAAACGTTTGGGATAAAATATTGGAGGTGCATAGCTGACCTGTCTGCATCAAAAATTCGGCTTACGAAAAGCCTAAAAGCCAGGGTTCGTGAGAGACAGGAACATGCAACTTTGTTAAACAGCTTCTACTGCCGTCAAGCCTTATGTTGCAAAGTGCAAAACAGGAACATGTTTCAGCCCATCGACGTAACCCACGTGGTTGTCCAGAGGCGTAACCTAGCAGGGTGGAAAATCCCATATGGTTCTGACCTCACAATACACGTGAAGATGACTCCCATTTTTCTGCGTTTTCTGTCCAGAAGGGTATAAGCCGGATGATGTTCATTGCCGGTTTAATGTGGATAACTTTCGAAGCATGGTCGCGGGTGAATACTGGAGTTTGATGTAGATAAATAAAAGTTATCGACATGAAAACGAAGAGGCATAGGTATAAAGACGACCAGGCTCACCGCCTTGGGAATTTTTTCTTGAGAACTTGACAGACACAGAGGCCAATCACTAACCATTCGTACCTGGACGATATCCATGAGTGCAAGACAGAAGAACACGATAGCGTTGTCAGATGGGAACAATGTACTGGATAGATCATACCAAATACTGGCATGTTCGGATCAGCTGCTCAGAAAGTAGATTAGGTGCATTGCAACGTAACACAACAGCATGTTAAATGGTGTGGATGCCCGGCCGTATGCCTTCAGCTTAGAGAGTTGGATAAACTATGAAGGTAGGCGTGAATGTTGAATCTCGCGGATCCCTGGGCCATCGATTTTTGAGAATCATATGCCACTTCACTGTGAACCTCACCGAGTGGTTCTGAGACGTCTACATTCACAGGTTTGGTGGGCATACAGCCCCTTGAAACGCTTTCTAAAGCCCTGGCAATGTCTAGAAGGCAACGTGGATAGGTCGCTTGTTGTCCGATCCAGTGGTTCAGTCATCCAAAGTATTTACCGATTCTGTTGTACATGACCGCCTGGTCATGAAACCATGTTGGGTGGGGTGAACTATGGTATTTTCCTTTAGGCAGCCCAAACTACATGTGAAGCCGGGCTCCCCAGTGCCTTGGATATTATGGGGAGTAATGCTATTGGTCTGCATGTTCAGAATTTTTTGGCCTCCTCCCCTAAAGATTGGCAAAGGAATGGCACGCTTTCATTATTTGATCAGATGGCTCACTTCCGACCAATGCGTGAGCAGATTGCATGTGGGTAAAGTCAGCACTTCATCCCAACTCCAAAGGACCACCGACCTTATGTCATTACAGCCCGGAGTTTTCCTTGAAAACTTCGTCAGCACCTGGTTTGATCAGATGTTCACGCTCAAAGGTTCTGTACAGCTATCCCGGAACTTCACCACAAGCTTGGATATTGAGGTGGATGCATCTCTATGTTGAGCTGCTCGTCAATTAACTTCCCAGCAGTCCAGTTATCTTACTGCTGTTAAGGGGTTCTTTAATCGATCCCAGGATCAGGTTTAAACCTTTATTCACCGATACAAACTTTTCGGATCGTAACGTAGCCGTCTGCCCAGGTTACTCCAGTCTTTTTAAGAGCACACATTACATGAGCCGTGTAACTTACCGTAGCTAAAAATGTCTGATTCCCTATATGATACGCACCACTAATGTCAAGCCTTCCTTTTCCCTTGTACTTGCCCCTGGGTTGCTCATGCTACCCAAGACCGTTTGAGAGGTGGTCGCCTGGTCAATTTTGGAACACGCTTTCCCACAGCGCTCCAAATAACATCTTTAAGATGTATCCAGAGAATCCATTGTTCGTCTATCCGTGGTGAGTAACAGTCTTGCGGCTAAGAAGCCTCTAGGAATTCGTTGGTCGTGAGCTGATAGTCTGCTTTTCGGTAACTTTCAAACGCTTCTGGTTCAGCTGTAAGAATTTTCTCCTTGGTTATCGGAAAAAATCTCTCCAACCCGTGATTGCTTTCATCCAGGGGGGTCTGGAAACAAATATTGCTCACCAAAAGGTCATCGTCTGTTAGAACGTAGTCAAGCCATGATCCCTTACCATTCCGACCCCCTCGGGTGTTTTCCCCAAGTTCATCTATTGGTCTTGCTACCAAAAATCTGTTTCGGAGTCTGTGTTTAAAGGATTTATCTTCATGGCTCACTTTTGCATCCCGGGTTGAACAACGGAATGCTGAAGTCTCCAGCGAGGATGGAGGCTAAAGTTGGGGTGAGCAGATATACATTATTCTCCGTTGTGCATATGCCAGCAATAACAGGATGTGTGTTGGTCCATCCCCGTGTTACTGAGTCTTGGTATCCGCAGTATGAGAAAGGTCTGTATATTACAACTGATAACACTAATTTCCCGTAAATCCCTTTCACTCTTCCTATCTAACTCTCTACACCTTCCATTTCTCGCACCGTTTTTTCAGTGATGCTTGATAATTGCTTGCAAATACTTAGTAAGGTGTAAATTTTTTCCTCTAGACAAACCAGTCCATAATTTTTCAAGAGAAAGTCCTCAGGTAAACAGCCACTACCTCCGAAGCTATAGGCAGTTAAACTGGAAAGACCTCTGAAACCACCTAAGGAGTATAACCGAACAAGAAGAACCGATCATCAAGGCTTAGAAGCGAGAATTCAGAAACTGCAAGTTCCCCCACTCGTACTGTTGGTGTTGGACGTTTTTGGATTGTATGTTGACGCACGTTCCTTGAATGCTGACCTGTTATGACTCGCCTGCATTCGCCTCGGAAATAACCATATCTGCCTTTCCAATTGGATATTTCCAATACGAAGCAACAGTTTTACTGGAAAAAAACATTTTTCTACGAAACTTACAGTCCCAAATCGGTCGGCACTATCACCCTCCAAACAGACAGCTGTGTGGTAGGCCTAACTGTCTTTATCAACTACTAAAGCTCAGGTTGCTGCATCTACAGCGCCACTTTTATTACTCCATCATACGTCTTGGGCTTAGGAGATGCTTTTCGCATTCTTCCTTGTCATACAACTGAGCAATCCTAATCAAGGTCGACAACTTACCTTATCCGTTGTTGCCATTTTACGTTTCACCTGACACAACTACCTGTCATTTGTTTCCCCTCTGATCACGAGTGGAAATGAGTAATAACTGAGTTCTGGTTAAATCTGATCTCAGGAACATTTCAGGTAAAGCCTCACCTTAGCCACTAACCTCCCCATCCCTGGTAGTAACTAGGGCCGGAGGCAAGAGGCTTAATGCCGCTGCAAAAGATCATGGGTCAACCTCAGGAGGACAGCCGCAACTACCACTTCCTGTGAAAAGTCGAACTCCTGTCCCTCCAAACCATTGTACTTTAGTTTATTGAAGAGCATTTATTCCCGATACCGCCAGCACAAACCCTAGTCAAACGGTGAAGGATACCACTGAGAGGCGGAGGAGAAGGAAAAGAAAGCTTCTGACTAAACCTTCTGGTCAGACTGATGACCGTCATACGTTTGGTCTCACCGTAGCCGAAAGGGATGTCGCCTTTGAGTGTATCATCCACAATAGGTGGGCACATGGTCAGTGTGATGGGGACATACTGGACTAATATCACGCCTTCGTGACGCGCTACACATGCTCGTGGTTCTGTTACGTCCGCCGACAATGCTGTATTAGGCCACCGTTCTCCACTGGCTCACTCAGAGAGGTCGTAAAAGGTACCACAGTGGCTACAGTGATGCCAGCACCCGCATAGACCACTGCCCTAGGTCACAGTGACAAGTGCCAGCACCGTTCCCCGGACAGCCACACCTGTGAATGGTCCAGAAAGACCCGAACGAAGACCAGGCACACGGCCAACTACATTAGTACCTAACTTTGAAGTCACTTTAACGGCTACCTCCATCGTATATCGGGAAAATGTGTCACGGTGGAAGAGAAGGTGCACCCCCCCCCATAAACACCCACCCACAGTACATGATAACAGAGATGTTGCTGATAGATTGAGTCCCACCATCCTATTTAACTTCAGTATGTGCCATGACAGCCTTCTTGAGAACAGAGAGTCTACTGACAAACAGCAATTGCAAACGACGCACACCGTAATGGGACTGGGTGGCCCAGAAGCAAAGGTGTACCGGCTCTACAAATGCAACTCCTCACCACGGGGGAAGCCCCGCCAGTGAGAGTGATCCTGAGCCCGGCTAGGGAAGCGGAAAAATTCTAGTTACTGTCACATGCACCAGTCATCAACCGGTCACTCAGCATTAGGGCCAGACCAGACCGGCCATGTCCAGCGAGGAAAGTATCTCACGACGCGCCCCACACGTTGAAACAAACAACCATGATTGTTCACGGCGTACCGGAACTAACAAATGGCACGTTAGTAGAGGGATATGCTCATGACTTTCAACAGTGGCAGCGACTATCAGTGAGGATAGGGTTAAATGGGATAGCGGTGGCTGCGGTCCGCAGACTGCTATCACCCGGGTTGATGGCTGTTAACTTCGGCTATCCAGAACTTTTATCCAAAGTACCGCAACCTTTGTGCGCAGCAAAAGAAAATATCAGCGGGAACTTCCGTTTCTGTGAAGGCAGGCCCATGACACTGCAACAACAGCAAACGACAGCTCCGCCCAGCGCTGAAGTTACCATCACTGTCAACAGATAAGATGTACAAACAAGCCCAGACTCTATAAAATCTCCAGGAACCATCATGAGAGGAAACATGATTGGGTCGGTTCCACGGGAGCTGGTCGTCCTTTAGCAAGTTTCGCCACTGCGCACAACCCCCTTCAGTCTGTCACCACCAAGACACCCCATGTTACTAGGAACGTGTCCAAGTGTCTTTAAAGTAATATGAAGGAACTTGGAAGTAAGATGGGGGGATTACGATCCTATGTTCCTGTCTTGCTCCAAAGACAACAATCCCAATAGAAACTTGGTTGTCACCGGATACTGGTGACATCAAAACTAGTATAGGCGGTATGAGTCTGCTCAGGTGAGACAGGGGGTTTAGGGAGGAGGTGGAGTGGTAATGTTTATAGGTGACCATCTTAAAATTGAACGAGCGACTGAAACTCCCATTGTGGGGCTCCCAGACTCCATTCGGTGTCACTTTACGGTTGGACACATTAAGTAACATCTACTAGTAAAGTGGAGCATAACGGTGACTCCTCCACGTCCATGGGATATGACCAGGTCATCATAGCCGGTGACTTCAGTGTTCCAGCCCTCCATCTTGCGTGGGATGGGGTAACCTCAAGCCGAAGGTTCAACCGAAACCTACTCAATGATATCCAGAAGGCTGAAGTGCACGAGAGTATTGGAGATGACACTCTCTGGGAACCTGGCGGAAAGCCGTTCAGGCTAGACTACGTTTTTATTAGCGACCGCCTACTAGACGAAAACGTTCAGGTTCAAATCCCCTTGGCAGCAGCGATCACGGAGTCATCGAACAGTAAAATCCTACCTGACGGCCACTGTAGCGGTCCTTGTGGTAACCCGAGGAGAATTGCCCACGGAAAGGCGAAAAACCGTGTGCATTCACATTTCTTCTCTCTGCGACTTCACGGCCACTGGAAGGCATTTCCTGCTGAGATTGCTACTGTTCCGTTTGTTGATAGCTTCAAGAAGAGGTTGGGCAGTTACGCAGCGACGCGCGGCTTACGCTCATTCAGCTGGGATATGGACTAGGCTAACATAACCTACTGACTCCATACGGTCAACCCGTTATCAGACACGTCGTAACACCACTATCACTGCGAACTCAGCTCAACCTTATTCTTCCCTATAGACGTTCTCTTCATTTGGCTTCCCCTACTAATAGAATTACTATCTCCATTTCTATCAGCTGTCTTATAGTGTTATTTATTTCTTCTCTTCCTACTGACTTTACATCCTCACACCTTTATAAAAAATCCCTCCATCACCTCTCTTTCATGAATCTACCGAAGTTTCTTCTTCCAAAGCGTTCTCTTTCGCCCAATCCCCTTTTTCTATTGTTCATTTTTCTTCGCACTTTCTTTCCTTTAATCTCTCTGGACATATTTTCCATCTTATTTCATAACCAGTTCAATCAATTGCCTGCCATTACGGCACCTGAGGAACACATCTGCACAGCAGCCCTTGGGACAAAAACAACAACGCATACTGCCTTCAAATTTAACTAGCACACAATCTCCCGTCAGGCTAACCATAGCTATAGCAGTCGAGTGGGCAGACCTATTGCATCAGAATCCACCAAAGACCTGGAACCATTCCACTCATCACCGAATCCCGGCTCTTGCCAGACATCTCCGACAGAGAGGTGCATGCTACTGGCATGGAACTCTTCCGCAAGGACAGGGAACATAGAGCAGGAGGGGGAGTGGCTATCTACGTAAACTCCTGTTTAAAGGCAAGGATGGTTAGCGATACGGCCTTAACCCAGGTCCCAGAGTCCCTATGGTGCTACTTCACTCTCCACAGTACCAAATATGCTCGGAGTCATATATCGGTCCCCCACCAGCTCCCCTACACATAAGGAAATGATCATCAAGGCTATCTTAACGACTTCCTCTGCAAATTACGATTCCGTAGTCATTGCCGGCGACTTCAACACCCCGTCCATCCTCTTCGAGACGGAAGGGAGACGCATCAGATCCTTCAATCAGAAGCTGAAGGATGCAATTAAGACTGCTGGCCTCTCAGAGAAAGTGGGTGATGCTACACGCTGGGGACCTAACGGAAACGCATCGCGCCTTGACTACGTTCTGACGAACGATGAACTTCTCATTGAGGATGTTTGCATCCAACCTCCCCTTGGCCTCAGTGACCACGCTGTAATCACCTTCTCCATGATAACTAGGGAGGCTCTGCAACTGGAGACGCCCAACACCTTCCCTTGCTACAGCAAGGCCAACTATGAGACCATGAGGGACTACCTCATGAATGCATCATGGCCAGTGGACTGGACTCATCTCACAATAGATGAACACTGGTTGGAGGTGAAGAAAATAATCACTGGGGCCATCAGTCACAGTGTACCAGAAGTAACAGACAATCAATGAGAACCTCATGGTTAAAGCGTGGGACAGAGAGGCTTATCCGGAGCAAGAAGCAGGCTTGGTTCAAGTGGCTTACATCACGCAGGGAGTCTGACTTCTTGAACTACAAAAGGATTCGCAATCTCTGTAACATTAGAGTGCGTAACGACAGATTTTCCTACCAAACAAACTTGGCAGCGAGGTTACAAAGCAACCCCAAAAACCTGTACCGCTTCATGTCAAGAAGAAAGTCGACCAGTAAGGGAGTGAATCTTGTCACAGGCCATGACGGGAGTGTGCTAAGCAGTCTAGAGATTGCCGAGCTTTTGAGCTCACACTTCCAAGCCCAACTCAGCACTGACACAAGATCCACACCGACTCGCCACGACACCGACCAGGTCGCAAATAACGAATACCTCTGTCACGTCTCTATTACAGAGAAAAAGGTGTTCGAGAAGCTATCTAGGCTACGTCCGGGCAAGTCCCCTGGCTGCGATAACTGAAACCAGTGGTTCTGAAAAACTGCGCCGAGGTGCTTACCAAACCACTTCGCAACCTCTTTGAGCACTCAATAGACTCGTGCAAACTCCCTAAAGAATGGAAGAGTGCCATCTTGTCACCCATCTTCAAGGGAGGAGACAGAAAAAGCCCTGGCAGCTACAGGCCGATTGCCCTACTCCCTATTGTGTCGAAAGTGTTGGAAAGCCTGGTAGCTGACACCATCTGGGAATTCCTCAATAGAGAAAACACTGTCCACACTGCTCAGCACGGCTTTCGTAGTGGTCGCTCATGTGCCACCAACTTACTAACCGCCTGGGACGACTGGACACAAAGCTGGGATAATAGAAAACCTGTACATGTTGTATTTCTCGACCTAGCCAAAGCATTTGACAGTGTCCCACCCACAGTACTGCTTCACAAGATCATGTCAGCTGGTATAAGTGGACCCCTACTCTCTTGGTTCAAGGAGTACCTGGAAGGGAGGCAGTTCTGCACTAAAGTGAACAGAATAAGGTCGGAGTGGA
The DNA here is from genome assembly GCA_944470555.2 of Heterobilharzia americana. Classification (NCBI taxonomy): domain Eukaryota; kingdom Metazoa; phylum Platyhelminthes; class Trematoda; order Strigeidida; family Schistosomatidae; genus Heterobilharzia; species Heterobilharzia americana. Next base: position 68,452,041 of record OX104128.1, on the reverse strand, counting down.
GACCGTCGACGTCAGGAGTATCCCAAGGAGCAATCCTAGGACCGCTTCTGTTCCTCCTGTTTGTCAACGATCTGCCAGACAAAATATCCTCACCCATCCTCCTCTTCGCTGACGACATAAAAATTTGGAGGGTGGTAAACGAAGAAGCCGACTGTGCAGCACTACAAAAGGACTTGCAGCAACTCGAGCTCTGGTCGTCGGAAAATGGTCTGAGCTTCAACTGGAAAAGTGCAAAGTAATGCACATCAGTAAAAATGAGGCAAGTACGACCGACTTCCAGTACATGTTGAGCAACCGTGCTATCACCAGAGTGTCCATGGAGAAAGATTTGGGGCTCAACTTCTCCGACACCTTGGACACCAGCTCCAACTACAAAGGTATGACAACCAGAGCGAACGCCATTCTACACTTTCTGCGTAGACAGCTTGGCGCCCTCACTCCCGAACTCTTCCTCACCATTTTCAAATCCTACGTGCGGCCGCACCTAGAGGTCTTCAATACGGTGGCTCCTCCAACACTCAAGAGAGACTCTAATCTCCTTGAAAGAATACAAAGAACTGCAACAAAATGTGTTGTGGGGCTAAGGGGAAAGACGTATCCTGAAAGACTTAAACACCTCAACCTATTTACCTTGGGTTATCGCAGGAAAAGGGGTGACCTCATTATGGCATACAAGATCGCCCATCAGGCAGACCATGCAAACAAATCAATTTTGCCTGCAACTGAACGATCTTCACGAGGAAACCCCATTAAGATAGCACACCAGAGAGCCAACACCACACTCAGGTCCAAATTTTTCTCCCTAAGAGTATGTGCTTTATGGAATGCCTTACCGCGACACATCGTTATAGCTCCTTCAATCGACTCTTTCAAGAGGCGATTAGACAGTTATGTCACCTCGCATGGACTACCACGGACGTACTCAGGTAGTCACCAACCTCAGTACCCCCAACCTCCTAACTACCACTCACTATCTCTCTCCTTAATACACCCACATTACCTACTAATTCTTCTGTAGGAACCAAACCCACGCGACCATTCGGGCAATTCCCAAATACTTTTCTTTCGTTCTCATTTCTCTCTTCACCCCTTCTTTTCTTCTCCTTCCCTTTTCTCTTCCCTACATTATTATTACTATTATTTTTATTTTTATTTATTTATTTATTTATTTATTTGTTTATTTGTTTTTTTTTACTCTTCCTTATTTCTCTCTTCATTCCTTTACCACTACCTTAATATTCTCTTTCAGGTACCTACACAGACAGGAGTCACGGTTGTTCTCTAAACTTCCCAGCAGCCCGTAGCTCCCTAATCACTCTACAAATTACAACCTACTAACCCACAAAACATCCACCTCACCGAAGCTAAAAGCAAGAAAGCAGAGGGGATTTCCTCGTCCACTGCAGGAGTAAACCGAACAACTGGAACCAAGCCCTAAGAACTAGACGCGAGAGATCAAAAACTACTAGTTTTCTACGCTCGCACTATCAATATTGGATATTGGATCAATATTGGATATTGGAAGACCTAGAAGCGAGCGCGAGGGAAATCAACTGGCTTACGCTAGTTCGTAAAAGATAGTGGACATTAGATATCGGATTGTCGAGCTGTCCTTTCTGTAAGGCGGGCCCTTCAACGTTCTCAAAGGCCACATAGACTATTGTAAACTCTCAATGATAAATCTAGCTTATCGACTAAAAAGGCGATCTTAGTAGTTGTTCTGGTAGTTTTTTAAATTCTCTCTTTAGACATCATATTTTTTTTACTCTTCCAAAACAGGAAATTCGAGCGAGTGAGGCTTCTTTCCGCCTTTGAAACGCTGATGAGCATGATTTTCCAAAGAGGATATTTTCGTTATGAAATTCAGTATGGATGCAGGACAATTCTCAGGTTGCGGAAACGTGCTATCAATTTTTCCATTACTTAATAATTACCAATTGTTTTGTTTACCATTACCGTTAGCCATTACTTTTGAAACGGAATCTAATCTCTTTCGTGCTGTCTGCTTTAAGAATGACGCGTAAGTGATCGGTGACTTAAGACACGACTGTAGGCTGTTCCTACCTCTAAAAGCTGGTGTGTTACAATTTTCTGATTTTACAATGTTCATATGACATTTCTAACCGCTTCGTTTGCCTAAATGTCCTGATTGTAGTTATGGAGTTTGTAAGCGCCTCTAAACCAACCATTTTGGTATGCTGTGACCTTTCGCATTTTTTACTCGGTGACTTCATTCGAATGTTATTTTTCATGTGGAAGGACATATACGACTTTTACGTAGTCTCTGTATATGTCCCAATAATCAGTCCGTAGCTGCCATATCACCTTATAGTCTTGGCGTTTACGCTTTGTGGAATGGAAACATCTGGGGAAATTGTGCATTTTAGTAACGCATTCGAAATCTTACTCATTCACCTTCTGATTTCTAGACTGCTTTACCTCTTCGTTGCCAAGCTCTACTGTTTGTCAGTTATCTGAGTTGCCAGCTCACCTATTTGTCGTCTTCTTCTCCCTCCCGGATTCTCGTACCCACCACTAAACTTACATTGCTCTACACACCCCCTATAACAACGTACCTACCTGCCTGTCTACCTACAGGTTTTGCAAAAACGCATCAGCAGTTGGTTGTTACACTTTGTTATGCTATCACCTTTTTTCGGTATTCTCAGTCAAGCTAAGGGTGTCTATGCTGAAGGTTATTGGGGCTAGTGAACAAGCGAATATGTAGTTGTAGTGTTAGAATGTAATTCCGGAAGCTAAGAGGGATCAGTGGTTTGCTTTTCTCAGGGTTCTTATGTCTAACTACTTCATCCACCAGTATCCAGTAAGGCAACATTTAAGTGGCTAGAACCTTTCAGTGAATGCCAGCACAAAATCTCATGGATTATTCAGAATGTCAGTAAACTTCCATACAAAAGATCCACTTGTCTGTTGTTTCAATTTAGGGCAACTCACTGGCGGATTCAGTTTTATACTGTGTTGTGATAATGTTAGGGTTGGATTTATCAGCAGGAAGGAAGTAATCATTTCATTGTCATGGGTGTCTTATTAGTGATGCCTAAAGGTATTTTACTTTATAAAATGCTTTATTAATTGGGCCTAATAATCCTAAGACTTGCTGAATGAGGGATTTTTTAAGTTTAATAATTCAACTATTTCTCCTAAGTGTAATTAATTGATTGTGCACTATCGAGTCACTTTTCTGGACTTTATTGCATCTACCAAGGTTGGAAAATCTAATCATGTCTTTGATTCTCGCAGTAAAGGTGAATTTTCAACTTATTGCATGACTGCATACGATGGCAGAGCTACGTCATTATATTCAGAAATTTTGTTACCTGAGTAATCTTTGTAGTTTACAAAGAATCACTTAGACTTTGAGACCTCGGTAGGATGGAATCATACTGTTAATAGATAAGCATAGCGAACTATTAGAACAACTGAAAATGTGCAAATATAGCGTCTGTTAGAATTCCATTATTTTCAAAGAACATGGCAAGATGAAACTGAGAAGTGGCTCAAAGTATTAAGATGAACAGGAAGGTAGTGAAAAAACAGCGAACTGATAAGTACAGTGTGGTGCGTAGTGAACCATTGGTTTAAGTACTTAATTCATGACAGAAAACTTATGAGTAGTTATCGTAAGATCACTGAGGATTCATTCGGATGGAACTGGTCACGGGGTAAATAGTGAAAGGGACAAAACGAAGGGATCGGATGACAGTTAAGAATACAGTAGTGCTAATTGAAGACAGAAAGAGGAGTGAACGACCGAAATTCCCCTTACATTTAATTATTTTCTCTCTGGACGGCTGGTCAGTGCAGAATAATTCAGTTTCTTTTGAAAAATCTGAAGTTATGTCGGAATGAAAAATGGGATCGATGATTCAACTGAAGAAACAGTCTCAAAGTGCGAGAAAGCGATTTGACTGTGGCATTTGAATCTTATATATACGCTACAGTGATGATTAAGTTGATCCAAGAATTGTGAGTCATTGCTCTTGTCACTCGATCCTTAACCTTCATAGCACAGGTTCTGAACATTTACCTCTAAAACTGAGCAGTTTAGTCGCCACACAGTACTGAAACTTCTATCTTACTACTAACATTATTTTACGAAATTTAGTCTTCAATCTTATTCAAAGTTTAGAATCGTGTCTAGTGACTGCTCACAATTCAGGACGTCTGTCGTTCCACCACACAGTTCACTTAAGACCCGTCAGCTTGTGGTAGGTAGACCTAATCTCCCACAATATTTTCCTGCGGGTTTTATACCTCATCTGCATTAAGGGGGAAAATCAACTGAGTTCAAATATTCAAGTATCCAAGTGATCACAAAATGTATATGAGCAACTAATAGAAACAATTGGGTCAGGTTTTTTGACGGGACAGAAAGCTCATGCATCTGAGACTCACCACCCTGCTGTTTTTCCTATTTTAATTTCTTGTTATTGGGGTACTTCGGGTTAGTGGTGTGCCAGGTTGTTAAGTAGATGTCTCAGCACTTTGATCGGTAGTGTTATTCACAATATAATCATAACCATCTAGTGACGTAACGTACCGTTCCTAGCTATTGACTGCTAACTTAAATTACCCCGACCGATAGCTGCTACCTTGACGTGGTGGTCGGGCTTGCATATCACAATGACCCAACGAGCTATGCTGGTGGAACGCTTGTTCCCTCGAGGTCCTACCATACCAGAAAGGTCTGTTGGGTAGTGGTTAGACGAAAAGCAGTTACCGTTATAGTGTAAATTGCTACACTATGATGGGGGTCTGAGGGCGAAGTCGTACTGCTGCTAGCTGGATGGGGTGTGACAGCAGTAAGGTGTTTCCCTTGGATGACCAGCAGTGCCAAGCTGATGCTGCCTTCTCAGTGGAAGGGGGGTTAGAAAAGGTCGGCCCCAAAAATAACACACTCCACCACGCCCCACGGTCTGCCGGGCCGGCGGTGTTGGTTCACTTGTCGTTTCCTTTCGCTCATCCGGCCCCAAAAATTCAAAATAATCATACTCAAAAGGCTGGGTGTGACAGGCCTCAAGCAGATGTCCGATGGGCTCTGCGGTCACACAAATCTCTTTCAGGTACCTTAAGAAGAAATAGCCTTCCACGGTGTGGGCAGCCGGGAAGTGTCAACCGCCCTCACAACTCTGTCAGCACCCAAGTTTCTTCTGACTGCTATCCTCCTCCTCCATCATTACCTTCTAATCTTCCTTCACGTCTCTTAATTAATGATGCTGCATCATCTTCAATTTCTCCTACCTCTGCAGCCTTCGACAACGATCTGAGTCCACAGAACAGCATCCCTGGTCTCCTTAAACCACGCTCCAAATTACATATTGGAGCCTTCAATGTCCGCACCCTCCGTCAAATTGGCCAACAGGCTTCGTTGGCAAAGACTCTAGCAACTCGGGCATGGATGTGTGCTGTGTTTGTGAGACACGCATACAGGACCCAAGTGTGGTTATTCACCTGACCTCTCCTGACCAATCTGGTGAATCTGCAAAATTCACCCTTCGAGTTTCTGGAGATTCGATAGCTAGCTCTCGTGGTCTTGCAGGTGTAGGTATAGCATTAAGCACCAGGGCAGAAAACTCACTACTAGACTGGATCCCAGTTGATAGTCGCCTCTGCGCTATGAGGCTGAACGGCACAGTGAGAACTAAAAGGAATAGTGAGACTCGCCGTTGTCTCTTTGTAATCTCTGCTTACGCACCCACTGACTGTAGTTCGGATGAAGTGAAGGACGAGTTCTACCATAAACTGTCTAACCTCCTCTCGAAAGCCAAACGTTCGGACGTAGTGGTTGTTGCAGGTGACCTCAACGCACAGGTGGGTAGACTGAGTGAGGCAGAAAGGCACTTAGGTGGCACTTTCGGAATCCCAGCTGAACGTACAGATAACGGTGATCGCCTATTACAACTATGCTCAGATAACCGCCTATTTTTAGCCAGCACAAATTTCAGACATAAAGAAAGGCACTGTCTGACCTGGCGTCCACCGAGCTCGACTCAGCGATGGACACAGATAGACCACATTGCTATTAGTCATCGCTGGAGAGGATCGGTGGAAGACTGCCGCTCCTTCTGGAGTACGTGTTTGGACAGCGATCATGCGTTGGTCCGAGCACGTATATGCCTGCGTCTCAATGGACGTAGAAAAAATTTGGCAACAAAACCACTACGAGTTCTGCTGGACAACGAAAACACCAAAGCCGTGTTCAGTGAGAAGTTGGCTAGGCAGTTATCGGAACAAAAGACTGTCACTCATCCAGAAGAAGCTTGGTGCCATCTTCAGTCTACTGTAAAAGCAGCACTGGAGACTGTAGCCGACTCCAAGATAATGGCTAAAAAGAGCCAGTGGATATCAGCAGCTTCTTCCAAACTAATGGATGCACGTGAATGCATCCCTGCAGGCTCTGAGTACAATGAAGAGCGAGCGCAACTTAAAAATAAACTGACGAAAAGTCTGCGCAACGATCGTGAACAGTGGTGGGCAGCAAAGGCTAAAGAGATGGAAAAGGCAGCGGCGATCGGTAACAGTAGACAGTTATTTAGACTTATTAAGGAGACTGGGGGGAAATGGTCAACAACAGTTAGTGAGGTTATAGCGGAGAAGGACGGATCGCGATTCACTCGCAGGGAAGGCGACTGGGACGATGGGCAGAACACTTTGAGGAACAGTTTAACTGGCCTCCAGCCACCATTGCGCTGCCCGCTATCCAGTCGGACCCTGAATGGGACATAGAGACAGGTCCCCCAACACTAGAAGAAGTTGAGAAAGCGGTAGGTAGCCTGAAACGGGGAAGGGCAGCAGGACCAGACGGACTACCTGCTGAGGTATACAAGAATGGTGGTAGAGTTCTCTTAGTCAGGCTAACGGAAGTGTTAGCCAGTATATGGGAATCAAATACGATCCCCTCCGACTGGTCTAAGTCACTGATCATCCCAGTCTTCAAGAAAGGCGAGAAGTCCTCTTGTGATAACCACAGAGGAATCAGCCTGACAAACATAGTGTCTAAGATCCTAAGTTCTATAATTCTCCGACGCCTGAGTGGAGCTCGGGAACAGCAAGCCCGAGAAAACCAGGCAGGCTTTAGACCTGGCCGTGGATGTATCGACCAAATATTCACACTGCGCCAGGTCCTGGAACATAGGCATGCTTACAGACGCCCGACAATAGCTGTATTTCTCGACCTGAAGGCGGCATTTGACTCCGTTGATCGAGAAGTCTTATGGCAGTGTCTGTCACTGAAAGGCGTGCCTAGTAAGTACATCACCTTATTGAAAGCTCTCTACTCGAACACTTGTGGGCATGTTAGAGCCTATGGTGAGTTGTCCAGGGAGCTATACTCATCAAGTGGTGTCCGTCAAGGATGCCCACTATCCCCATTCTTATTTAATTTTATCATAGATATTCTTATGGAGGTTTCCCTCTCGTCACCTAATTACAAAGACGTTGACCCGATCACAGGTGAATTTTCCTTAGATCTAGAATATGCAGATGACATAGTCCTGTTAGGTGAAGACGCTGACAAGATGCAGAGTCTTCTGAACACTTTGAGTGGGAATTTGAGAATGTTTGGGATGCGATTTTCACCACCCAAATGCAAATTTTTGCTCCAGGACTGGTCTTCAGCGGTACCGCGGTTAACAATAGAGAGTGAAGTGGTTGAGTGTGTTGACCACTTCACTTACCTGGGAAGTAGGATCAACCCGGTGGGTTAGTTGCCGATGAGATTTCTGCACGGATACAAAAGGCTCGATTGGCTTTTGCCAATTTGCGCCACCTATGGCGCCGCCGTGATATTCGTTTGTCTATTAAGGGTCGCGTGTACTGCACAGCAGTCCGCTCTGTTCTACTGTATGGCTGTGAAACATGGCCATTGAAAGTGGAGGATATAAAAAGGCTTCAGGTGTTTGACCACATCATCATTATCAACATTGGACCAGGCATTACTGCGTAATGGTCCGAGTTGACACACCTCATATCAGCACATCAAGTAAAAAGGTAGTGAGGCGAAGGATGAAAATAAGCGAATTCAGTCAAAAGAAATATAAAGTACAAGAAGAAAGGAAAGAGGAGTGACAAAATAGTGAGATTCGGTATAGCGTTGTTAAGATGAGATGAGATGAGATAATGTGTGTATACATCTGCGCCACTGACTTCGGTTCTGAGCCATATCACCTAGGGTCTCCAACCACTGGTTTCTCTTGTCCCGTGGACCCCAACCACCTAGTCTGCATTGTCCTACATGGCTTAGATCAACAGTCAGAGACTTCATACATTGGTGCCATGTTTTAGTCTGGCCACCTCGCGCCTTTTTCCACCCTGGACCCACCTCAGCCAACATTGTGTGACGAGGCAATCGGTGACTAGGCATACGTAGTACGTGTCCTAACCATCTTAGTCGATGAAGGTTCACAACCCCATCAACTGACTTACCTCTTCTCCCCAAGACTCTACACCTACACCTGACTTCTGCGTTACTCACGTGGTGACACCACGAAACACGGTCTATACTACAAAGGCAACAGTGGTCAAACACCTGAAGCCTTTTTATATCCTCCACTTTCAATGGCCATGTTTCACAGCCATATAGTAGAACAGAGCGGACTGCTGTGCAGTACACGCGACCCTTAATAGACAAACGAATATTACGGCGGCGCCATAGGTGGCGCAAATTGGCAAAAGCCAATCGAGCCTTTTGTATCCGTGCAGAAATCTCATCGGCAACTAACCCACCGGGGTTGATCCTACTTCGCAGGTAAGTGAAGTGGTCAACACACTCAATCACTTCACTCTCTATTGTTAGCCGCGGTGGGGCACCGCTGAAGACCAGTCCTGGAGCAAAAATTTACATTACAAAAAGGCGCGAGGTGGCCAGACTAAAACATGGCACCAATGTATGAAGTCTCTGACTGTTGGTCTAAGCCATGTAGGACGATGCAGACTAGGTGGTTGGGGTCCACGGGACAAGAGAAACCAGTGGTTGGAGACCCTAGGTGATATGGCTCAGAACCGAAGTCAGTGGCGCAGATGTATACACACATTATCTCATCTCATCTCATCTTAACAACGCTATACCGAATCTCACTATTTTGTCACTCCTCTTTCCTTTCTTCTTGTACTTTATATTTCTTTTGACTGCATTCACTTATCTTCATCCTTTACCTCACTACCTTTTTACTTGATGTGCTGATATGAGGTGTGTCAACTCGGACCATTACGCAGTAATGCCTGGTCCTATGTTGATAATGATGATGATGATGAAGAACTGAAATTACGGCAGGCATAAGATCAAAAGGGCGTCGGTCTTATAAAAACAGTGTAGTTGGAAATAATGACTTGTGATTACTATACGTTTCCGAATTAACTTGTGGAGTTCATTATAGAGTGCATGTAATTTAAGATCGCGACACTTTGAAAATAAATGTTCAACTATTTTCCCGTACCTGTTATTAGTCTTCATGTTTCTATGAACTACTTATTAGTACAGTTTTTACGGAGATGGGTATGATATCCCTATTAGTCTACCTCTTATTTATAATTTGTGTTGCTTATGCTCACTGTTCTATGTGTGCTAAATGTTCCAACCAATAGTTACTTGTCAAGGATCATGATCTGAATAAGATCACATATCCATAATCGTCGTTTTCCTTCCTTATTTTAGAATATTTAGTTTTTCATTCACCAAAATGTGTACCAACCGTGTACCGACCTTTTTGTGAACACCTTCGCAAGAATGTAGGGACCTTTTGGTGTTAATAAGATTTAAGCTATGGGTAGGTACATGTTGGTAAGATTGTCAAACCGATAACACTAATATCCACTTAATATTACTTGATGACGCTTCGAGCATCAAGTAAATAATACCATATCACTATGTTATAAATCAAATAAACAAATCTAATATGGAATTAAATTCTACCACAGTGACCATGTTTTACACCTATATTAAGGGATGTTTTGTCACTCAATTTTGAATTGCAAATTCCTAACCATATGCTTTGTCGGACTGTGGCTCATTGGTCTATACCTCCACTTCCAAATGTGGAGTCACAGGTTTGAACTCCGCTAAAACCATCAAGGTTTAAGCAGTCATCTAGTATCATTAACCCTCAAACCATAAGCATAGTTCATTGCCTACTACACGAATGCGCACATAGTTGCTAAGGGGCTTTTGATTCCAAACACATACCGTTTACGTAAACTTCTCAATATGTTTACCTGTGTATGGTGGTTGTTATGTAGATGATTTTTGCTACTTTTCAGGTATTGGTTAGACTTTTCAGAAACTAAGGTGCTTTTTTAATCAGTCTATGGACACTGTGTCGAAACATAAGAAAGTGAGGATTGTCAAGCAGAAGTTGAAACTCTTTCGAGCCAATGAACCACTAAAAAGTGTTCTTATGTGGGGAATAAATTACTCATTTTCTGCACTAAATCATGTGAAACCACGTGCATTACTACTGAAAGATGACTTTAAGGCACATATAAAGGTGAAGGTGAACAATCACTTTTTTAACAAGTAAGTTTTGGTGAATTATGTGCTTTAATGTCATGATTGCTATTTCTAGGGAAAATATGCCTAGCAGATTTAAATTCAAAGAGTATTGCCCAATGGTGTTCAAGTCGTTACGAGATAGATTTGGAGTTAAGAAAATGGATTATTGGGTAGGTATCTTGAAGGTGATTAATTGATGATGCAATGACTTTTTCTGTCTACTTACCAAACTAATCAGTGTTGTACTTCGGAACTTTTAATTTCATTTGTCTGAATATGCTTTGAATTTGTGCATTAGTAGTTACCACTCAAGACAATAGTTTCTGAACTCATTCTCATTCGGGTATCTGGGTACCTAATTAGTTATTGGTGGGTCGCGATAGGCAACCCCTTGCTTCGTGCAGCGAAAAAACAAGATGCATTTGCTAGTTTGGTCCACTTCTTGTGTTGTTTGGGAGTTTTTGGGGTTGTAGGAAGTGCGGAACACAGTTTCTGTACATAGATTTGTGTTGTTATAAGCCATGGAGATTGGTATTCAGGTAGGATGATCACTTAGCACCATCACCATTGTCAGCATAGGACCAAGCATTACTTCATAAGGGTCCACGTTGCCACACCTCATATCAGCACACCAAACAGGAAAGCACTAAAATGAAAGATTGAGGAATGAAGAAGAATCAGCGAAAAGCAACAGAAAGTAGTAAAAGAGAGGAGAGAGAAATAAGAAAATACTAGATTCAGTATGAGGATCAAGATGAGGATTATCTCCTAATATATCTGCGTCATTGAGATTGAGTCATGACACATAAAGTCTCCGACCACTGGATTCTGTTGTTGTACAGACACCAACTGGAAGATCGACATTTTTCTACACGGTTCAGGCCAACAGTCAAGGACTTAATGCATCGATGCCATGTTTTAGTCTGTCGATTCCTAACTTCTTTCAAGCCTAAACCTACTTCTTCTAACATTATGTGGCGAGACAGACGGTGACTAGGCATAAGTAACACATCTCCCAGCCATCTCAGTCGGTAAAGGTTCATGACCTTATCAACTGACTTTCCTCTGCCCCCCCCCCCCCGAAAGACTCCACGCCTGACTTCTGCGTTACTGACGTGGTGACACTACGACACAATCTATACTACGAAGGCAACGGGGATGAAGCACCAAAAATTTTCTCATGTTCTCTACCTTTATTTAATGGCCATGCTTCATAGCCAAACAGTAAAACAG